>OX596274.1:70213503-70671003 GCA_951394225.1 Harpalus rufipes
GGAATAAACGGAAAGATACAGTAAGAAAATAACTCTAGTGTTACAAGTTTTTAGAAAGATACAAAAAAGACGATTACATTGGTTTGAACATGTCATGAGGAGAAATGAAGAATTATATTGGAACAAGAGTGAATAGTTTAGTAATAGGACGTTAACGAAACAGAGGAAGACCAAAGATAAGATGGAAGGACTGTATTGCGGAAGATTTGAGAGAAAAGGAACTGAATGAGAACGACATGCAAAAATAGCGACCCCTAACGAATGGGAAAAGCTAAAGAAGAAGAAGATGCCAGTGTCAAGTGCAATTTGAATAGTTTATGAAATAATTTTACTGGAAATTTAGAATCTTTTGTAAGAAAAATTATGGAATTTATACATTATACGAGTACACGAGAATAACGGAACGTATTGTGCTGGCCACAACAGATTTTTTTAAATTGCTCCTATTTACGAAATTTTGATCCCTTGAAATTCCGTAACCAAACGAAATAGGACCTTTTGTCTATTTTTCATTGTATGTAATATTTTAAAAGCAAAAATGACAAGAATGTTAATACGTAAAAAAAATAATGATAAAAAACGTTCATGGCTTCCCCATATAAGGCGCCTCTGGATGAAATATAGAAACAAAAGAAAGTATAAACATGCATCTAAATAAGTAGTATCCTCATACCAAGCTTCAAAATTTTATGTTGCATAGGGCGCGAGCAGTATGAGACTTTGTTGGCCTACGCTAGCAGATATGGAGGCCAGTGCCAAAATAACAGCTAGTAATAATGTACATAGGTGTCAAGTATCATAAGTTTTCATTCAAAACATTATGATTTTCCAAATTCATGTGGATTATTTGCCTCGCCAAGTATATTCCATACTATTGATGACATAAATAAACAACATGATATCAGAATATTTTGAAAATTTTAATGAAAAGTTATGACATATGACATTTGTGATATCTCTGTAAATAAGTAATAGGTAATTTTGACACGGTTCCACAAATCTACCTGCCAAGGCCAAGAAAGTCACCTGTCTACTCGCGCCCTATAAATAACGAAGGTAACATTTCTTGTACACACAAATAATTGAAATGGTTTATCTCCTTTCGATCTATGAGTAATTTTGTCCTACTCTCCTAATTATGTTCAAAATTCTTCAAATTCATTGACTGTATAGCGGTATTTCATAAAGATATATGTACTATTAACATACCTATAATTTAAATACATATTTAATTAATAATACAATAATATATATTAAATGTACTCGTACTTCCCAGAAAAATCTGATTTTTAACACTGACATTTTGAATTTATCTGTCAATTACAAACATTTAAATATCTTAACTGTTTTTTGGGCAACGAGATTTATTACAACAGATTATTCTATATTATTATATACTATATCTCCAAACTTATACGAGATATAATAAAAGTTTTAAATGTGCCAAAGAATTTCTTTAACATTACCATGAAACATTTTCAAAAAATAATATTTAGAAGATTTTTATCAAGAATCTGCTACTTTCGGTTGTCCAATTGTTACCAAAACTTTTCAACTCTTCCCATTAATGTCCGATTGGGAAATACAACAAATATAAAGTCTTATAGTTTTTGAGTAATCGTTCTTCCAACGTCCCACACACATACATCCACACACACGCACACACACACACACACACACACACACACACACACACACACAGACAGACATCATAGTAAAAATGTTAAAATCGGATTGTAGGGACCTTAAAAAGTGCTTATTCATTAAAATCTGCATATGCGATTTTTAGCATGAATCCAATACCTCTCTTAGCGAGAGGTAAAAGTTTCCAGTCATACCTTCATATAATATTGGACTCAGGAATACGGTATTCTTTTTTCTTACACGAGCCCTGATGCATTCTGGACATATTCATGTAAAAAATCGCATATCTAGATTTTAGTGAATAAGCACGTTTTAAGGTCCCTACAATTCGATTATAACATTTTAACACACGTGTATGGATGTTGGAAGTACGGTTTCTCAAATAGTATAAGACTTAAGATATGTTTAACTACTAATTCAATAATCTAACATTAATGGGAAGAGATGATAAGGTTTTAGTAATAATTTGACACCCAGAAATGGTAGTTTCTAAAAAAAAATTTTCTAAATACTTTTTTTTTTAAATCCATGTTAATATAAATAATAAAGATCATTAAATTATCAATCTAATACATTAAAAAATATATTATATCCCACAGGAGATATATTATATAATAATATAGAAAAATTTGTTGTAATTTATCTCGCCGCCCAAACAACTCTATGGAAGCCAATTGAGATATTTAAATGTTTGTAATTGAGACATAAATGCAAAATGTCAGTGTTAAAAATCTGATGTGGCCAATACAATACCTCCCGTTTAATTTAATTTTTTTTCATGTAAATACTTAAAATTAAATTAAATTTAAATACCGAGTTCAATCCCGACCGACGCCAAATATTTCGAATTTTAAACGGCCCATGTGTTGCCCTCTCCACGACAGCAATAAGTTCTCGGGAGGTGATACCTAGTAAATGCCCGCGCGGTACAAATATATTATCATCGTTACCGATATCTGTGTAGAAAGCAGATTGGAACACCCAGCAATGGGTAATATGGCGTGATGATATATTTATTTTATTTATTTATATACTTACCTATATTTATTGCTCGCATGGAGAATGCACCACAGGGGTCAATTTTGAGCCATTTAAAATTCTAAAATATTTGGCGTCGGTTGGGATCTAACTCGGTTCCACAGATTCGGGTGATGTGACGCCTGGTAAATGGCCGCACGGTACAAATATGTCATCATTATTACCAACAACTATGTACTAAGCAGACTGGCTCACCCAGCAATGGGTAATATGGGGTGATGATATATTTTTTTATTATCTTACCTATATTCCTACATATTTACTTTTGTTGGAAACTGTATTAAGTTACTTTCCATATAATTATTGTTCCATTTACTATTTTCTTTTTAAAACGTTACTATTATTATTTGAAATGATTAGTTAGTTGACAGTGACATATATCTGTAAGTTACAAAGATTTGAGATCTGAACTGTGTAACCATGGAGTTGTCTTTAAAACATAGGCTCCGGGATTAAAATTATAGATAATTTTATAAATTTATCCATAAAATATATACAAAAAGTATTAATGCAAATCTGTAGAAAATTTAAAAAACTTTAATTTTTATAATAAATCTGGAAAAAATAACATTTAAAGGTATTTTTCGAACAAAAACTATTTTGAGCTTCCAGTAAAGTGTCATTTCCGGTTATCTGATTTACGCCAAAATCAAATGGCTTTTTTTTTAATTACATCTAAAAATTTGTATAGTCAAACAAAAACTGTAATTTAAGTTTTCATTGTCACCGACAGCCTATCAAATTTTTCATTTTCATATAAATACAGAGGTTTGTAGCTGACATGGCATTATAAATTTATTTCATTATTTTCTGCACCCACTTAATTGAAAATGGATTTCATTTTTGAAAGTAGGAATCTAAAATTTTAAATAGAGTGGATGTGTGATGTAGTTTTTAAGGACATTAAAAGTTCGAATATTTTAAAATTAATATTTTTTAAAAAAGTTTGATAGTACTTATCATACAGAGTCTAGTTTTAATATAAAAGACCCATGTTCTAATTTGTTACTACGGTGGATGCCCACATTATGTAAAGTTTTGTGTTTGGTAAAGTATGATCTCATGTGATGGGAAATGTCGATATCACTTGATAGGAAATATCACTAATATGATTGTGTATGTACGTATCTACCTGATTTAAATTTAACTTTATTTTTCACCATGACCCATGTACATTTAAACCCGGTCAAGATAGATACAGGATGCTTCGCTCAAAATGCCTCTTAAAGACAAAAGTAATTCCTGTTTTTCTTAAAAAAATATTATTTTTAGATATGTCACTGTGGTAAGAAAATTCATAAAGGCTGGACAAATATAATTTAAATGATAAAATTTGTATGTTCTTCCTCTATGCAAACCCTTTCATTGAATACATGGAAACGTTCAGCAATAGTAATCTGGCAAATTGAAGAGAAAAAGTGCAATGAAATCAGAGAAAAAAATTGATAGGATATTCGGCAGAGCCAGCAGATATGAAACTAGCAAACAAATTTAAGTGAGCGGGTTTGTACGTAATCATGTTATCAGGGATGGGCATTTACGTGTAAAGCCCGATTCATATCTACCAGCCAGTGTTGCCAAGTTAAGGATTTTTTCCTTAGATCTAGGGATTTTTACGGGCAAATACGATTTAGGAATATTTTAATAAAATAATGAGAATCTAAGGATTTGCTGTCATATTGTAAAATTTAAACAAATAATTTTCTTTAATATTTTTATTTCTTGTTCATAAATAGTTATTTAACTATGAAGTGAGTTAATGGGACTAACAATTGAGACATTTTAACACTAGCACAGCGAGCACGTTAATTGTAGAGATCATTACTTGCCAATTAAGAATCGTGTTAGCCACAATATTTTTCCGTTGGCCGTATCTTACTGAATTAGAAAATTTTATTTTATTTCATGACAAAAAAAAATTAGATTAGTAATGTTTGACACATAAATTTTGACATTTGGCTAACCAAATGGTATGTGGTATCTTGGATACTCAGTAAAATCGTTTATTAATAACAAAAATGCGTTATTAAGGGACATTAATGAATGATTTTCTATACATCATAACCTATTAATAAAGGGTTAACGGAAAAATATTTTTGAGGCATTCTAAGGAAAAATTGAAGCTTAACTAAAGATTTTTCAAATGTGGTTGTTGACAACACTGCTACCAGCACATAGCATGTCCAACACGTAACGTGACAGACACGGAACAGACACAAGTTTTCACATCATACGACAACTCACTTACAGACGCCGACAGACCAACCATCTAAACCTAGAGAGTTGAGAGAGCACGCGCGTATTTAATATGTTTCAAAATATTTCGAATATTTCGATTGAAGATCTAGCTGTGGTAGCAATTTTACTGGAAGAAGAAGAGATGTCGGATTATGCAGAAGTGCAACGGAAGAAACGTAGGTTTTCTGTCCATTCCATGAAAATAAAACGTAAAAAATCTGATTTACCTATGTATAAATAAAACTAAAACAATTACCCCTTAACCTTAAAAATTTTAAGGTTAAGGGGCAATTGTTTTAGTTTTATTTATAATTTAACCTTAGACTCCTCCTATTATTGTAATTACCTATGTATATAATTTTTATATTACTTTATAAATTTATCCATACAATATATAGAAAAAGTATTAAAGCAAACTTGTAGAAAATAAAATAATCTTTAATTTTTATAGTAACAAATTGAGAAAAAAAATACATTTAAAGGTATTTTTTGAAGAAAAACTATCTTGAGCTTCAAGTAAACTGCCATTTTCGGTTATCCGATTGCCACCAAAATCTAATCAGATATTTCCATATTAGAATACGGTAGAAATACATGGTTTCAAAACTTTCTGAATGATAGTATTTGAGTTAGAGCGTATACACTATACAGGATCCACAAATACATACATACATACATCATCGTGAAAATGTTAAAAATGGATTCTAGGGACCTTAAAACGTGGTCATTTACCAAAATCTCGATATGCGATTTTTAGCACGATCCCTATACCTCCCTTACCAAGGGTAGCGGGAGGTAAAAAGGTGAATTTCATACACTATACAAAGAGCTCGTTGACGATGAAGACAGATTTTTCAAATACTTTAGGATGAGTAAATATGAGTTCGAAAGCATCGTAACTAAAATTTCATCCGTGATAACTGAACAGAACACCAAGTTCATTTTTTCTAATGGCCAAGTGTCAAGTGGTACGCTGTCTGTGTGTCTGTGCATCCATTCGTACTAACCGTACCAACCCCACAGACATTCACAGTCACGCGCTGACACATTAAAATATTCCTGGCGATAATATTGGCCGGTGCTGGCCCGTATCTGTACAGACACGCTCTGCTCAAGTTCGCTAGATGTGAATACGTCTATAGAAAATGTGTGTACTAATTTTTATGTGTCTGCCACGTTACATACTGAACACGCTACATGATTCGAGCTTAAAATTTTTTTTTTTTCCTATTTTGAGTTCACAAAGTGTATTTTGTACGACTATTTTTATCAAAAACAGAGTTACAATAAACAATTTTGTAAAAAACTTTTTTGGGGATTTTTTAAATTGTGAGGAAAATGAAAAATTACTGAAATTAGATTTATTATAGTAAAATATTTACCTTCATCCAACAGTAAAGCTCTCTTTTAAATTAAAATTCAAACTATTTATTCGTAGGTTCGTGTCAAAAATATAAATTTTAACGCTAACCTAACTTGTTGGTAACTGTTGTCAAAATGTCAATGTCAAAATAAATTAAATTTCAAATGTTTATTGAAACTGTCAATGTTACCAACTTTGATATTTTAATATTTCTTTATTTCTTTCAATAATAATTTTGAAATAAAAGTAAATTAAGGCGAAATAGGAAAAATAGTATAAAAAAACATATTACAATATTCATTTGTAATACGAGTACAGCTTGCGGAATTGAGCCGTAGGCGAATTACCTAAACTGTACTTGTATTCATTATTTTTAATACAAATTTTGCTAGTGGCACTAAAAATCTACACTTTAAGAATTAGATAAATAATAAGAAATAATTTTCCATATTTTGGAATAATATTATTTGACTGAGAATCAACACATCGCAATGCATATACTTTACAAAAATAACTCTTCTTTTTAAGAGCGTACGGAAATATTATGAGTTTTGTATTCAAATTAAATAGGCTTTATTAGGTGAATTTGTAAATTCTTACGTTATATTGGTATTTTAACTATCCTTAGGACAATAAATTAATTTTCTTGAAGCGTATAATAATATTCATATTATGCTACTGTACACACACCATAGAAGATATTCATTATCTTACTAGTAAAATAATGTTGTTCATTGCTGTACTAGTAAAATAATGTTAGCTGCTTAGTTCACCGCTGGCGACATCAGTTGCCACAGCATCATATATCACATTGAAAATTGTTATTTGACAGTTTTATCGTTTGTGTTTTTTTTGTGTACACATCCAGCTTTGGCTGAAATTGCGAGCTTTGCAATTAAAACAATTCCAAAAAAAAACAAAAAAAAACACAAATTTTGCTTTGAAACATTTGAAGAAAAAATAATATAAGTTATTCGGAGTAGAATGCCCTTTTTGTGTTTTATCCAGCTTGCCTGGCCTCGGCTGACGCCTCGGCAGGAATAGATGGGTTAAACATAAAAAGACCGCTTTCTACTCAATATAACATAATATACTATTATTTAATTTTTATTATTAAAATTTAAGATTTACGAGTATAACTACATAAAGTTCTTTTTTTGAATAATTTAATTTAAAATCTACTTGAAAGCAGATAATGAGTAAATTGATATCGTACTGGTAATATTATTTCTTTCCATAACAGAATTACTGTAGACATTGTTCAAAATTAATTAAAATGTTAATAACGATTTTTAAAATTGCAAAATATTTGTACAATACGAGTTTTCATATTTAACAATTTTTTTTTTAATTAATATCAAACAATATCTACAGAGGTTACATTATAAAACTAATCTCTTTCTGTTTAATTTTTTATCATTATAAAAATTTCAATATGTGTCTGTAGATTTTAAATAAATAATAAAATAATTAAAAATAATGAGATATCATGGCCGCGTTACGGTGGAAACACACTAAGGTGCGTCTCTGTTTATTCCTTAATCGGACCTGGTGCGGTCGTGTTTCTTCCGTTTATAAATATTTATTGGGCATGTACTTGTTTCAAGTTTTCGTTTTCAATTTGTAAATGTTGTTAATCTCAATTAATTGTCCTAAGAATGGTTGAAATACATATAACCAAAAGCTTGACAAATTAAATGAAGTGTTCTTCACTTAAGCTAAATTAATTTGACTATCACACCCATATATCGTTTCCGTGAGTAAATACAGTTGAAATTGCTAGGGTGACATCCTCCGAGCAACTATTCATATCTAAAAATAGAAGATTCCGGGATAAAATAATAAGGAACTGATATAACCCTTATAAAAATTTACTTAAAAGAATTTGAATGAAACAACTTTTTTCCTATCAAAATATTTTCAATTCAATTGCCACGTAAACATTTTGTCTTTTGTTGTATTTGCTTTGACAACAAAACAGAAGCTTCATTCTACTGAGTCAATAATCTAGCTGTAGCATATCTAATGTCTAAATACATTTCTTGCGGTTTCTTTTATCTTATTTCAAACTGCATTTATTTTGCGAAATAACCTACTTATTCTGTTTGATCTTGTACTTTTAAATTCCGTCACAACAAATATAATAAATTTCAAAGAAAAATATTTAATGGAGAATAAAAACTTTTTTATTATTTATTATTATTCCAATTTTTATACTATATTATTTATATCACGCTTATAAATAAGTACGTTCCGTGTGCGGATTTCTATATTTTTGCGATATGTGTATACTACCCAAACTCGTAATAGTTCGGCCGATTTACATTTTCAACAAATTATAAAACCTACAGAAATGGTTAGAAATTTCTATCTTTTTACTGCTTGAATTATAGAGTTAAAAGTTAAAAAAAACTGCGTGCCAAATGACTGATAATAATAATTCGACCGGAATTTTAAGTATGATCTCTTAGTCCAGACTTAGCTTTTTCCGAGTACCTTTACTTTTGGCACAATGAAAAACAACTTCGTAGAAATCCATTGGGTAGAGTAAAACAACTTTCCAAGATATATGGGACAATACTCACCGGAAAATTTGCAGGGGTTAGGGATACGATGCGTAAGATTTTGTAAGTTTAAAATCCATATTTTAAACTAGCAGAAAGAAATTTTTAGAAATTGCTTATTATTTGTATGTAAACCTGCCGAAATATTGTGGGTTGGCGTGGTATACTCGTTTACGTCGAAATTAAAGTTTTCTTATAATTATGATGATCTTGAAAACTGTAATAGGTACTATTATCCCGAAAATTATATACATACATATAAAATATATCATCATAGCTTATTATCCATTTTTGGGTGTGCCAATCTGCTTCTAAATCTTACGGGTATCTCGACTGTGGTGTAGATTAGGTATTAGAAGTTACACGAAATTTGATATATTCTTTTGTCCAATTTGAGAGCGAACAGATACATGTATAAATTTTTTTTTGCGAATTTTTGTAAAACTATAAGTTTAACCGAATGTAGTTACATATTTTGAATGTTAGCGAATTAACGCCTGGTAAACGCCCTCACTGTACAAATATGTCTTCATTACAGAAATCTTTATTTATTTATTTATTTATTTGTGTCCATTAATTTATGTTTATTTAAGTGCAACAATTTAAATAAAGTAGAAAAGGTATTGGGGATTTTTTTTTGCCAATTAGAAATTAACGTATATTTCTGACAGATCCTCGGCAGTGAAAATTTACTTTCTCTGCTGGAGGGAGTAAAAGTTACTTTATGTTCAAATCATTCAAATTTATTAGTATAAATAAAATAAATAAATAAGTATATCATCACGGTATATTACCCATTGCTGGGTGTGCGAATCTGCTTTTGTACACAGATATCGATAAAAATTAAATATTTGTACCGTGCGAGCACTTACCAGGCGTCACCTAAAATGTTTTTTCGTTTTCAATGTCCGGATTTTGGAATTAAATAAAAATCAAATGAATTCGAATTCCAACCAACTTTATTAAGTAATGAAAGTATAATCATTGACATTAATAATAGAAAATAACTTCATTGACCACCATGACTGCGTCTGACGGCACGGATATAATCACAATTTGATACATTTGTTGTACTCCACACCGGCTAATTCACGTTGTATGTTCTCCTTCAACTCTTGAATTATTGTTCATGGCTTATTAGCGTGCACGAGTGATTTTAAATGATCCCATAGAAAAAAGTATAGAGGTGTTTAAATTACACGATCTTGGCGGTCAAATTATACTGCAGTTTTGTAAAATTAAGTATCCAGGAATCTTTTTCTAATAAACAACGATTATTTCACCACGCATGTGGCACGTATCGTCGTCATATTAAAAAAAATGTATTGGAGATCCATATCAAGATTTATTAATTGCTCTACACTTCAATGCTCGGTCCTTAACGGTTTCAAAACTGTAAGGGTCGACGATGCCTCCTCCTTACAATCCGCACCAAACAATAACTTTTCTGGTTGTAGCGAGCCCTCCAGTATTTTAGTGAATTGTCCTCAGCCACTCTTTACACCATATACACGGCAATTTTGTTTGTTCACAAAACCGTTTAGCTAAAAATAAACCTCGTCGCTGAAAATGACTTTTTCCACGAAATTACAAACTACAGAACGCAAATTTTCATAATATCGCTGAATGCTTTTCAGGCCTTGTTGCACCTTTGAACTTTACTATGATTAGTTATCAAACATATTTATTATTTCTATAAAATCAAATGTTTAAAAATTCCTAGGCTTGTTGGATAAGAGCAATATAAAATCCGAACATACAATTTGAAAAGCTCTGTCCTGTACCATCCCTATGCAAAATGATAAAATGACGTAGAAAATAACATTTTAAATATTGAAAATAATGATGAATAAGATTATTAAGTTGTACTCTCATTGTGAAACGTTTTTGTAAAATAAATTGTATGAAATTAGGTATTTTTAAACTCTTGATAAATAATTATATTATAATAAACTCCGGCGTGGCAATAAATTTCGTACTTTTTGTCTTGTTAAACAAATAACTATTGTTTATGATTAAACAATCCTCCTAATCCATTAGAAACAATTTAACCAAAACAAATAACGACTGATGATGGTTATGTATAGTCAAAAATAATAATACTAAAACTTGCTGGTGGTATGTAGAGAAAAAAAGGGATAAACATTAAAGAACTTTTTTGTTTACTAAGTATTTACTATACTGTACTAAATAGTGACGTTACAGTAACATAATGAACGACATGACCGTTATGCACGAAATTTGAAAAAATAATAATTAATAAACCCGATTTTAAATGTATTAATGATAAAAAAATATAATATTTTTTAATATATAATTAGGTATACATATATGTTCAATTTAAAACACTACCAAAAATTGTCAAATACCCTATTGTCAGTCCCATTATTTTTTTATCATCCTTACAATTAAAAATTGAATGTATCTACCGATTTGATAAAAACAAATATTTTACTTATTATTACAACGTTACGTGATTAATAACGTTTATATAAAGGGGAATACTTTAGCTAGGAAAATAACTTTTTGTAATAATTAATCGAGAAGTCTATCATTTACGCGTGTAAATTACATTTTTTATCCCACTCATTTTTCTATTTCATTAAAAAATATTAGTTTATAGCACGTAACAAGAAATTATTTCAAAACTAGTATAAATCAAAAAGAATGTATCTTTAATTTAAATACAGAATATCTCCATCACAGCGATACATAGGTAGTGATATGCCATGTTTTTAATTAAAAAGCTTTTCAAGTTAATTGATTTACCTGGTTTTTGTTATTGACAAAACTTTTACGCTGAATTTTGCGTGGTGTACTAACTACATTATAGAGTTTAATCTGATACAAAACAAACAACAAACTACGTTATTTCAGAATAAAATTTAACAGGATACTTTAAAGAAAATATGTTCATTTAAGAAAGTGAATATTGAGTTTTATTTTTGTTTCTTATAATATGTATCTCTAAAGACCATAATTTTATTTGTAATTATTTTGCTATAAAAACTTTGGAAACATGTTCAGAAAAAATTCAATGAAACTAACATGAATCTTTAATAAAAAAAATACTTTTAATGTATGTATGTAATTAGGTTAAAAGATAATTTATTTGGTTATTTCCTCAATATTAAGAAAGCAATAATAACGGTAGATGTCTGTTATTTGTGTTATTACAATATTTATGAATTACAATATATTCATATTAATTAATTTACAGTTAGCTGTGATCTAATGGCTAGCGCATCAACTTGATAAAACAGGCGTTGTATGCGAATGTGAGTTCGCTTGACATACGAGTCTAATACGTAGCCAAAAATATAGCTGACACTAAATGATTCTGAGGTCATTATAAACCGTTGGTCCCTTGTAGGCTGTGGGTTGACCACTTATACCACTAAATACAAGTAAAATTCGGTTAACGAAACCGGTGGAATTCCAGCCTCATGCTCCATATAGTAGTCGACTCATTAAGTGTTAGGGAAGTAGTTATTATTAATATTAAGTTAGTTATAGCGCTAATGTGTATGAGAATAACAAATGATTAGTTTATTAAATATGCAAAAAATAATTAATGATACTCTTTATTCTATGATCGAACAAGAGGTAGGCAAAGAATACATTATTAAATAATTAAAAGTAAGCCTTTATATATATATATATATATATATATATATATATATATATATATATATATATATATATACAGGGTGTTAATAAAAAAACTTTACACACTTTAGCAGGTGATAGTAGAGATGAAAACAAGAAAAAAATTCTAATACACTTAGGTCCAATACTCATTGGTTTTTAGAAAATTTATGTATGGAATTTGTACATAATACACAGGATTGACGGAAGGTATTGTGCTGGCCACATCAGATTTAACAACTAAGGACTCTAGGTGTTTACGATCAAGTGCGTTAGTCTCTTCGACGACGGCTGCAACTTTGTTTACAATTGATCGTAAACACCTAGAGTCCTTAGTTGTTAAATCTGATGTGGCCAGCACAATACCTTCCGTCAATCCTGTGTATTATGTAAAAATTCCATACATAAATTTTCTAAAAACCAATGAGTATTGGACCTAAGTGTATTAGAATTTTTTTCTTGTTTTCATCTCTACTATCACCTGCTAAAGTGTGTAAAGTTTTTTTATTAACACCCTGTATATATATATATATATATATATATATATATATATATATATATATATATATGGAGAGAGAGAGAGAGAGTATATAAAAATTGTTTATTCTTGTATTCATTGAAAAAAGAACATCTTTTCTATTAGTACACTGGAATAAATGTCTAAACAAGTATCAAAAAATTAGGTAACTAAATATACATCAATATTTGACGGACAGTGAGATATTTTACAATTTTATATACCTATGTATATATCCTGGGCAAATTGCAAAAACAAATTGAGTTAATTGAAAAAGTAATTCCTTGTTCTTGTCATTTTTTTTAACATAAGGTATTTAACTCTTAACGTAATCTAATCTAACGTAAACGTATAAAATTCATAATAAATTTTGCGTTAAGTTAATTATGTTCAAAACTTATTATTTTACGAAATATAGTCAGGTAAAGTTATTGAATAATATTCGTCCAAACGCTTGTAAAGAGTCATGTATACAACACTGCACTATATCTCGTATCGCAACTAGCATCGACTTTTTGAACTTATGTATAAATAAATATTATAATATAAGCTATGCTTTTCAAATACGAGATTTTTCACGTAATACAACTGAAATATCGCAGTATAAATTTGCCATATCATGGTATTGAAAATTGAAATTATTCTTCACCATCAGTGATTTCAGCGGCATATATGTATTCTGATGGGTTATAAATAAAATATTGTATATATAAATTGAATTATGAGCTTTATTTTTTGTGAATGTAAATTCATGGATATAAATCCAAGGCACAAAATATTCAGTTGGTGCTGTCAGCATTTTATCTTCATTTTATTTAAAATGTGATTCGAAGGACAGCATTGCAATCTCTTAATTTGTACGCCGTGTTTATTCATGTTATGGAAAACTCGAAAATATATTTCCTTAAGAGATGAGAAAGTTTTAAAACATCCTGGGGCAATTTCAGCACAGAACGGTTCGTTAAACATGACATTTATTCAAATAATCTGGTCTATCCCCTACGTAGTACGAATAAATATATCGCGAAGAAATTACGGTTTTAATATAGGCGATTATAGCGTCGTCGATCTAGCTTTACGCGAAAACGATTTTCTAAGGGAGATATGTATATACCTGTGATGTACGATAATTTAAGGCTATAATGTTATGTTTACGGACCACTTGAACTACTGCCGAATTCAAATGAATCCAATGCTGTTTTTGTTTGTTGCTAACACTTGCTTTGATGGCTTTGAGACTGACAACAAAATGGAATTTATATTGTACATTTGTAATGAAATGATCGAACACATCAATTAATTTCATTTTTAGGGCAATAGTTTTATATTTGTCAAAAATTTAATTTAAATTTCATTTAATAATTAAATTGATTTCAATACAATATTGGGGATTTGTTGCAGTTTTAATTGATAAAACAATAAAACTGTTATATGTACAGATATAATGAAAAATAAATAAAGTTATTTCTTTAACCAGGAACTAAAATTTAATAAAACCAACACGAACAAGATATTTGACATCGCATCGCGTCAATGACAGAAAAACTGCTTCCTGTTAACAGGACAGTGTTGTAGTGTATAAAATTTCTTAGAAATGTCATTAGTCTCCCTTTTATCACAAACCACGTGATACATTTTAGCTTTACTTATTCTGTTGACATGTCCACACTGAAATGGCATAACCAACCGGTCAGCCCATTCAGTAAAAAATATGTCCGATGACGAAGACGTGCTACTCGCAGCAGCTGTATGTGTAGTCATTTGTCATTACCAAATGTAAAATCAGATACAAGAAACGAAGATTTTGGATGCGTCCAACCCTGTGCAGCAGAAAAGAAAAACAATTTCTATTTATATTGCCCTAAAGAACCGGACGACCTTAATAATTAGTTGGTTTATTTTCTCACTCGACCACTCAGGCATAATGAATATATTCGTTGCAATGCAAAATTACAGTGTAAAGTAAACGTTACATGATATGATGAATAGTATATTACTAACCAAGGTGGAAAGGTTTTCATTACTTTCGACGGCGAAGATAGTTAACCAAGACGCGAAGAACCGAGGTTACTCCGAGACGTAATGAAATTTTTCAGAGATTTGTATACTACTGTATGTGTGTGTGTGTGTGTGTGCGTGCGTGTGTGTGTGTGTGTGGGGGGGGGGTTGTTGGAATTCTTTAAGACTAAAGACGTATGTAACTACGGACTCCTCAATCTAACAATAATGGGAAGAGTTGAATAGGTTCTGGTAACAACTGGATAACCGGAAGTAGTAGTATTGTAACAAAAAAATCTAAATATTAAATATTAAAAACTAAAATTCTCTATCCGGCATATTTTTTTTTTATTACATCTTCTTTATTTAAAGATATAGAAATATGATCTATAAAATAATCCGTTGTAATAAATCTTACAGTCTGCTCACAGCCCAAACATCTCCATGGTAACTACTTGAACTACTTGAGAAATTTAAATGTCTGTAATTGACAGATAAATGTCACTTATGTCAGTGTCAAAAATTCAGAGATCGTAGTACAGGCTTTTTCTTGGAACTATATTTCTTATTTTATTATTAATTATATATTTAAAATTATAGGTATATTACATGAACACTTGAGAAATACCGCCAATCTCGTTAATGAATTGGAAAAACCTCGAACATTTAGAAGAAATGGAGAAAACTTGCTCATAGAATGAATTTAAAATTATAGAAAATACGTAAATATAAAGATTAGGTGTAATTATAATTGTTTGTGTGTACAAGAAATGTTAAATACAATACCACAATGGAAAGAGCGATAGGTATTGAGATGGCCACAACAGTTTTTTTAATTATAAAAGGTATTTATAATTATTTCGCTATAGAAACGTCGTTATATGTATCATATATGTAAATAAAATTATTACAGAATTATATGCAATTATTGCTTTATTTATATATTTTTAGTTCTGATTTTTTTTAACTTAAATTTCGTTTTATAGTTAAATTGATTTAATACAATATTGAGGATTTACTGCAGTTTTAATTTCTATTTTGAAATTGTAATTTGTTCAAATATAATCAAAAACAAATCTATTTTACTTTAAAAGGAATTAATTTTACATATTTGGATTTATATAAATCTGATTCAATTGTTTTATTATACATGTAATAAAATTTAATTGTACAATAAAAACATATCTACGATTTCCATGCTTACAATAAGTACAAATTTATAAATATGAAAATATTGCACCAAATTAGCCAGCTTAATAAGTGTATAGGTACATATAGTGGATGTTAGAAACATGGTAAAAAAATTGATGGTCTATACATTTCGATGTGAATATGAAGAATTTTTCAAAGTTCGGAAAATTATTTATTATATTTCTAATTTTTTTTTTAGTGCGCCACTGCCGACATGAAATTTTTATTAAAAAATCTGATGTGGCCGGCACATTACCTTCCGTCAATTCTATGTATTATGTACAGTGTGTCCACTGTAAGCGGGCCACCATTGCTAACTTTCTTATTTTAAGAGATAGAAAGACGATTAAATAGACAAAGTTGGATGATATTATACGACAAATTTAACGGTGGAAAATACAAAACAATTGAACATCAAGTACGCGACTTATTCAACTAAATACATTTTTTTTAAATGGAATGCCATATTGAAAATGGTACCATTTAAAAGATTTTTATTATCTGAATATAAAAGTTTATTAGCATTATGCCTCTAAAATTAAAAACAAAAGAGTTATTTCAAGTTGAAATTTAAATATTTTATTTCATATTTTGATACACATATCATTGTTGCTATGGAAACAACAGAAACTAATATTAAACAAAGAACAATTGACATTCTATTGATAGATGCTGTCAACAAAATGGAAAAATATACTCTCGCTAAGAGAGGTATTGCATTCATGCTAAAAATCGCATATCCAGATTTTATTGAATAAGCATGTTTTAAGGTCCCTACAATCCGATTTTAACATTTTTACGATGATGTCTGTGTGTGTGTGTGTGTGGATGTGTGTGTGTGTGTGTGTGTATGTGTGTGTGTGTGGGATGTTGGAAGGACGGTTACTCAAAAACTATAAGACTTAAAATTTGTTTAACAACGTATTTCCCAATCGGACATTCATGGGAAGATCTGAAAAGGTTTTGGTAATAATTGGACAACCGGAAGTAGAAGATTCTTGAAAAAAAATCTTCTAAATATTATTTTTTGAAAATTTTTCGTGGTAATATTAAAGAAAATTAAATTCTCTATCTGATACATTTAAATATTTTATTATATATTCCATAGATTTAGAGATAAAAGAAGTATAATATATAAAATAATCTGTTGTAATAAATTTGACAGCCGAAAGAATGCCATGAAAAATAGTTGATAATTTAAATTATGTGTAACTGACAGATAAATGTCAGTGTCAGAAATAATGAGTAATGAAAGAAAATGTACTTGGAGAATCCCTTAATGCTTGATCTGTGACTATTATGGAGATGACAAGTCTAGGTTGAAGGACTTAAATTTGTTTCAAACATTATGGGACAATGTACACCAGTACTATAGACTAGAGTAACTTTGAATTGCGAAAAAGCTATCAAATTCTTCTCAAGTAAGTTGTAAATATTGACAAAATTACACATCGATATAAGAATAATCGGAGTGCAATCTATCCGTCACTTTATTAAAGGGAATTAGTGTTATTTAGATATAACATGTATGAAAAAATAAAATGTAAAAGAAGATATGTAAGAATAGATGCACAATCCATATATACATTTTAGACCGCCCAAAATTAATGTTTTTACTAGAAGAATATGAAGAGAAAGTAAACAACGTTGTTAGAATTGAAAATTGCTGTTACCAGCCTAATATTTATATATGGTAAACTCTACTTTGTAATTTATTGTAACATAATTTATGGTAAAATATCTTCATGTTGAGACATGCTATTATTGAATAATAAAGAAGTTTATACGTCATAGATTTATATGAATATATTATTTGTATTTATAAAAATATTCTTTGCTTTATGCATACAGCCAGGTAAAATATACGGCGAGAGGTTATGTGCTGGCCACATCAGATTTTTTGTTTATGCAAAGTGCAATAAAAATTCTGTAGCCAGTGCGCAAAAGTATTTAGAACTATATCCCAATAGACCTCAACCCAATAGAACATATTTTAGGAAAATTGAAATCCGCTTAAGAGAAACCGCTAAATTACGTGAAGAAAAAAGAAAACGTGATCAAGTGACAGGAAACGAAGAAAATGTAGAAAATGTTTTGGCGTATACTTACCACAAAATGGAAAATACTGCAGAAGTATCATTACGAGAAATTGAAACTAATACTAACGTTAATATAGAATCGGTAAGAAAATTTTTGAAGAAAAATAAATTCAAACCATTTAAATGTCGTAAAATTCATCATTTACAAGATCGTGATTTTGAAAGAAGGCCTGAATTTTGCCAGTGGATATTAAACGAGCATCTACGGGATTATAGAATTAGCCATCAAATATTATGGTCCGATGAATCTTATTTTTCGCAAAATGGCTTCTTTAACAGTAATATTCATTATCGGTGGAGTGATCAAAATATTTTTTGGATCTAACAGACAAGTTTTCAAGGTCATTTCGGTGTTAACGTTTGGTTAGGTGTATTAGATACATATTTGATTGGCCCTTATTTTCTTGAAAGAAGTTTGACTCAAGAAGTATATTTACATTTTCTTCAAAATACTTTCGAGAACTATCTTGATAATATACCATTAAACGTTGCACGAAATATGAAGTTCTTTCAACAGGATGGTGCTCCAGCACACAATGCGCTAGCAGTGAGGCACTATTTGAATGATAGATTCCCTCAAAAATGGATTGGAACATATGGCCCTGTTCCGTGGCCAGCACGGTCACCTGACCTTACTCCCCTAGATTTTTTTGTCTGGGGTTTTATTAAAGATACAGTATATCAAAGACCAGTGAATACGGTTGATGAATTAAAAAACAGAATTACTGCTACCTGTGCTCCAATATCAAAAAGGATGTTAACTAAAACAATGAAGTCTGTGATAAAAAGGGCACACATTTGTAGTGAAAGAAATGGTTAACATTTTGAACAATTTTTTTAAGTTTACTAGTTAATAATTAATTTCGTTATTTGTTTTTGTTTTTCCCAAAGCAACAATATTGTATTTGTATCAAAATATGAAATAAAATATTTAAATTTCAACTTGAAATAACTCTTTTGTTTTTAATTTTACAGGCATAGTGACAATGAACTTTTATATTCAGATAATAAAAATCTTTTAAATGGTACCATTTTCAATATGGCATTCCATTTAAAAAAATGTTAATTTATTGAATAAGTTGCGTATTTGATGTTCAATTGTTTTGTATTTTCCACCGTTAAATTTGTCGTATAATATCGCCCAACTTTGTTCATTTAATCGTCTTTCTATCTCTTCAAATAAGAAAGTTAGCAATGGTGACCCGCTTACAGTGGCCACACTGTACAAATTCCGTAAATAAATTTTCTTGCAAAAGATTCTATATTTCCAGTAAAATTATTTCATAAACAAACTATGTAAATTCCACGTAACACTGACATTTTCTTTTTGTACTCATTTCTATTTTGCTTGTCGTCCATACACGCACGCAATCACGCACGCACGCACGCTAGCACGCACGCACACACACACATGAATTATTAATTACTTCGTAATTATTTCCTATTTACTTCTGTTGCGTTAGATAACTCATTATTTTTATTAAAAAAATTATGTTGGCAGTGGCGCAGTAAGGAAGAATTAAATAAAAAATAAGAAATAATTTTCCGAATTTGGGAAAAATTCTTAATGATTGAGAATCAGCACATCTAAATGCATATCCCTATTTTTCCTCTTTTTTAACACCCTGTATGATATAAAAAAATCTGTTGTGGCCAGCACAATACCTTTCGTCAATCCTGTGTATTATGTATAAATTCCATACATAAATTTTCTTGCAAAAGTTTCTAAATTTCTAGTAAAATTACTTCATAAACAAACTATGTATATTGCACTTGACAGTGACATCTTCTTCCTCATCTTTAGCTTTTCCCATTCGTTAGGGGTCGGTATTTTTTATTTCTTCTTCCAGTCATTTCTGTTTTGCGTGTCGTTCTTACTCAATTCCTTTTCTCTCAAGTCTTCCGCAATACAGTCCTTCCATCTTATCTTTGGTCTTCTTCTGTTTCTTCGACCTTCTATTACTGAGCTATTCACTCTTCTTCCAATACATTCTTCATTTCTCCTTATGACATATTTAAACCAATGTAATCGTCTCTCATGAATCTTTCTAGAAACTTGTAACACTAGCGTTATTTCCTTACCGTGTCTTCCCCAGCATCTACTACAACATCCTCATCTCTGCCACATTCATTTACTTTTTATTGATATTGACATCTGTCAATTTGAAGTATCTGAATATATTAGCAAATTTTAAGGTTTACATATCTGGCTGATTTATGATATTTAATATCTTTATAATTCTTTAACTCTATATCTATTGTATATGAAGTATAAAATGCAATCAAATCGTATAGAGAAGAATATATTCTTTAAGTTATAATAACGCTAAATGTCAATAAATCATATTTAACTGTTAAAATCTTCAAATGAGGCTACTTCCGGTTGATAAATTATAACCAAAATCTAATCACTTGTTCTTCTGGATGTAAACTTGAGGAATATGAAAAAAATATAATTTTTGAAATCGTGGTATTCAAGTTATGTGATCCGAAACTTTCGTCACACACACAAAGCCACACACATACATACACATACATACACACACACACACACACACACACACACACATACATACATACATACATACATACATACATACATACATACATACATACATACATACATACATACATATAGACATCATCCTAAAAATGGTAAAATCGTATTATAGGGACGCTAAAACGTGCTTATTCACTAAAAAACTCATCATTGAATTTTTTGGCCAAAGACAATACCTCCTTTACCTAGGTGACGGAAGGTAAAAATGTTTAAATATTTTTGAAAATGTCAAAAATAAAGAATAAAGATATGTTTAAAATTAAATTATAGTTCAAACTAATTTTGAAAACTATTAAATGTATAATTAAAATTTAAACCATGTTTGTGCACTAAACAGCGTACTCATTATTATTTACATTGCAAAACCAATTAAATTACTGTTGCAATTAACAACATAAATTAAATTTCAAACGAAATATTAAAAGAAATTATTTTAATGAGCAAATTATTTTTCACGGGTACAGAGGTATCACGATTGTTAACAAACAATGCATTTTTATTAAATGAATTTAATATTCAAGTTCACATAACCAAATTTCGAAAATGCTCATGGACAAAAACTTATCAAATCAAAATTTAAAATTAAGATAATGCTGGCTATCGTAATAAATATATATTATAAAAATCTGATGTGGCCAGCACATAACCTCTCGCCGTATATTTTACCTGGCTGTATGCATAAAGCAAAGAATATTTTTATAAATACAAATAATATATTCATATAAATCTATGACGTATAAACTTCTTTATTATTCAATAATAGCATGTCTCAACATGAAGATATTTTACCATAAATTATGTTACAATAAATTACAAAGTAGAGTTTACCATATATCAATATTAGGCTGGTAACTGCAATTTTCAATTCGAACAACGTTGTTTACTTTCTCTTCATATTCTTCTAGTAAAAACATTAATTTTGGGCGGTCTAAAATGTATATATGGATTGTGCATCTATTCTTACATATCTTCTTTTACATTTTATTTTTTCATACATGTTATATCTAAATAACACTAATTCCCTTTAATAAAGTGACGGATAGATTGCACTCCGATTATTCTTATATCGATGTGTAATTTTGTCAATATTTACAACTTACTTGAGAAGAATTTGATAGCTTTTTCGCAATTCAAAGTTACTCTAGTCTATAGTACTGGTGTACATTGTCCCATAATGTTTGAAACAACTTTAAGTCCTTCAACCTAGACTTGTCATCCCCATAATAGTCACAGATCAAGAACAAAGGGATTCTCCAAGTACATTTTTCTTTCATTACTCATTATTTCTGACACTGACATTTATCTGTCAGTTACAAATAATTTAAATTATCAACTATTTTTCATGGCATTCTTTCGGCTGTCAAATTTATTACAACAGATTATTTTATATATTATACTTCTTTTATCTCTAAATCTATGGAATATATAATAAAATATTTAAATGTATCAGATAGAGAATTTAATTTTCTTTAATATTACCACAAAAAAATTTCAAAAAATAATACTTAGAAGATTTTTTTTCAAGAATCTTCTACTTCCGGTTGTCCAATTATTACCAAAACCTTTTCAGATCTTCCCATGAATGTCCAATTGGGAAATACGTTGTTAAACAAATTTTAAGTCTTATAGTTTTTGAGTAACCGTCCTTCCAACATCCCACACACACACACACACACACACACACACACACACACACACACACACACACACACACACACACACACACATCCACACACACACACACACAGACATCATCGTAAAAATGTTAAAATCGGATTGTAGGGACCTTAAAACGTGCTTATTCAATAAAATCTGGATATGCGATTTTTAGCATGAATGCAATACCTCTCTTAGCGAGAGGTAAAAAAAGCATGTCATAAATTCAAACTTTCTGCAAACAAAAAAAAAATTGTTTCAAAATCGTTCATTGTATTCCCTATTTACTAAACTTTTATGTAGCATCTTTGGCGTATATAAATTGCATATATGAGCCGTTTGTTGGCTATGTCATTATCGTACGAGTTATAGACGGGTCAGTTTGAAACTATATTTTATGGATCCATCATTTATTAGTAACAAAAATCTGATGTGGCCAGCATAATACCTTCCGTCAATCCTGTGTATTATGTACAAATTCTTTACATAAATTTTCATGCAAAAGATTCTAATTTTTTGGTATTATGTGATTCCCTTTCTCGGCAACTGAATTCCATACTCCTGATAACAAACAAACCACATAAAATAAGAAAATTATGAAATTTTGAATGAAAAATTATAACACTTGTCAGTTATGGACACAATTAATTGTTTCCATTTTGACACGGGTCTCCATATCTGCTTGCCAAAGTCAGCAAAGTCATGTCACTGCACGCGCCCTATACATAAATTTTCTTGCAAAAGATCCTATATTTCCAGTAAAGTTATTTCATACACAAACTATGCAAGTTGCACTTGACACTGACATCTTCTTCTTTAGTTTTTCCCATTCGTTAGGGGGTCGCTATTTTTTATTTTCTTCTTCCACTCATTTTTGTTTTGCGTGTCGTCCTCATTCAGTTCCTTTTCTCTCAAGTCTTCTACAATACAGTCTTTTCATCTTATATTTGGTCTTCCTATGTTTCTTCCACCTTCTGTTAATATATTCATCTCTTCTCATGACATGTTCAAACCAATGTAATCGTCTCTCTTATATCTAGAAACGTCTAACACTAGAGTTACTTCCCTTATTCTTTCATTGATTTACATTTTATTGATACTGACATCTGTCAATTTGAATTACCTGAATATATTAGCAGTTTCCATGGTTAAGTTAGCATAGCTGGCTGAATTATGAAATTTATTATTTTTATTCTGCTTTAACTCTATATCTGTTGAATATCAAATATAAAATGCAAACAAATCGTATAGACAATATATTCTTTAAGTTATAATAACATTTAACTGAGTTTTCTTTACCTATAGGTGACGGAAGGTAAAAACATGTAAACGTAATTCGTGAGACGATTATCTCTGAGGGGTTGAAGGGTATTGTTTCATATGGCATCCATATCAAAATATCAACCCTGCACGTAGGTTTGCAATAATTTCTAGACTTTATTGTCAACAAATATCTGTCTAGTCTGCTGAAATTTAGAATAAACAGTCAGTTAATAGAAAAGGATAATTACTTCCAAACAAAATTTAGATTAACAAAGATAACAAATTGAAATATTATTTCTGAAATTATAATTTAGAAGAGGGTATAAACAGTTATTTATTTGTTATTATCGCCTTGTCACAGTAAAAACAGAGGCGCAGACTAATTTGGTTCTTTCATAGAATTTCACACGGTAGACGATATTTTTTGTGCTTTACTTGGTTTTTGACAAAAATTTATTGCTCACAATGTGACAGGACCGAAATCGAAAGATATGGCGCTATAACCGAAAAATGTTAATATTGACGATTAGAATATCATTAGGTATATAAAATAAATAAATATTTTGTTATCTACACTTATTGTGGTTGCCAACATACTTAACAAGAGTCAAACAAAGCTAGAAATATTGAGAATAAGAAAATCAGGAAGGTGTTGACAACCAAATTTTTGCTATGACTTTAAACAGTTATTTATCTATCATTTGAAATTAAGTTGCGAAAATTAAGTTAGAACTTAGTTAATCAATTTTTTAAGGTATCGTGGGTGAGCTTTATGTCCACTAGTAATTAGAGTGGCAGTTTTGGTAGTATTTAAGTAATCACAATTTAATTTGTCTCTCAAAATTAGTGTGAATATACTCCAAAGAAAGATTAGTTGATGTTGGGAGCTTTAAAGAAGTGGATGGAAAGAATCGTGAAGAATATTAATGTTGAAGGGAAGTATTCAATAATTTGGATATATTAATAATAAAGTTTAAAAAATATAAACTCATGTTCAACATTATTCAACAACTTCTATTTTCGCGATTTATTACAAATAAATAGCTAATAATATCCCATGAGCTACATATATAAAATTATGTGTAACTTCTGTCAACAAATACCGTTACTTCATATATTACTTCATGGTAGCTTGAAGGTTGACAGTTATATTGTTTATCGAGGAAATTACATTCCCATTCCTATATGACAATCTAAAAATAAACGCGTAATACCTTCAGTTCCTTGAGAAGAGATAAAATATTATCTAATAATTAAATTTGGAGAGATTTTTTGTACTATCTATGCTATGCGTTAATTGCCAAGAATATCGTTTTATAGACCTATATAAGAACAGAAAGGGCCGGCCGGGGTACAGCATTGTTTGTGGGAACAATCTTAATTTAATTACATAATCTTTCTTTGTTCACAAAACATTTTAATTTCGGCTAGCCGCCCGCATCAACGAGGTTTTGTGGCGAAAGCACTCGAATTTTACAAGAAGTTTAATAAAACGTATACTTCAATCCTGAGTTTATGTAGCAAACCTATGTGATATAAAAGAAAATATCAGTTTTATACATTTTTAAAGTAAATGAGTGAGATACACTATCATGTGTGGATTCCCAAATGGTTCTAACTTACAATTTATTTGTTAAATTATGGTTATCCAATTGAAATACATCTTTATATATAATCTTTGCACAGTTTCTATAAAATAATCAAAAGGAAAATATAATTTATATAAATTAAACATGTTAATTTTAACAACCTGTTCCAATATTCCACCAAGAACAATAGTAGACACTGAATAAAAAATTTAAATGACAAATAGTAAATTTGTTTCTATTGGCTACAAATTTTAACAGCTTGTTTCACAAGGGACGGTGTATTTAATTCTCGGAATAATCACCTGTGGTGTGATGAAAATCCCCACGCAACATTTATTCGTGCGATTCAACGACGTTTTTCATTAAATGTATGGGCTGGAATCGTAGGGGAGTACGTTATTGGACCTTACATTCTCCCAAACCGATTGAATGGTGAAAATTATTTTACTTTCTTAAATAACGTTCTGCCAGAGCTTCTTGATAACTTACCGCTAAACATCAGACGAAGACTTTGATTTCAACATGATGGAGCACCGGCTCACACAACCCGAGAAGTCATAGCACTACTAAATAGAGAATATCCGAATAAGTGGATTGGGAGAGGAGATCCTGTTGCGTGGCCAGCCCGGAGCCTCGATCTAACTCCCCTAGATTTCTTTTTCTGGGGTCAGATGAAGACCTCTGTATATGAGACACCAGTAAACACCGAATTAGAACTGGTGGCTATAATAGTAGCTGGAAGACAAGCAGGCAGCTTTACAAGTGTCTCAACTAATATTAAAACACACTGCCGGGCTTGCGTTGCTGCGAATGGTGGCCATTTTGAAAATCAAATTTAGTCCCTCCCTTGTTGTTTCATTGTTCAGTGTTTTATTTTTCTTGTTTGTTTGTTTGTTTCTTGTTTTTCTTGTTTAATGGCAGCAAGCCTATTTTGTTTTAAATGATTGTTGCAGTTTGTTAAAATTTATCTTGTAATTCAATTTCAATAAAAACTTTTTTTAGACAGATCGAAAAAAATGTTTCAGACAAATGTTATGGCAGATAGTTTAAGGATTTTACAAATGTTTTATTTTCAAAAATCGATCGAGTGGTTTTCAAAATATCTTGTTTTGAAATTTTTGGTCGGTCGCCATTTTGTTATTTGATAAAATAGAAAATAATTGTAAACACAAATGTTTTAGAGAACCAAAAGCAAATGCTGAAAGTTTTTATATTTTTTAAATATTCCTTAAAATAAGGGAGTAATGCCGATTTTTCGGAAAACAAGAGAACGCCAATAACTATGAACTGGGGCTCCAAATCAAAAATTTGAACTAAGAAAAGTTGTTTGTTTCAATGAGTTCTAACTGCCATTTTCGGGTGTTACAACTTAGTATTAACACCCTATATAAATAGAATATTTATTTTAAGTGGTAAAGTATTGCTCTTTCGAGAACTATAAGAACTACGAGTTCGGTGAAATTAGCATAAAATTTCTATATTATAAGACTACTAAAATGAGCGAAACTAGTGGTTCTCAAACACGGGGTGCAACTTTCTTATTTTAAATGGGTATCTATTTTTTCTCTTTGCTGATTTTTTTCTGAATTCAATGATATTCATATGTAATACCCTAATAATACAAAATATTTGAGAAAAATGCAAAATTAAGAATGAATAATTTTTATTTAAATATGCGTATACAAAGAGTGCCATGGAAGAAAGCAGATCAATAAAACAATTGTTAATATTATTTTTGTCAAACTTTTGAAGTGTACTTCTGTATTTCAGTATTATAAAAACAAAATGAATATTTTTCCTCATAATGAGATAGTTGACATGTATAAAGTACATACAGTACATATACATTCATGTAGAAAAAATTCGAATGCAGCTATAAACATGTACAGTGAGTTGTATCCTGAGCGACAAGTGCCGGCTCATAATTACTTTCGGAGGTTGGAAATTTGTTTACGTTCCAATACCTCTCCATTTATATATAAACGAAAACGCCATAATGATGAAATTAATGAAATAAATGTTTTGGTATATTTCGAAGTCAATCCAAGACATTCCTTTAGAATGGCCGCTGTTGAATGTGGTGTAAGTGTAGGCGCAGCACATAAAATTTTGAAAGAAAATTCAGTATTAATGTTTGGCGCGGCATTTTAAATGATAAAATATTTTTTCACATGTATGAAAGCACATTGATAGGACATCGTTATTTAGAATTTTACGAAATATTCTAGAAGATATTTTAGATATTTTAACACTGGACCTTCTTAGTCCCTTAGAATTGTACTTATGGGGATATTTAAATGAAAAAAAATATGACACATTTCATAATATGTAAAATAACATTGAATTTGTTCTTAATAATGTTCATGGAAGAACACTGTGATTAGTGAGAAATAGTTTATTAAGATTAGAACTTTGTATTCATGTCAATGGTGGCAATTTTGAACAATTTTTATACATTATTTATCTTCATATTTTAACTAATAATTATTCACAAATTAAAGAAAATTATTACAGTGTTTGCAATTATTTCTGCACATTTAAATAAAAATTACACATTCTTAATTTTGCATTTTTTCAAATATTTTGTAATATTAAGAGTATTACATATGGATATTGTTGAATTCAGAAAAAAATACTGAATAAGCAAATGAAAAAAAAGTTTGAATTTAAAATAAGAAATTTGCATCCCGCATTTTGAAAACCACTAGTGTAAAATAATTCTTGTTTCTCTCATTTTAATAGTCTTGTAATATAGACATTTCTAATTTAACCGACATCGTAGCTGTTATAGTTCTCGAGATAGTAATAGTGTAACAATTAAAATATGGAATTTCAAATCTGTAAAGTAGTAATGTTTTCATGTTCTTCAATAAAGCTATTGTAAAATTCAACTTCACATTATTGGAAGTTTTCATTCTAAATGTAACTACATTTAACATTATTTGTTACATTTATGTACTTTACAGTATCTGAGGAAGGATTAAAACAAATCTGAAAGCTTGATGAAATAAACAAGGACGAACTATACTTATTGCCCTTTCACTCATTCCCCACTAAATTATTGCTATAATTCACCACTGAAGACGGGCCACTTTAAATAACATTTTTATTTATTTATTTTTCAATTCTCTTTACATATCTGTAAATTAGGCTTAGGAGTTCACAAGTCATGGTATTTCATATTATGGTAGCACTTCCGGATTAACCGGATATAACATTAACTTTCGTATTTCAAATAGAATACCTTGTGTATTTTTATATTTTTGGATTCTACATAAAATTACAAATTTATCGATATGACCTTTTTTCCGTATGATATTTAGAACAATTTAATTCTCTTAATAACCTAACCTAACTACTAAAAATTTTGATTATCAATTTTTATAAAAAAAAAAATAATAGCGCAATTTTTGTATGAGACTGTTGTGATTGTACCATAACCACAAAAATAGTTTTGTAATGATATGTGGTAACTCTATTATTCCATTGGAGTGAAAAAACTGGTAATTATTTTCTATTTATTAGCCTGAAATGACATGCCGAAGGAGTTTTGGGCGGGTCAGAGTAGTGTACGGTCGGTTAATAGAGAATCCACTTTAACACGATTTTTAGCACAAAATTTAACATAGGGTAAACGGGAAATAAAATATCTACATATGTAACTAAATCTTTTGAATACTAAAATCTAGAATTCAGATATACTTATTTTCCAATATCAGCAGTTTGATAGTGTAATCCTATCCTACTAGTAGTCAGTGTTGTATTTTCATTTCTTTTAAAATGCATTCATATTGCTACATTTATATCTATGTTATAATTAGACGACATGCCGTTGTTATCCACTATGCATACGTTTCATTTATATATTCTGAATGTATTAGGAATTTAATAATATCTGCAGTATTTTTTAAACTATGGAAGTTATTACCACCTGGATTATAGTTAAAATTACGCTAGACACGTAAGTACGTACTTAACTTTAATATTTACTTACAAAATGTTCATTTTGGCATGTTTTAGAGCTTATGAATTCCAACTCATTTCAAGTATTATAAATAATTCAACAAAACTACTTATCTAACATCTTGATAATTACAGTCATGTATTATTTAATATACAAAACCTCTCTGCTGCGAAGTAAAGCACTTAATTGAAAACGACATAATAGACCCTCAAATCTCCAAGGGTATATTCAATATAAAGTCAAGACTGCTCTGGGACTATGTTGTGTTGAGGCTAACTACTGAAATTGATATCGACATACAAACTGATAGTATTCACCTACGTAACAGGGGTATCTATGTATAATGAAAATAGATTGTTATATAAATAGTATATTATTAAATTAATAACAATAATACATAATTTTGAATACGGAAGAAACAAGACATTAGCAACTACTAAAGGATGCGCTAAAAATAAATTTGTAACTTTTCAAGCTTTATATAATAAATATTTCACGAAGGCAAAATTACTTTTACAACTACATAAATAAATAAAATAATTTCAATACAGGTTAGGATAGGTTAAATTCAATAATAGGTTATGAGAAAATGATTATAGTTATTTAAGAATCACGCTAGAATTATTGAGAATAAGATACATATGGTTCATATATTTTAGAATTTTATTTAAGGTAGTTGGATCACGAGAGCAATGCCATTTATTGATTCTGTGCCGAGCAATGTTGACAAACTCTATAGTTGCCTTCCTGCTTCAAGTCACATGGCTATTTGCATATTTTATTCTGCTAGGTATCGCAACAGCTAATGGTTGTAATAATGAGGTTAATAAACTAAATAGTAATCCTGAATGTTAGAAATCATCGCGGATGTTTCTCAAAACGTGGGCGACAATGCTACCAACAATGCACGTGAAAATTTTAGAGATTGAAAATATCTGATGAATTTCCAATTTGAATTTGTTTATCATTGAAACCATATGGACTTATATGTTTTCCTTTAACTAGGTTTTTTCCCATTCATTTAGTTTTTAGTCAAAGTTTATGAGTTATCGCGATTCTAGAGGCAATTATGTCGATAATTTCTTGAGCTTCCCCAAAGTCGCCATGTCAAATATTCCAAGTTTGGAGTTCAATAACTGGGCAAGTTGGTTAAATTTTTGGTTTTACATCGAGAAATAATTAATCTAGCTGTACGCCACAGATTATTCAGATTTTGTGGATTTTACTTCATGGTCCAACTACCTTAAATATGTTGAAAGTAGGTCCTTTCAACAATAATACACATTACCCTTCTTTCCTGTTCACTTCTTAAAAGCTCCCAAGCAATCTTTTGGAATACTTTCAAAATAATTATGAAGTAGCATCAGTTTCTTCTTCATACAACAACCTTATACACCGTATTCTTTTTCAAAAAATTGCCAAATAATTTAAATTTAATGAGAGCAGTACAGATATACCATAATTGCCCACCGAAATCAGCGAATAAAAATAGATTGGCTTACCTAGAAATGGGTAGAAATCCAGATTTAGGTTTATTTATTTATATTTAAAATTTGTTGCATTCGAGTAAATTTTATTAATATTATTTTCTGTTGTGCTTTAAGCTTTAACATTATTAAATCAACGTGACTTTCACTAGTGAAGCTATTTAATTTAAAAGCAAAAGTGCAGGCAACTTTTATTTAGGTAATTATTTTCACTTTCGTTATATTCAGAACGAAAAGAATACTAATAAACACAAGGTTTTGTATAATGTGAAAAATGCCAGAATGAAATAGTAAAAACTCTAATGTTATGGTAGGTAGTTTCTATTAAATTATTAATACATAAATTCGCTGTTGTCGGTACAAAAGGTTATAATGTCGATTATTTCAATTATTGCGTTTCGAGTAAATACGGTATCAATATCTAAACTGTACAAATAGACTCTTTCAACTATATTTACACAAGCTCATAAACTTCGAAGATACACTATCCTTGTTCTCAGACAGAATTATTATGTATTTTGAGACTCTCAATGGAATCCAAACGCAATAATTAAAAAATTGACTTACTCGTATAACCTTTTGTCGCGGCAGTATCGAATTAAAATAGGATTTTCAAATCATTTAATACGAATGATAGAACAAAACCGTATATACACTCCATAGCCAATTTTTAGAAACAAACATTGTTTTCCGTCATTTTCAAAATACCTCATATCACGCTTATGAGATACAGAAAATGTTAAAAGAATTTTTATACAAATTTTTAATAATTTAATAATTCTCGAGATATATTTTTTAAATGGGACCCTATGTTGAAAGTAATTTTTTTTTATTATTTTATAAGATTTTTAATGGGTCTACAATATGCCCATTTTCATAATAAAATAATCCTGTAGCTACAACATTGAAACAATTGTTTTTGACAAAAGTGAGTTGTCAAATTTTTCAAATAATTTTGACTAATAAATCAGTGAAAATGCCTACATTTACGGATTGTGAGTATACAGGCATTGTTAATTGGTTAATATTGAAGCTCAACCAAGGTATAGTACTCGAAGAATAGCACTACAACACAGAGTGTCACATATAACAATTTGGAGGATAGGTATTGAAAGAATAACAGTTACATCATTTCGTCGACGATGGTCATTTTGAACATTTATTGTGATTTCATTTAAGTCTACATCACTATTAATCATCTTTATACGTTTTCTTGTCCCGTCAATTGTAGTTGTTCTTGGGCGACTGCATCTTATAAATGTTCTACCATTTTTGGATTTTTTAAACTGTTGTAACAAAAATTTGACGTATGATGTTTTTGTTACTTTAGTCGAGGTATTCTATCTTTTATATTTCCCGATTTGTGTATAGTTCCATCTTCTGGTGTATCTATTAGTCTATTCACCAGTACGTAAACTTTCTTTTGCGTTGACAATTCAGTCAAAGTCACAAGTCAGAACGGATACAAACCTGAAACAGCTGTTCGTTTCGTAGACGTACGCGCAAAATAGTGCCATTTTGAATTTTGCCATTCTGCAACGCGTTCTACTCTCCCGACATGCAATTGTTATTTTATTCAACCATAGGCGGGTAAATGAAATTTGTGACAAAACTTTGAAGAATTTTAACTAAATATCTAGAAGGTTTACAATAAAAAGTTATTAATAAATATTGTTGCACTCGACGAGTTCTATCACTGGTTTAATTTAATGTACTTATTTCTGTTAGCGCTTGTATAAGGATCGTAACGTTAATCATTATGGTACTAGTCCTGAGGATTATCATAGGAGGCGATGCCGAGTTTGATAACACGGCGTATACGTAAGGATTTGTTACAATCCATCTTACATACAAAATTTTATATTTTCTGGCATAAATCAATCAAAACATAAAATAAATTACTTGGAATTGAAAAAAAAATTGAAAATCAGGTATGCTGTTATTAATTTGTTTAAAACAAGTAGGTACCTCGTTACCATAGCTCATTATGGTACTCTAATCCCCAAGGCCTATACTCATATTGAGAATTGTAATGTCATTATAACACTACAGCATAATTTTTACTTCCTTGTACGTAAGTACAGGAAGTATTGTAATCGCGAAAAAATTCGGTTTTCAGATTTCAGCGGAAATATCCATTTTGATCATCCCTGAATCCATTTTGACTAATTTCATCGTGACGTCTGTACGTACGTACGTACGTATCTCGCATAACTCAAAAACGGTAAGCCGTAGAAAGTTGAAATTTTGAATTTAGGACTCCTATAACATCTAGTTGTGCACCTCCCTTTCTGGGTATTACACAATTTCCAGAAGTGGCATTTACATGAAGCCTATAATAGATTTTAATGAAAAACTGTTTTAAAATATAATCCAAAACTTTTCAAATTTAATATACAAGACTTTTATGTCAATCGAAATAACATAATAGATTTTGGTTAAAATAGGCTAACCGGAAGTGGTACATTACTTGAAGTTGTTAACAGTTTTTCTTGAATAAAATGATTTTATTTTGATTTTAGAAATAAATGTTTCAAATAAAAGTTTTAGAGAATTAATTTCTGCATCTAGCACATCAAGTTTTATTAAATTAGCCCTTTGTATAAGCGAGATATGTAAATTTAAAAATTATATACTTTTTTGTTTTTGTAATAAAGCTTGCTATGGATTAGGACAAAAACATAAAAAAAATGTTCATGTCAAATTACGTTAAATACGTGCAATTTTATGATTCGTACAATAACAAATATTATATTTTTATTGTGAAATTAGTCATATTCATTGTTGTAATCAAATATTTCTTTGTTGTAATCAAAACTCTCTTTAAAAAGAACCGGGTTAAATTATGGTCGCTATATATCTTACTGTTTTGAAGTTAAAATTAATATTTTGTAATTTATTTATTAAAAAAAATCTGTTGTGGCCAGCACAATACTTCTCGCCATTTTCATTTTATCTTGCATAGGGCGCGAGCAGTTATGTGACTTTGTTGGCCTTAGCAAGCAGATATGGGGGCCCGTGCCAGAATGAGAACTGGTAATATACATAGGTGTCAAGTATCCATAAGTTTTCATTCGAAACATTATGATTTTCCAAATCCATGTGGATTATTTTCCTCGACAAGTATATTCCATACTAATGGATGACAAATAAACAAAATATTATGAAATTTTGAATGAAAAATTATGACATATGACAATTGTGACATCTATGTAAATAACTACTAGCCGTCATTCTGACACGGATCCTCATATCTGCTTGCCAAGGCCAACAAAGTCACATGGCTGCTCGCGCCCTATAAGTAACGAATTTAACATATCTTGTACACACAAATAATTGAAATTGTTTCTCTTCTTTCGTTCTATGAGAAATTTTATCCTACTATTCTAATATGTTCAAATTCATTGACGGTATTAGTGGTATTTCTTAAGTATATATGTAATATTGACATACCTGCAATTTAAATAAATATATAATTAACAATACAATAATATATATTAAATGTACTCATACCTCCCAGAACTGACACTGACATTTTGCATTTATTTGTCAATTACAAAAAAAATTATATCGCAACTGTTTTTCTGGCAACGAGATTTATTACAACAGATTATTCTATATTATTATATACTATATCTCCAAACCTATACGAAATATAAAAAAAAAATTAATTTGCCAGATTGAGAATTTAATTATCTTTAATATTTGTAGTAACAAATTTTCAAAAAACAATATTTAGAAATTTTATTTTTTGAAACCACCACTTCCGGTTGTCCAATTGTTACCAGAACCTATTCAACTCTTCCCATTACTGTTAGATTGAGGAATCCGTAGTCAAACAGGTCTTTAGTCTTATAGAATTTGAGAAATCGTGTCTCCAACAACCTCACACACACACACACACACATCCACACACACACACACACACACATACACACACACACACACACACACACACACACACACACACACACACACACACACAAACATCATTGTAAAAATGTTAAAATCGGATTCTATGGACCTTAAATCGTGCTTATTCAATAAAATCTGGATATGCGATTTTTAGCATGAATCCAATACCTCTCTTAAAAATATGTATAGTTTAATAATCGTACAAGGAAGTCGTGTGGTGTCCACATCAGATTTTTTTTTATTCATATATGAATTCAGTTATTTACAAAGCGATAATGTTAAAAAATATTTAGTCAGCACTTTCGTATGTTAGAACTACAATTAGATGTTAAACAAATTTAGTGTGCTTGTATGAACAAATTTTTAATTAGATGGATTAAAATAAATTTTGACCATTACCTTATTCATAGGTGGGAATAATTTCAATTCGCTAACGCTTATAATTATAGATGCGGTAGGTATTCGACACGTTAAAAAATTATAAATTCGTACGGATTATGCTGATGTTTTTTACTGCGATAAAGCAATATTTTACATATTTTCCGTCAATATTCATCAATTAACGTATAGTATATCATTTTTAAAAACTATTTTATATTTTGACAACGGTAAAATGGCCAATTAAATACTTGTCTTGGCTCGGTGTAGTTAAAACCTACTTCTGTATATTGGGTTGTATTAAATTCTGTTAGTGCTACAGGTAACAATTTAACTTTGGAAAATTGTAGATGAGAAATAACGATAAGATTATTCGATGAAGTACCTAGACTTAGCCAACATCCCTTCTATACCCATAGTTTACTCCGATTTAGCGTGTAAGCGGAAAATACTACAGCAGAATAAAATATTTGCAACGTTAGCTTTTGAAATTATTATAAATAGGTTCTAAACAAACAAAATTTGCAACGTGAAGAAAAATGTTTAATAGATAATAAGAATTACAAAGAAGAAAATACTTTTATCTTGTCAAAATACATATTTGGTATAAATGTTAACCATTGTTTAAATAAATATTAGGGGTTTATACATGAATGATCCATTATTTATTCCGAATTATAATTAGCTAGCAATTTAGTTTTAAAATCCTATGCCTTGGGGATATAAAGTTTAGAGGAAATTTCAATAATGGAGTGAAAACCAAAAGTGAGTGTATAATTAAAATTTATTATTTTGTGGTAAATTTAGAATATAATTCAATTTACTGGACTCGTAATGTGGAATAAATTTGTAAATACTAAAAAAGAATGTTAAAAATACGCAACATTGATTTAATGATATTTATATATGTTTTCAGAAAATAATTTTATCGAAATAAATTTTATATATACTCATAATTGCTTGTTTAATCCTGATCATCAGTCAAACAAAATTCATGCAAATGTTTATTATTACTTGCACTAGGGAAGCGAGTTTCTTATTACTTCTGTCTGCATTGAAGGCTCATTTGTATAACGTTGCAGTTTAATTATCTACAGTGAAATTGATAAACTTCTCAAATGAGTATTTGAGGTTAGGTTGTAAAACAATTCAGAAATTCCTCTGGGTGAATATAACTATAAATGTCAAAACTATGAGATAGCTCTAAACAGTTATATAAAATGAAATTTGTTAGGATATTTGTAGATAGTGACGGCGGCTTGTACTCTGAATTCTAATGAAGATCAATTTAATACAAAAAAAATCTGATGTGGCCAGCACATAACCTCTCGCCGTATATTTTACCTGGCTGTATGCATAAAGCAAAGATTATTTTTATAAATACAAATAATATATTCATATAAATCTATGACGTATAAACTACTTTATTATTCAATAATAGCATGTCTCAACATGAAGATATTTTACAATAAATTATGTTACAATAAATTACAAAGTAGAGTTTACCATATATAAATATTAGGCTGGTAACAGCAATTTTCAATTCGAACAACTTTGTTTTACTTTCTCTTCATATTCTTCTAGTAAAAACATTAATTTTGGGCGGTCTAAAATGTATATATCTGGATTGTGCATCTATTCTTATATATCTTCTTTTACATTTTATTTTTTCATACTTGTTATATCTAAATAACCTTAATTCCCTTTAATAAAGTGACGGATAGATTGCACTCCGATTTTGTCAATATTTACAACTTACTTGAGAAGAATTTGATAGCTTTTTCGCAATTCAAAGTTACTCTAGTCTACAGTACTGGTGTACAGTGTCCCATAATGTTTGAAACAAATTTAAGTCCTTCAACCTAGACTTGTCATCTCCATAATAGTCACAGATCAAGAACTAAGGGATTCTCCAAGTACATTTTTAATTCATTACTCATTATTTCTGACACTGACATTTATCTGTCAGTTACAAATAATTTAAATTATCAACTATTTTTCATGGCATTCTTTCGGCTGTCAAATTTATTACAACAGATTATTTTATATATTATACTTCTTTTATCTCTAAATCTATGGAATATATAATAAAATATTTAAATGTATCAGATAGAGAATTTAATTTTCTTTAATATTACCACGAAAAATTTTCAAAAAATAATATTTAGAAGATTTTTTTTCAAGAATCTTCTACTTCCGGTTGTCCAATTATTACCAAAACCTTTTCAGATCTTCCCATGAATGTCCGATTGGGAAATACGTTGTTAAACAAATTTTAAGTCTTATAGTTTTTGAGTAACCGTCCTTCCAACATCCCACACACATAAACACATACACACACACACACACACACATACACACACACACACATCCACACACACACACACACACACAGACATCATCGTAAAAATGTTAAAATCGGATTGTAGAGACCTTAAAACGTGCTTATTCAATAAAATCTGGATATGCGATTTTTAGCATGAATGCAATACCTCTCTTAGCGAGAGGTAAAAATGATACAGGACTCATAGATAGACCTCGTGAAATGATTTGATACCTATTATTTTATGATTAGACTTTCTGTTTATAACATTTATATAACCATCTGTATTCCTTCTGAATGTTTTTGCTTAGCTTAGTTGATAGGTGAGTTGAGATCAACTGAGCTAAGATGTTGCTGAAAAGAACATTTCGTAAATAGAAAGAGTAGGAAGATGGGGGACAAAGCGCGCGCGATTCAAAACAAAGTAATTTGTTGTCAGTTGTCGGATTTTTACTTTAGGTTTTTTTCGCTTTCACTTTAGGATAGATTACAACAAATACATTTATTGTTTGAAGATAGATAATATTGAAAATATTTTACTAATGAGAATGCTTATTTAATTTTATATCAATTAAAATGAGTAATACATTTTCCCTATTGTAGCAAGCAGTATTGGAAAATGATGAACTGGACAGTAGTAGTGACTCCGATGTAGATATTATAGTAATGAAAGAAGAATTCGAACAAGAGTAAAATATTGTGTCGAGGAAACGGTGGAAGCCTATAGTGAAAAATAATTTAGAAAGCATTTTCGAATATCAAATAATACTGCCTCTTTTTGTAATGGTATTAATTTGAAACTACAAATATAACTTGAATGTAAAAATGTTGTCAATATATGTATGTTTTAATATTAGAGCAAACGACCACTGCACAAATATTGTCGACTTATTCTTCTTGGCGAGAAAAAAAAACACCGAGAAAAGACTTACCATTAACTGTGTGGTAATTGGCAAATCAGGAAACTTTTCGTCAATTAGTAGACCGTTCCAATATAACGGAAAGTTGCAGCCATACAGTGATAAAACTCAGTCCTACGTATATGAAATGACCAAAAGAAGAAGGATAAGTAAAAATTGATCTAGAATTTTCCAAAAAAAAAAAACAAGAATTGCTTAGAATTGTGGCTGCAATTGATGGGTTCCACATCATAATTAATCGTCCTAAAGAAAATCAAGAGACATATTGTAAAAGAAAAGGCATACACAGCAATTTATTTCAAGGCGTATTTGGGCATCACCGCCGTTTTTACCTCTCGCTAAGAGAGGTATTGGATTCATGCTAAAAATCGCATATCCAGATTTTATTGAATAAGCACGTTTTAAGGTCCCTACAATCCGATTTTAACATTTTTACGATGATGTCTGTGTGTGTGTGTGTGTGTGTGTGTGTGTGTGTGGATGTGTGTGTGTGGGATGTTGGAAGGACGGTTACTCAAAAACTATAAGACTTAAAATTTGTTTAACAACGTATTTCCCAATCGGACATTCATGGGAAGATCTGAAAAGGTTTTGGTAACAATTGGACAACCGGAAGTAGAAGATTCTTGAAAAAAAATCTTCTAAATATTATTTTTTGAAAATTTTTCTTGATAATATTAAAGAAAAATAAATTCTCTTTCTGATACATTTACATATTTTTATACATATTTTATAGATTTAGAGATAAAAGGAATATAATATATAAAATAATGTTGTAATTAATTTTACAACCGAAAGGATGCCATGAAAAATAGTTGCAAATTTAAATTATTTGTAACTGACAGATAAATGTCAGTGTCAGAAATAATGAGTAATGAAAGAAAAATGTATTTGGAGAATCCCTTAATTCTTGATCTGTGACTATTATGGAGATGACAAGTCTAGGTTGAAGGACTTAAATTTGTTTCAAACATTATGGGACAATGTACACCAGTACTGTAGACTAGAGTAACTTTGAATTGCGAAAAAGCTATCAAATTCTTCTCAAGTAAGTTGTAAATATTGACAAAATTACACATCGATATAAGAATAATCGGAGTGCAATCTATCCGTCACTTTATTAAAAGGAATTAGTGTTATTTAGATATAACAAGTATGAAAAAATAAAATGTAAAATAAGATATATAAGAATAGATGCACAATCCAGATATATACATTTTAGACCGCCCAAAATTAATGTTTTTACTAGAAGAATATGAAGAGAAAATAAACAACGTTGTTCGAATTGAAAATTGCAGTTACCAGCCTAATATTTATATATGGTAAACTCTACTTTGTAATTTATTGTAACATAATTTATGGTAAAATATCTTCATGTTGAGACATGCTATTATTGAATAATAAAGAAATTTATACGTCATAGATTTATATGAATATATTATTTGTATTTATAAAAATATTCTTTGCTTTATGCATACAGCCAGGTAAAATATACGGCGAGAGGTTATGTGCTGGCCACATCAGATTTTTTAGATTTTTTTTTGTGGAGAGTTTGATCATTACGTTAGTCAAAACTTTTAAAAATATCAGCTCTGCGAAAAAGCTCAAAATAATAGTCTCTAAGTAAAAGACAGATATAATCTAGGAGATTCGGCATATCCTACTTTACCGTGGTTAGTTCCACCATTTAAAGAATCTTACGGAAGAAGAAAAACAATTTAATTTCAAACATTCATAAACAAGAATTGCAATACAGAAGGCTTTCGGCTTGTTGAAAGGAAGATTCAGGCGGTAACCGGTACTGAGTATCGGTATCGGCACAGGCCTAGATAAAAGTAATGTAATTGCTATTACATTTTATTCGTAATAACATTACATATGAATGTAATTTGATTGCATTTATTACGACTTTTATATTTACATATATGTGTATTTAAAGCATTTAAACAAAAAATACCACTGTTTTAAAATCTGACGATATTAATCCGTGTGTCTATAAATTTAAAATACAATTATACTGATATTGCTTGCAACAAAAAAAAAACCAATAAAACAAAATTACCTTTAAATGAGTTTATTTGCTTAGGTTTTCATAGTACCTGATATAATTTTAAATTGTGGTAAACACAGTAAGCTAGAACTTAGATGCAAATTGTAAATTCATCAAAGAATATCATCCGATTTACTAAAAAAAGTAATTCATAATAGATGTTTGTTCACATTAATCTAGATATACATATGTATACAAAATAGTAAAAACTTAAAACAACACAAAAGTAGGAAAACAAAATAAAAAAATCTGATGTGGCCAGCACATAACCTCTCGCCGTATATTTTACCTGGCTCTATTCATAAAGCAAAGAATATTTTTAGAAATACAAATAATATATTCATATAAGTCTATAACGTATAAACTATGACTCAACATAAAACAATTTTCACATATACTTACAAAATCTATAAGATATTTTACCATAAATTATGTACAATAAATTACAAAGTAGAGTTTACTATATATACCTGCTGGTAACACGGATTTTCAATTCGAACAACGTTATTGTTTACTTTCTCTTCATATTCTTCTAGTAAAAACATTAATTTTGGGCGGCTAAAATGTATAATCTGAATTGTGCATCTATTCTTACATATCTTCTTTTACATTTTATTTTTTCATACATGCTGTATCTAAATAACACTAATTCCCATTAATAAAGTGATGGATAGATTGCACTCCGATTATTTTCTTATAACGATGTGTAATTTTGTCAATATTTACAACTTACTTGAGAAGAATTTGATAGCTTTTTCGCAGTTCAATGTTACTCCAGCTACAGTGCTGGTGTGCATTGTCCCATAATGTTTAAAACAAATTTAAGTCCTTCAACTTAGACTTGTCACCTCCATAATAGTCACAGATCAAGAATTACGAGATTCTCCAAGTACATTTTTCTTTCATTACCCATTATTTCGATGAGATACATTTTTTTCTGTATTTTACGTTGCAGAGTGGAGACCATTAATAGTATTTCTGAAGGGTATGTGTAATATACCTATAATTTTAAATATTTAACTATAAATACAATAAGAAATAATATAATGTATGTACTTCCCAAAAAAAATCTTCAGTAATGTCTCCGGATTTCTGACAGACATTTATCTCTCAGTTACAAACATTCAAATTTTCAACTATTTTTCATGGCATCCTTTCGGTTGTAAAATTAATTACAACAGATTATTTTATATATTATATTCCTTTTATCTCTAAATCAATAAAATATATATAAAAATATTTAAATGTATCAGAAAGAGAATTTATTTTTCTTTAATATTATCAAGAAAAATTTTCAAAAAATAATATTTAGAAGATTTTTTTTCAAGAATCTTCTACTTCCGGTTGTCCAATTATTACCAAAACCTTTTCAGATCTTCCCATGAATGTCCGATTGGGAAATACGTTGTTAAACAAATTTTAAGTCTTATAGTTTTTGAGTAACCGTCCTTCCAACATCCCACACACACACACACATCCACACACACACACACACACACACACACACACACACACACAGACATCATCGTAAAAATGTTAAAATCGGATTGTAGGGACCTTAAAACGTGCTTATTCAATAAAATCTGGATATGCGATTTTTAGCATGAATCCAATACCTCTCTTAGCGAGAGGTAAATATGGAGGAATGAAGGCACGACTTTGACGAGCAGTACCTAGCAAATATTGTACTTCTACTGAGTTTCTGTTCATACAAAATCGTGTGTAGAAAATAGAAAATAAAATGTGAAGGTAAACTTACTAATGTATTTTTTTATTCCTGTGAGCATTTTAATATTTGAATTTAAGTTACTTTACTATATTTTATTTTCCTTTTTTTTTGATAATAAAAATTTTACTATAATTTTATTGAAATTTCGTTTAGTTTGTATTTTGAGTAATAAAGTAATATAAACTACGTAAAGAATATTTAAATATGGTTAGATGGACTCCTAGATATTGTTCTAATCTCATAACATAATCATGGTGGTTGGAGACACCATCCATAGTGTTTGTTGAAATCGTAATTAAAAACACCCGGTCTGTGAGACCGGCGCGACAGTTCGTGTAATAAATATTTACGCGACCATTGTAGGGTGAACTGCCCAGCTCTGTTAATTTTGTTACATCTAAAGAATGGGGACTTATTACCTAATATCTCGCCCATTTGGTCAAAAAAAATGAACCGAATAGGACCTCGATCACATCTATTTTTGTTATCTTTACAAAATTATTAGCTTGTGGCTAAATGTTGCCATTTTGTTGGCAAGCTAATACAGTAAGCTAAAATATCAAATAGAATATCATTTAAAATAAAGTATCTTGAAAATATTTCTATCTCCTTGAACGTTTTGGCTATTTAATTCATCCACACATGTTTTTACCTTCTGTCACCTTTAGGTAAAGAAGGTATTGTCCTTGATCAAAAAATTCAATGATGAGTTTTTAGTGAATAAGCATGTTTTAAGGTCCCTCTAATACGATTTCACCATTTTTACGATGATGTCTGTATGTATATATGTATGTATGTGTGTAATTGTGTGTGTGTGTGTGTGTGTGTGTGTGTGTGTGTCTGTGTGTCTGTGTGTGTGTGACGAAAGTTTCAGATCGCATAACTTCAATACCAAGATTCCAAAAATTATATTTTTTTCGTATTCCTCAAGTTTACATCCAGACGAACAACTGATTAGATTTTAGTTACAACAGGGTGAACCGGAAGTAGCATCATTTGAAGATTTAATAGTTAAATTTGTTTTAGTGACATTTAGCGTTATTATAACTTAAAGATTACATTATTCTCTATACGATTTGATTGCATTTTATACTTCATATTCAATAGATATAAAGGTAAAGAATTATAAAGAAATTAAATTTTATAAATCAGCCAGCTATGCAAAACATGGAAACTACTAATATATTCAAATAATTCAAATTGACAGATGTCAGTATCAATAAAAAGTAAATTAATCTGACAGAGATGAGGATGTTGAAGTAGATGTAGGGGAAGACACGGAAAGATAGGTAAGGAAATAACTCTAGTGTTACAAGTTTCTAGAAAGATACAAGCGAGATGATTACATTGGGTTGAAAATGTCATGAGGAGAAATGAAGAGTATATTGGATGAAGATTGAATAGCTTAGTAATAGAAGGTTGAAGAAACAAAGGAAGACCAAAAATAAGATGGAAGGACTGTATTGCGGAAGACTTGAGAGAAAAGGAACTGAGTGAGAACGACACGTAAAACGGAAATGACAGGAAGAAGAAAATAAAAAATAGCAACCCCTAACGAATGGAAAAAGCTAAAGAAGAAGAAGATGTTAGTGTCAAGTGCAATTTGCATAGTTTGTTTGTGAAATAATTTTACTGGAAATTTAGAATCTTTTGTAAGAAAATTTATGTATGGAATTTATACATATTTACACAGGATTGACGGAAGGTATTGTGATGGCCACAACAGATTTTTTCAATTTAAGAGCATACAATTCTGTGTAATGACTTTTGAATTTTCGTATTCAAGGAATGTCATATCATAATTTCAATTCTTTTTCTCTTCTATAATTAATAAAAGAATTAATTTCATAAATACCTATTATAATATTAAAAACATAACATCTGACCTGTTCCTGAGCAAAATGAAAAATTCATGGATTAAATTCCATGATTTCATCTTCTAAAACGTAAAAACATTGTAATAAATACATTATTCCGTAACTGAAATATATTAATTCTTACTTCCATCATAAAATTACCGTATACGATATTTTTATTTTTAATTCAATCGCTTAACTTTCAAAACATAAGTCATAGTTCTCATCTTTACCTCCTTCACTGAATTGTATGGCTTAGATCATTTTGAATTTGTTTCACGGGCGATGCAGTATCGGCAGGAGGGGAAGTGAGTACACAATCAATTCGAACAAAATGAACAACAATTTATTGAGTTTATCTGAATTGAATTGAGATGAACTCAGATTTTAACCAAAAAGAATACAGCTATTGTAAAATCACCTAAGTAATGGCGATCGTTGGGGGCATTTACCACAGGAGTTATTTTTGTGCAATTCCATAATTGGGAATTTATTTATTTATTTATTCAATAATTATTTACTTCAACCGTATCGCTGAACTCGTAATTTTATGTAGATTATAAATATATAAAAATGTATACAATGTCCCAATTGAAATATGAAAGTTAATGTCATTTCCGGTTAAACGTTACCATTATGCCAAATACCATGATTTGTGAGCCTCCTCCCCTTTGTTTGCAAATATATGAAGAAAATTAAAAAATATTTATAAATAAAAATAAGTTATTTTGAGTGGCCTTTTTTCAGTGCCACCAGGTACGTACGTAACATTTCATAAGTTTAAATTTTGTCTAAAAATTAAATATACTTAGTCATTCTTGAAAGGCATATTGGAAAATAAATACATTAAATTATAATTTTTGTGTATTTGAATACTACATTACTTGAATGTTTATGGTTTGTAATTGTAGCCTAGAAGTTATTTGTTTTGTGGTTGATCATAGTCTCTTGTTTTGTGTCATATTAAATAAAATTTATCTATCCGAATAAAATGTATATTTTTGTCTGAGAATCAGTATATTAAAATGTATATACCTAAAAAGTCTTTTACTCTTTTGTATCACCCTGTATAGCAATAAATTATTATGTCAACTGAACAAGCATATGCAATACAGCTGTAGACCGTAGGTGCAACACAGTACTTATTGAATTTCACAAACCTATAGATTTTAAGGTTAACCATAAATAAAATATTTTATTTCGAATATAAATTTTAGTAGAATTGTTCATTTGAGTGCTGCTGAAGAGTCAAATAACAAATATAGGAGATAAAGGAAAAAGTACGCATAAGAACGCACGTTTTCTTTTGAGCACGTAATGCAGGAAGCCACTTTTCGAATATAAGAAGGATAAGAAAACCAATGGAAGGTTTAAGAGCTCCAGCCGCTCTCATTTTGTGCCTCCACAGAGCCGTATCTTTGCAAGAAAATAGAAAAATGAATTACGTAAATAAATTTCATTGAACATTCATGTCACATCAATTTCAATCACCAAGACCAAGAACTATGCCAGCTTTTTATGATATCAAAAATGGAAATTTTATGGTTCATAAAATATACGAAAGAATAGTTTATCTACTTTATATTCAATATTTAATTTCTAAAGAAAATGATAAGAGTACTATATGATGTCTTTCGTTTAAAAAAATATAGCGTGCTGTTTTTAATTGTAGTAAGAATATAATATTTGTGTAGGGTGACATTTGACCGTATATGATAAATTAATTGGTACATAATTAATAGAAACATTGCCTGACTCGTAAACTTCATGATTTTATCGTGGTTTATAAATAACAAGGTATAATTTTACCGTTTTCCGATATGCATATATACCTACAAGAAATTTCATTTCGAAATTTGAATAATATTAAAATTTTATTCAATAAATTGAAATGATTATAGGAGTATTTGTACACTGTCAAATTGTTTTCATGTAACTCATTAAATATATTTGGTTATTATTAACAACGGAATAAGTATCTATAAATAAATTTAAATGATTATCGTAAATTACATATTGCAAATCAATGAATATACATTATTTTATTCGCTTAATATTACAATAACCAAATTATTTATTAACAAAAAATTTAAATAATTGTATTTTTTAATATCTATGGACTGTGTTTAGGTATTACAATTATTATAAAAATTGTAAGTTATAATGGTCGTCTTATACAGAAAATATGAGACGTTAATTTAAAATTCTGGCTGTAAATTAACTACTAAGAATTACTAAAACACAAATACCTATATGATCCGGTATAATAATGTATTTATTAGATATTGGAGATCATTTGCAACAAATTTGTGGTAAATTTATTTATATCAATGTCCAATACATTATTACACTGTTAAACCTTTTTAAGTGTATTATTATTATTTCCTTTATTCACTCTCAGAGTTAGTCTACATTAGTTTGTATTTATACATATTAAATATATATTTACTGTATATACCAAGCCCAGGGCCCACAAGGCCTGCCGAGCTAATATATATATTATATTATATTATATTCCAGGCAAGATTGTATAATTTTGGACACAGTGGTTTTAACCCCTCAGTTTTAACCGGTTTAAACCGTCCTGGACAAAAATGATTCTGGACAGTGGTCAAAAAATAAACAATTAATAATATATTTTAATATACATAATTTATTTTTCTTATTGGAAAACATATAATTTAACAAAAGAATACTCGTACTAAACAACTAAAAAGTCTTATGCGTTTTTAAAAAAAATAATTTAAAAATCAATTAATATTCATTATCGTCTATAGAAGCAGAAGCCGTCTCTGCATTTTCTGTGCTTGCGTTCAACATTCAAAAGCATGTCACCAGTTTGCTGGCAGTTTCTAATCCCAATCTGTTTCTAAGTTTTGATTGGAATAAGCTGTAATTCGAAAATATGCGATCTATGCCTGCTGACGACGCAATACAATTTTATAAATGATATATAAAATGAATAAAGGTCTCGTTAATTCTATTTTCCAAAGATAGCCACCGTGTTGACGCTTTCACATTTTGTCTTACGATTTCAGAAAAAAAGTGTTTTGGAGAATGGATCATCCTGTGCTTGAAACTGAATAATTATTGGTAAAAAAATTGGATTTATATTTTCATATACCCAGTTCCTTGCAGTTTCTTTTTCATCGTTGGTAATATTTTTTCCCATATATTTAGGTTGCAGAATGTATGCAAATATGCACTGGAGTAGTACAATCTTCATGTCTTTGTTTTACAAATTTGGATACGGTTTTAAATCGCTTTCGGTCAATTTTAATAATTTCATAAATTCATGAACTACATCTGCAATTGTTGCGTAGTTTCTTTGTAATGTATCTAAAGCTATTCCAATTGGTTTTAGTTGTTTTATTAAATTTTCTGCTTCTTTAAATATTTTTTTATCAATATTGGGTTCGTGTGTGTCAACGATTTTTAAGAAAGAATCACGGGACTTAAGATGTTATTTTGTGAATTTTGGACGGTTGAAACCAATTTTGTCCACTGCCCTGGATAAAATTGAAAAAAGTGGACATTTTAACAACCCTGCTTCCAGGTGGCTATAATTTTATCAACTAATGTCCAAAGAAGTCCTCTTTCCGGTTACAACAACTATGTCGCACAGGTTTGAGAGTATTTACATCAACACTTTTCTTATATGACCTGTTCCGAATATAGCCGTTCTTTGTAGTTCGGAAGGAACATGTCCCGGAAGCTTCTCTATATTGTATTTAAATTCTTTATCTACGCACCCAATTACTCCAATTATGATGAGAATTATTATTATTATAATAATTATTATTATCATAATTATAAGTTCCCATTTATTACGATTATTTTAATAACAATAATGTTTTGTTGTGCCGTTTTAATTATTATAGGGATTCTGTCTATAAAATTTTACATATAATTAATATTTGTCATTAGAATTATTATCGCAATTATACCTTGTTCTATCACACATATACATATGAGTAATAAGTATGTACGTAACTGCAATTTGTTATAATTTTTTTGCATTTTTCGTGCCACTTTCAATGTGTGATCAAATGACAATTTTTAAACATTTGGATTTACATCATTTTCGAAAACTAATTGAGGAGCTTCAGGGAAAATCAACCTTAGTATTTTTTTATGAATTTGATGCAATGAATAAAAACTCTAGTTTTCTTACTCAATATCACACATAAATATTAAAAAAATCTGTTGTGGCCAGTCAGTCCTGTGTAATATGTATAAATTCCATACATAAATTTTCTTGCAAAAAATTCTAAATTTCCAGTAAAATTATTTCATAAACAATCTATGCAAATTGCATTTGACAATATATTCTTCTTTAGCTTTTCCCATTCGTTAGGGGTCGCTATTTGTAATTTTCTTCCACTCATTTCAGTTTTACGTGTCGTTCTCATTCAGTTCCTTGTCTCTCAAGTCTTCCGCAATACAGTCCTTCCACCTTATCTTTGGTCTTCCTCTGTTACTTCAACCCTCTATTACTAAGCTATTCAATATATTCTTCATTTACTCATGACATTTTCAAACCAATGTAATCATCTCTCTTTTATCTTTCTATAAACTTGTAACACTAGAGTTATTTCCTTACCGTGTCTTCCCCAACATCTACTTCAACATCCTCATTTCTGCCACATTAATTTACTTTTTATTTATACTGACATTTGTCAATTTGAATTATATGAACATATTAAGAGTTTCTATGTTTAGCATAGCTGGCTGATTTATAAAATTTAATTTCTTTAAAATTCTTTAACTCTATATCTATTGAATATGAAGTATAAAATGCAATCAAATCGTATAGAGAATAATATATTCTTTAAGTTATAATAACGTTAAATGTCAATAAATCAAATTTAACTGTTAAATATTCAAATGAGGCTATTTCGGTTCACCAATTATAGCCAAAATCTAATCAGTTGTTCTTTTGGATGTAAACTGGAGGAATACGAACAAAATATAATTTTTGGAATCGTGGTATTAAAGTTATGCGACCCGATACTTTCGGCACACAAACGCAGACACACAGACACACACATACACACACATACACACACACACACGCATACATACATACGTAGACATCATCGTAAAAATGGTAAAATCGTATTATAGGGACATGCTTATTCACTAAAAACTCATATTGAATTTTTTGACCAAAGACAATACCTTCCTTATCTAATAAAGGTGACGGAAGGTAAAAATTATTAACTTGCATGTGCTAAAGAAATAGAAAAATAAATATTGATAAGCAATTACTTATTAATTAGTGATGTTTATAGGACGTTTACAATATAATAATAACTTTTAACTAAAGTACTTCTTGCGAGAAAGTTTTGCAAAACTGCTTGGCATTCTTGATATTATATGTTTTATATACGCAGTGTTTACAGTTTTATTGGAATTGGCTCTTCGTATAAATGTCGAACTGGTTTCGCATTTTCTTTTAATAATAAACGATACTTAAAATAATAATTGAGTTCTTTAGACATCAAAAAAATGAGAACAAAGGCCCGATTTTTGTAGTCGTAATATTTTGTTTTTTAGAAAATTTTAATATGAAAAATGTTAAAATTTTGGAAAAGTTTGTGTATTTTAAGGCTTAAATTTTACACATGATATAATATTCTTGATACTAACTCTACATTTTTTTAAATAAACGAGTTATTTACGTTCAAAAATAAAAAAGTACAATGTTTTTAGTTATTTTAGCCAAGTAAACCATGGAAACAATTGTTTTTGTTTTATAAATTTATTTATTTTATTAACAAATTGGCAGTAAGAGTGATGAAGAATTGCAAAACTATTCCCAAAAAAACCTGAAATGTGCTTTTATTTTAAATATTTACTTGACTTTTATATTTTATTATTACTGTAAAATAAGTTTATAAAAAAATATCTCTATTGTTTACTTGACCAAATTAATTAGAAATCGTATATATTTTTTTTATTTTTAACCGTAAACAACTCGTTTATTTGAAAAAGTTGTACAAAAACTACATTATGTTTTTGAAAAGAGAAAAAATACACTAGATATAGATTATCTATTTATTATTTATTATTTATTATTTACATTTAGAGAACATTAAAATTATTTAGTAGCCGTAGCCGTACTAACTAAAGAAACATTAAATATATTAGTTTATTGAAAATATGTGTTTCTATATTGATCAAAACTTATAATTATTATTCTAAATCTGTACTTTTCCAAAGAGATTTTTTAAATTAAGAATAATGAAGGCTGGCAGAATAAATTCAAGGAACTAATTTCCCAAATAGTTGGGAAAATATTAAATGGTTAACGAAATGCACGTAAAGTGAAAATTCGACAAACAACAGAAACCACTAAAAGATTTAATCTATAATAGTCAGGCAAACAGAGCTTTGAAAATTAAATTATATTCCCTACAGTTATTATAGTTTTACGTATTAGTTCCTGACAATAGGCACAGTCCGATATGTTTAATTTAGATCGGAAGCACATCAACGCGTACCAAGTTGTTTTCTCTAATCATTTTAATTGAAGGTATTATATTCGTAACTCAAACTCTCGAATAAATGAACGTCATTTTGTTAAAAGGTTGTCAATTGTCCCCGGAGATACGCCTTAGTTTCACGAACGTAATGAATGATATCCAAGTCCGTTATGTTTGTTTTACTGATGTCAAAACAAACAGCTGCTATTTACCTCCCGCTACCCCTTGGTAAAGGAGGTATAGGGATCGTGCTAAAAAACGCATATCGAGATTTTGGTAAATGACCACGTTTTAAGGTCCGTAGAATCCAATTTTAACGTTTTCACGACGATGTCTGTGTGTATGTTTGTATGTGTGCGTGTGTGTGTGTGTGTGTGTGTGTGTGTGTGTGTGTGTGTGTGTGTGTGTGTGTGTCAGCGTAATTTGTTATACAAAATAAAGCATCTTATATATATATATATATATATATATATATATATATATATATATATATATATATATATATAATTTTCAGCAAATTAAGCAACTGTGTGAACTATTGTGGTGTTGTACGGGGCTCGTAGTACCTATTTAAATATCCGGTAAATGTTGTTAGGAATGGTGCTTGCTAAGAATTAGATTTATGCTGTCTAATATTAATAAAATGAATGTAATAAACTTAAAATATGAAACAAATTCAAAACTAAACTCTCTCAGGGCTGTCTTTTAGGTTTTTAGACTTTGTAGGGTAGTACCAAATACCCCATTCAAAGTAAAACAAATCCGCGTTAACTTAATTTTAAGCTAAATAGCAATATAAAAATAAGAGTGCATGCAAATTCAACTAGGAATCTCATCCCTATATTTTTTCCGTTTGGAACCATTTATAGTCTAAACAAGGTCTTGCGTTTGCTAATACACCTGCAATCCTCTACACCTCTACAGGAATGTGTTTTCTCATTTGTGTCCCTAATTTTATACTCCTATTTTAATTACACCATTTAAATACGGACATGTTCCGAATAACAAAATTTGCTCGTACTTAAAACTCAGGAGTATGTATAGTTATTTCAAGTCATACTTTTGTGTATATGTATAAGTATTACTATGCATATTCCGTAATAGGTCATTTACATATTATTTTGCTGGTTGACATCAGTATGTTAAACGTTATATTCATACATGTTTCAGTAAAAACTTTGAGTTACGTTGAAACATACAAGTAGAAGTTTCTTTCTGCCTTAGGTATATTATAAGTATATATTATAAATAAATTTATAAAATAATCTGTTTTTGTATACAACACATCATCTTCTCGGATAAAAAGTTGTTGTAGATAAAAAATAAATGTGATGGAAAAACAAACGATAGTTCCAAAAAATGAATTATGTTAAATAAATAATGATAGAGTTTTGAAAAGATAATTCTGTTTTACAGTGTATGTTACGACGTTCAAATTCTTGACAACTTGCTGCAAGAGTTACGTCTAGGAGATTAAAATTTATACAAAAATATAATTATAAATAATATAAAAAATACATGGGGTCTCGTGGCCGTGAGCCTGAGAAATTGGTTGCGAATTTGGGCACCCGGGTTCGATCCTTTTGTGCACTCTCCACCCAGCAACGAGTACCCGTGAAGTGACGCCTGGTAAATACCCGTACAGTATGAATGTCATCATTACCAGACCTGTGTACATGATATATTTATTTTTTATTTATTTATATTTATGTATGTAATAAATACACATAAACTAAGGTAGGGCACACATAGCTACTTTTGCCGAGAGGCAAATTAAAAAAACTGCGCTACTTAAGTTGCACTGTGTGTGAACCCTATTGCAAAAGCAGCGGCCGCAGTACAGCTGCAAGCAGAATTTAGATTGCTGCGTGCAGTTTAGTAGCATAGTGCCAGTGACATTTTCCAGAGTAGCGGACACAGGAAAAAAATCATTTGGATAAAACCTTTGCTGCGACTACACATATAGCTTTTCGAGGAGTGAAAAGTGGAGACACGTGTTTATGTGTAATTATTACATATTTATTATAACTAAATACATACATATATTAAGTACACAGGTATCGATAATAATGATGACATATTCGTACCGTGCGAGGATTTACCACGCGTCACTCCATGGGCACTCATTTCTGGGGTGAGGATTGCACCACAGGGGTCACTTTTAATGCCATTTAAAATTATAAATAATTTCGGCGTTGGTCAGGGTAGAACACGGGTGCCCAAATTCGAGACCAGGTACTCAGGATCACGACCCTATATAACTTTATATTATTTATAATAATATTTGATTTTATAACTCTTCGGCCCGGTTTTTTCACCTCTGGATAAAGTGTCAGTTAACTTAACTGCCAGATAAAATAAAAGTATCGCAACGATATTACACTGTAAATTGACAAAATTATACACACGTCAATTATATGATGCTACATTCTTCTTTTATCTGACAGATAAGTTAACTGGCACTGTATCAAGAGGTGAAAAAACCGGGCCTTAATCTCGTAGCGTAACTCTTGTAACAAGTTGTCTAGAACTTCAGAATTTTCTTGGTTTCTAATCTAGTCTCTAATCCAAATTCTTTTTTTTTTAATTTTTGTTTTTTTTCCCTAGGCAGAAAACTAGTTGCTAGAGAAGCTGCAACTTCTACCACAAGATCAGTATTTATCATCGAGTAGATACGGGAATCAACGTACAAATCAAAATTTTGTTGTTTGACCACTACTAGGCACGCCAAAAGTTGCAGCGCATACTGCACGGAACCAGCTGAAATAAAAGCAGCACAATAGGTGTAAATGGTTCTGCAACTTTTTAGTAGCCCTGCAATATTTGTAAGCAGCCGCAGCATAGAAAACTTAGCGATATACATTACTTTCGATCAGTGTGTGAACCCGACATGCAACTTTTGCTGCCGCAATAAAAAAAATCTGATGTGACCAGCACATAACCTCTCGCCATATATGTTACCTGGCTGTATGTATAAAGTAAAGACTATTTTTAGAAATACAAATAATATATTCATACATATATGTCTATGACGTATAAACTTTTTTATTAGTCAATAAGAATCTCAATACAAAACAATTTTCACATACCATAAATTATGTACAATAAATTACAAAGTAGAGTTTACCATATATAAATTTTAGGCTGGTAACAGGAATTTTCAATTCGAACAACGTTCTTGTTTACTTTCTCTTCATATTCTTCTAGTAAAAACATTAATTTTGGGCGGTCTAAAATGTATATATCTGGATATGTGCATCTATTTTTACATATCATCTTTTACATTTTATTTTTTCATACGTGTTGTATCTAAATAACACATTGATGTCCTTTAATAAAGTGATGGATAGATTGCACTCCGATTATTCTTATATCGATGTGTAATTTTGTAAATATTTAAAACTTACTTGAGAAGAATATGATAGCTTTTTTGCAGTTCAATGTTACTCTAGTCTACAGTGCTCGTGTATATTGTCCAATAATGTTTGAAACAAATTTAAGTTCTCCAACGTAGACTTGTCACCACCATAATAGTCACAGATCAAGAATTAAGAGATTCTCGAAGTATATTTTTCTTTCATTACTCATTATTTCGATGAGATACAATTTTTCTGTATTTTACGTTGCATAATGGAGACCATCTTCACTTTCATCTTATGTGTATAACATTTAAATATCGTCTTCCTTCGGGCTGTATTCTCGCTTATATCTATTCTTTATATTTAGAATTTTTAAATTTAAAATCATTCTATGAAGAAATTTTTTCCTACTCTTTCCAATTTTTCGAGATGTTCCAATTCATTGTCGGGATTAAGAATATTTCTGAAGGGTATGTATAATATACCTATAATTTTAAATATTTTACTATAAATACAATAATAAATAATATAATGTGTGTACTTCCCAGAAAAAATCTTCAATATTGTCTCTGGATTTTTGACACTGACAGATAGAGAATTTACTCTTTTTTAATAAGCAAGAACAAGTTTTTACATAAAACAATATTTAGGAGATTTTTTTAAGAATCTGCTACTTCCGGTTGTCCAATTATTACCAAAACCTTTTCAGCTCTTCCCAGTAATGTCCGATTGAGAAATACGTAGTTCAACAGATAATAAGTATTATAGTTTTTAAGATATCTTGCTTCCAACCGACCTACACACACACATTCATACACACACACATACATCCACACACACATACATCCACACATACATACATACACACACACACACACACACACACACACACACACACACAGACACACACACACACACACACACACACACACACACACACACACACACACACACACACACACACACACACACACACACACACACACACACACACACACACACACACACACACACACACACACACACACACACACACACACACACACACACACACACACACACACACACACACACACACACACACACACACACACACACACACACACACACACACACACACACACACACACACACAAACACACACACACACAAACACACACACACAACACACACACACACACACACACACACACACACACACACACACACACACACACACACACACACACACACACACACACACACACACACACACACACACACACACACACACACACACACACACACACACACACACACACACACACACACACACACACACACACACATCATCGTAAAAATATTAAAATCGGATTGTAGGGACCTTAAAACGTGATTAATCATTAAAATCTGGATATCTCTTAGCGAGAGGTAAAAATTCGCAATAAAGGTAGCTGTGTGTACCCTTGCCTTTATATCTCCCTTTTCACACCTCGAAAAGTTGCACGTGCAGTCGCAGCAAAAGTTTCACCAAAATGTCACTTACACTAGGCTACTTTTAAACTGCACGCGGCAATCTTAAATGTTTCTTGCAGCTGTACTGCTGCTGCTATTTTGTAGGATGGAATAGGGTTCATACATCGTATAATTTAAGTAACACAGTTTTTTAATTTGCCACGCAGCGAAAATATTTGCCTGTGACCTTACTTTTAAGTAGATATAATTTACAATTGCACTATGCACACAAATCCCATTTTTTTGATGATGAAATTGGAAAAAACACGTTTTTAATTTATTACATCACATATAGTACATATACTCGTAGTTGAATTAACCGAGAAATGCACACAACTTGTCTTGCATATTTATTTTTCATTCGAATAATAAATATTTGCTTTTGGCTATAATTATGTAGTGAACATAAAATCTAATTTCAAAAATAATTGTCTTCTCTGATTTGTAATACTCTTGTACTTCGTATGAATATTTGTATTATGTTTATTTTTAAATGTCAATAGGTTCTTAGTAATAGTATGAACATTATTGGATAAGTTGCGGCGTCATGGAATTTTGTTATATAATAATAATGCCGTATTGATGGTCGAGCTTGTTGAAGCAGCGTGTCTCTGGCAGCGCTCAAAGCGACCTTCACCGCTCGGACCCTGGGGTCGTGGGTTCAATTCCCACAAAGAACTTGGATGTTTTTAAGTGTCTTCAAATACATTATAATATGTAACAAAAATTGTAATAAAATAAAGTATTTGGTAGGGCTATAACGCAAGAGTTGAAAAGTCGACAAAATATTATTATTATATAATAATATTTTATCGGCTTATCAACTCGTATTAGTTATAACCCTATATCAAATACTTTTATTATTTAATTACATTTTCAATTTTTACGTATTATATTATGATGTATTTGAAGACACTTACAAAAAACCAAGACTCTGGTGGGAGTCGAACCCACGAACGGTGAAGGTTGCTTTGAGCGCTGCCAGAAACACGCTGCCTCAACACGCTCGACCACCGATGCTCTTATATGAATTTTATAGTTAACTTTCTAATATAACCATGCTACTAAGTATATAAAATATAGAAATTGGGAAAAATGGGGTTTATTGTCAACATAGACCTAAATGAAGAAACAAAAAATACCATCACAAGGTAAAGATTGTACATTGTTTTATATTTCTCACTTTCTGTCTATAAATTTCCCAAATTTCAACTTCAATTAGTAGTTTTTTTATTTGAAAACTTATTTACAACTTAACTTATTCTACTTGATGTATTGGATAATTAGATAGAAACTAGAGCAAGAAACTTGAGGATAACAGTCTAGGTAATCAGGTTGAACATGCCTGATGAGGTACTCCAGTTCCAGTTCATTAATGTAGAAAGAATTGGTACGAGTATGTCAGTCGCATGTTAAGCACTGGGACCTACGTAGTAAGATGTCACCTGGGAGCACAACTAAATTGCACGTTTCAGCTTATTTTCTCGAAGCAGCTAGACGACAGAAACGTGCATACAAATTGAATGTAGAGCGCAATTTCCTGAATACACCTAAATTTTTGTTTTATCCATTTTTTTGGCGTATTGGTTTCTGTATAAATAGGTTTTTTCATTTAAAGAGCCATCCCAACCCTCGGCTGTGAGTAACACTAGTTTATGATTTTTTACCTCTCGCTAAGAGAGGTATTGGATTCATGCTAAAAATCGCATATCCAGATTTTATTGAATAAGCACGATTTAAGGTCCATAGAATCCAATTTGAACATTTTTACAATGATGTCTCTGTGTGTGTGTGTGTGTGTGTGTGTGTGTGTGTGTGTGTGTGTGTGTGTGTGTGTGTGTGGATGTGTGTGTGTGTGTGTGAGAGAGGTTGTTGGAGACACGATTTCTCAAATTCTATAAGACTAAAGACCTGTATAACTACGGATTCCTCAATCTAACAGGAATGGGAAGAGTTGAATAGGTTCTGGTAACAATTGGGCAACCGGAAGTGGTAGTTTCTAAAAAAAAAAATCTAAATATTATTTTTTGAAAATTTGTTACTACAAATATTAAAGATAATTAAATTCTCAATCTGACACATTTAATTTTTTTATTATATCTCGTATAGGTTTGGAGATATAGTATATAATAATATAGAATAATCTGTTGTAATAAATCTCGTTGCCCGAAAAACAGTTGCGATATTCAAATTTTTGTAATTGACAAATAAATGCAAAATGTCAGTGTCAGATTTTTCTAGGAGGTATGAGTACATTTAATATATATATTATTGTATTATTAATTTAATATGTTTTTAAATTACAGGTATGTTAATATTACATATGTATATCCTTAAGAAATATTGCTAATACCATCAATGAATTTGAAGAATTTTGAACATATTAGAATAGTACGATAAAATTTCTCATAGAACGAAAGAAGAGAAACAATTTCAATTAATTGTGTGTATACAAGAAATGTTAAATTCGTTACGTATAGGGCGCGAGCAGTCATGTGACTTTGTTGGCCTTAGCAAGCAGATATGAGGATCCGTGTCAGAATGACGGCTAGTAGTTATTTATCATAATGTTTCGGATGAAAACTTATGATACTTGACACCTATGTATATTACTAGCTCTCATTCTGACACGGGCCCCCATATCTGCTTGCCAAGGCCAACAAAGTTACATAACTGCTCGCGCCCTATGCAACATAAAATGAAAATGGCGAGAGGTATTGTGCTGGCCACAACAGATTTTGAATATTAAATTCTGAAGCATTAACTCTAAATAAAGGAAATTTTATTACTTCAGAATATTTATCAAACTATAAAGATTTGAAATTTTTATGACTGATGAGAGATAATGTCAATTGTAAGATTTATTGAGATTTTACTTATACGTCAAATTTTTTTAGGTCATAATACAGAGGATGAGTAGGAATTTGGTATCATAGCATTATATCTAGTCAAGTTAAATCTAAAGATATTTAGAATTTATGTAAAGAAAAACATTTTGAGGCTTGTGTTGTATTATGGAAACCAGATTTCTGCCAGCCTATATTAATTTTAAATGTTTACAGGTCATTTTCAAAATATTATGTGCCAGCAGTGTTTTAGGTTTAGAAAACTTTTTAAAATCAATTATAATGTAATAATTGACGATGACAACACATGGATCTAGATTGTAATGAATACAAATCTTTTTCGGATAACTTAGCAATCTATAATATGTTCAATAAAATATATCATTTGCACTCACAAAACTATACTATATGCATACAGGATGCTTACGCGAGAATGAACCACCAATTATCTCTGTTCTTAAGCGAGATAGCGAATAAACAAATTTACTATTGGCAACATGGTAAATACGATGTTTCAAGAAGCGATTTATACTTCCGGTTCAGGAGTATATAATACCAACTTTGGAATTTCAAATTGAACATATTATATATTTTTTATATTTCTAAAAAGTACATAAAATTTGCTTTACAATGGTAGTAAATTAGTAGTACGTTGTATTATTAAAAAATAAAATAACGGGCGTTTGAAATATGAATATATTGAATGAAATAAATTCAAGTGTGTGAGATTTTATTGTTTTTTTGATCATACATGATGGTATTTTTTGAGATAAATTCATTTATATGACGTAACCTAGGCAACAAATCCAATAAAACAAAATTCCACACTTTCTTGACTTATTTTGTAAGATATTTCAAACGTCCGCCATTTTACTTTTTAATAATTTAACGTCCTACTTGTTTACTATCATTGTAAAGCAAATTTTATGTACTTTTCAAAAGTATAAAACAATATAGTATGTTCTATTTGAAATTTCAGAGCTGGTATCACGTACATCTTATTGCCCATATTGCCTCTAGTAAATTTTCTTATTTGAAGATAATTGCTATCTCGCTTAATAAGGGAGATAATTGCTGGTTCATTCTCGCGTGATTATCCTGTATGTATGTATGTATGTATGTATGTATATATATATATATATATATATATATATATATATATACATATGCGGTCTCGTGGCCGTGTGCCTGAGTGTCTGGTCATGAATATGGGGACCCGGGTTCGATCCCGACGGACGCCAAAAATTTGTTCGAATTTTAATATGCCGTGATGATATATAATATTGAAATTATTAGGTCATTTAAAACAGTTACATATAAAAGAGTTATTAATAAATCAAATATTAAAATTTTCTGTGATGCAATCGAACCAAAATAATAAATGCTGGGTTGATTCAAATGTTATAATTTCCAGCGCTAATTTTTAATTTAAAATCCAGTTTTTCAGAATTCTTACCATTCTATAAAAAAGCAAAACAAGAGCATATTCGCTTGGTATCTGAAACAAAAAACTTTTCTAAACAAAATAATTGAATCAGATATCTATTCTGAAAACCTCTAGAAATATTATTGAAAAGAGTTCTATAATTGAAGGTAACAACTTGTAATTGTGTCATAATTATGGAAAAAGTAGAGAATCCCTTTAGAATTGCCAATATTTTTAATAATCATTTTGACGATGCAAATCATGTATCTCAATTATCTCATTTTTTCTGGAATTTGTTCAAATGCATTAATAAAAACTAATACATCGTTGGCAAGACAAACAAATGGCTGTTTATGATTTAGTAAAATAATTAAAGGTTGTTAGTTAAAAAAAAGTTGATAGTTGTATCTTGTAAACCTGAGTTTATAAAATATATTTACATCGACCGTCAAACAGTATATTTAAAATAATAAAACTTTTATATGAGCTATTTTTACCTCTCGCTAAGAGAGGTATTGCATTCATGCTAAAAATCGCATATCCAGATTTTATTGAATAAGCACGTTTTAAGGTCCCTACAATCCGATTTTAACATTTTTACGATGATGTCTGTGTGTGTGTGTGTGTGTGGATGTGTGTGTGTGTGTGTGTGTGTGTGTGTGTGTGTGTGTGTGTATGTGTGTGTGTGGGATGTTGGAAGGACGGTTACTCAAAAACTATAAGACTTAAAATTTGTTTAACAACGTATTTCCCAATCGGACATTCATGGGAAGATCTGAAAAGGTTTTGGTAATAATTGGACAACCGGAAGTAGAAGATTCTTGAAAAAAAATCCTCTAAATATTATTTTTTGAAAATTTTTCGTGGTAATATTAAAGAAAATTAAATTCTCTATCTGATACATTTAAATATTTTATTATATATTCAATAGATTTAGAGATAAAAGAAGTATAATATATAAAATAATCTGTTGTAATAAATTTGACAGCCGAAAGAATGCCATGAAAAATAGTTGATAATTTAAATTATTTGTAACTGACAGATAAATGTCAGTGTCAGAAATAATGAGTAATGAATTAAAAATGTACTTGGAGAATCCCTTAGTTCTTGATCTGTGACTATTATGGAGATGACAAGTCTAGGTTGAAGGACTTAAATTTGTTTCAAACATTATGGGACAATGTACACCAGTACTATAGACTAGAGTAACTTTGAATTGTGAAAAAGCTATCAAATTCTTCTCAAGTAAGTTGTAAATATTGACAAAATTACACATCGATATAAGAATAATCGGAGTGCAATCTATCCGTCACTTTATTAAAGGGAATTAGTGTTATTTAGATATAACATGTATGAAAAAATAAAATGTAAAAGAAGATATGTAAGAATAGATGCACAATCCATATATACATTTTAGACCGCCCAAAATTAATGTTTTTACTAGAAGAATATGAAGAGAAAGTAAACAACGTTGTTCGAATTGAAAATTGCTGTTACCAGCCTAATATTTATATATGGTAAACTCTACTTTGTAATTTATTGTAACATAATTTATGGTAAAATATCTTCATGTTGAGACATGCTATTATTGAATAATAAAGAAGTTTATACGTCATAGATTTATATGAATATATTATTTGTATTTACAAAAATATTCTTTGCTTTATGCATACAGCCAGGTAAAATATACGGCGAGAGGTTATGTGCTGGCCACATCAGATTTTTTTCTATTAGGTACTTATAATAATGAAGTTAAAGGGGGGAGGACGTCTTTCCAGACTCATCTTGTATACGCACCTAACTACGTGCACATTTCAAGATTAAGGTCTCAAAATCAGTAGAAACTACAAAAATAATTATATCACACATTACTCAACACATCAGAGGCCTTAATCATTCTCCATTTTTAGTTATGTAATTATAAATAGTTTATAAATGTACAATTTTGCGAACTTTCCATTTGAGTCATGTATTGAAAGCGAAATAAAACTTCTCGATCAAACATAATAACAAAATAAAAAGTTCAAGGGAAACAAAATTAAAATTTTATTTCTTAGAATAGAGATATTTTAAAAGTTATAAAGTTACGTTCAAAAGAAACTAAAACGATTAAAGAAATAAAGAAATACTAAATTTTATTTTGTTGCAGAGTTAGAAGACATATTGCGTGAAAATTTATTCCCGCAGTACGTTTCTCCTTTAAATCAGGCAGAAAACTTTTTTGAATGTCAGAGGTCAGCAACTTTAAAAATTTGCAAGGAATTCGGGCGTTTACAAATTAAGCGCTATAAAAGTACGATCCTTAATAATAACTTGTTGCATTATTAAACTTTACTTGTATAGTCGATGGTAATTATTTTCCTTTTGTACAGCATTAACAGAATTCATTACTTAGTATTATAATTCAAATTTGCAGCACAAAGGTTTTGCAGACTGAATATGACTATCTCACATTCCCAACGAGTTGAAGAGTGTTACTTCAAACTGGAGTTGATAATTCAGAAAGTTTGCCTTTGTACAGATGGCATTACTGCCGTTTCCGCTTTCTACAAAACAGTTGCACTACACATAGTCCAACATACTAAAATAAATAAATGTAAATTTGATTTCATACGTACTTACATTATTTTAACATTTTTTGCACTTGGTTATGCAATACATAATAAAATATGTAATTTATTAAAATGTTGAATTAAACTTATGAGAGAACGTCAAAAAATTCATGGAATGACAAGGAAATATTTATTATTTTTCCCTTTTAGTATATTCCCAATTATTCCTAATACATTTATAAGCTCTTTCAAAATATTTAGTAATATGTCTAGACAAAAAAAATCTGTTGTGGCCAGCACAATACCTCTCGCCACTTCCTTTTTTTGGTTACATAAGTATAGGGCGCGAACAGTCCCGTTCACAAGCAGATGTGGGGCCCGTTTCAGAATGATAATTAGTAATTATGTACATGAATGTCAAATGTCAGAATTTTTCTAAATTCACATAGTTAATTTGTCACCAGGAGTGTGTAATTTACTTGTCGAGGAAAATAAACCATATGAAATTACTAATATAGAATGAGAAATTATGAAATTTGACATCTATACATAATTACTAGATATCATTCTGGCATGGGCTCCCATATCTGCTTGTCATGTATTTAACATTTCTTGTATACCTACACTCTACACCAAAATTCTACTTATATCTATTCTATATATTTAGATTTTTTAAATTTAAATTCATTCTATGAAGAAATTTTGTCCTACTCTTCTAATTTTTTGAGATGTTTCCAATTCATTGTCGGAAGTAACAGTATTTCTGAAGTGTATGTGTAATATACCTATAATATTAAATATTTAACTATTAATACATTCAGAAATAATATAATGTATGTACTTCCCAGAAAAAGTCTTCAGTAATATCTCCGGATTTCTGACACTGACATTTATCTGTCAGTTACAAACAATTTAAATTTTCAACTATTTTCCATGGCATTCTTTCGGCTGTGAAATTTATTACAACAGATTATTTTATATATTATATTACTTTTATCTCTAAATCTATAGAATATATAATAAAATATTTAAATGTGTCAGATAGAGAATTTAAATTTTTTTAATATTACCAAGAATTTTTTTTAAAAAATAATATTTAGAAGATTTTTTTCAAGAATCTTCTACTTCCGGTTGTCGAATTGTTACCGAAACCTTTTCAGATCTTTCCATGAATGTCCGTTTGAGAAATACGTAGTTAAACAAATATAAAGTCTTATAGTTTTTGAGTAATCGTCCTTCCAACATCCCACATACACACACACATACATCCACACACACAAACACACACACAGACATCATCGTAAAAATGTTAAAATCGGATTGTAGGGACCTTAAAACGTGCTTATTTAATAAAATCTGGATATGCGATTTTTAGCATGAATCCAATACCTCTCTTAGCGAGAGGTAATTCAAAATAGTCTTCATTGTCCTTGCTTCTTCTCCCGAAACTTTTTTAGGAACAAATAATATTTGGAGCCCTAGGCGTAGATTTTTAGGCAGGCTACATACACCTATTAGATATATAATTAATAATACAAAGGCACAAATGGCTTGGGGAAATTTTGTTGCAGACAGTTAGCAACACGTCGTGTAAAGAGACTCCTTCTCTTTCAAACGAGTGGTGCAGCAGTTTTCTAGGGCCAATCCTTTGACTAGAAACCTTTTTGCGTTGAAGCATCTCCTCCTTACCTTCACTCTTCAGCCAGATAAGAAATCCGCTCTATCATACGTTTTCTGCATGGATCTACTATCTGCGGTGTATATAGATCACTACTATAAAATTCAAAAGAAACGTCGAAGGGTGATTAAAAACCGAAGGCAGGAAAAATTGACTCGCGGCGTGTGTCTGCACGATAATACTTGTCCTCATAGCCTCAAACAGTGTGATTCACCAAAGCTTTAATGTGCTATTTCGGATGGGATATTGTGGACCATTCGCACACAGTCCCGATCTGGTACCGTCTAATTTTTATCTCTTACTTCAGTTATATCAGAATATGACAAGAAAAAAATTAAATACAAAGATAAGGTAAAAGAGGACAAGGAACGTTGAATAACGGAGAAGGCGGCAACCTTGTTCGATAATAGCATAAAAAATCTCGTGCCTCGCCTATAGGAATATTCATGAAATTAACGGGGACCATGGAGAGAAATAGTTGAAAGAACACTTTCCTGTTAGATTTTTATAAATAATTTCTCCTTTAAATTTTTTGTAGCCTATGTATTATCAAATTTTAGAATGGCCCTCGTATGTGGAAGGATGGTTTAAAGTTTAAAGATAAGAATCTAAAGTCGTGAAGAGTAGCAATTGCAATTCTATACAGGTACGTTGTCATTCAAAAGCAGTACATATTTGATGCAATTTCCTGTGTTTTTTATAGCTTCTTTTAATTATTTCAGCAGATCAGCGTAATCTTTTTTCAGTTATTGAAACATCTTTACATATCTTTGAATTCAATTAGCAGATACTCTTTGCGACACCTTGAAATTCTTAAGGGATGATATGCTTTTTTTGTGTCCACATTCACCCAGGTTCATAATGAGATTTCGTTTACAGTGGCAATACAGGTCAAAACTTGATTCTTCTTTACTCCGTAGAAGTTCTTAAACAATCGAAAACATTCGACAGGCTGTCGCTTTTAAAGAATACAATAATTCTTCAAATATGATCAGAGATTTTCCTTATTTTCTGAGAATTCAATCACAGACAAACTCAATTTTCTCCGTAGTTGGAGTTTTTAATTTTTACCTCTCGCTAAGAGAGGTATTGGATTCAGGCTAAAAATCGCATATCCAGATTTTAATAAATAAGCACGTTTTAAGGTCCTTACAGTCCGATTTTAATATTTTTACGATGATGTCTGTGTGTGTGTGTGTGTGTGTGTGTGTGTGTGTGTGTGTGTGTGTGTGTTTGTGTGTGTGAATGTGTGTGTGTGTGTATACCCAAATAATGTCATGGAAACCAATTGAAAAATTAAAATGTTTGTAATTGACAGATAAATGTCAGTGTCAAAGATCCAGAAACATTACTGAAATTATTTCTGGAAGTACACACATTATATTATTTCTTATTGTATTAATAGTAAAATATTTAAAATCATATACCCTTCAAAAATACTGTCAATTCCGACAATGAATTGGAAACATTTCGAAAAATAAGAAGAGTAGGACAAAATTTCTTCATAGAATGAATTTAAAATAAAAAAATCTAAATATAAAGAATAGATTTAAGTAGAATTTTAAGTGTAGAGTGTAGGTATACAAGAAATGTTAAATACAAATTAACTACGTGAATTTAAAAAATCTTGAATTTTTTTATGAAAAATTCTGACATTTGACATCTATGTACATAATTATTTATTGTCATTCTGACACGGGACCCCATATCTGCTTGTCAAGACCAACAATGTCACATGACTGCTCGCGCTCTATACTTACGTAACCAAAAATGGAAGTGGCAAGAGGTATTGTGCTGGACACAACAGATTTTATTTTTAGTATAAAACAGTGTCACTGAGGTCACTGTAGTTCGGATAAAAATGTGACTTACTTTAGCTCGTAAAAATATGTAGCCTCTATACCCTAATTAATATTGAATACGGTAAAGTATTTTGCAGCTTTTTTAGTTACGTCAAGATTGACACTTACATGTACGTCAAAACTTGAATAATAATTTTATAGAAAATTATTTGAAAAATATATATTAATTTTTTTATCATTAAATTACTTCTAGCATAAAATAAATTAAAAAAAAAAATCTTTGAACTTGGGCACATACCTATTTATCATTATTTAGTTTAGACAATCTCAGAAGGAATTTGCGCGAAAGCTATTATTAATAACATATCTATTTCGGAAATAAAATGTATTCCTTTTACTGATTCTTAATTTCGTTTATAATCCAGACCATGATTTAATTATTGGCCTACTTCAGATATTAAATTATGTGATTTTATCTGATAAACTAAATCACATTGAAGAAAATTAAATCACAGTTTACTTTGGAACAAGACTTTAAACGCAAACTGGGTTACACGATCTAAATCAGATATCTGAATTACTCAACGTGTTATACATTGCGGAAGTTCTTCGAATTACTTTATCAGGTATGTTAACAATATCGAAGGCCAAGCGATTTAACTTTAATCGTGGTAAGATATAGATTGGTATCTGTAGACGAAGCGAAGCTACTTGGCTGAAAATTAGCCAAGTAGTCAGAAAGTATTGTTTATTTAAGATTTTTCAATATTTTAAAGTGGGAATTGTTAATATAGAATAAATAGGTAGTTACTTTTGCACATAAAGATGTCCGCATTTAAATGGATACCATTGAGAAATCAAAAACTATAAACAATTAATAGAATAAGCGACGCAGCTTTGAGAAATCATTTTGGCTGTAATTTAATTATACCAAAATATATCATGAGTAACTAAACAAAGTTGAAAAACTGTATTTGATCGAAATTTTCATTTTTGAAGAACTTTTAAACTATTAGTAATTGAAAAGAAAGTTTCAAATAAAAAATACCTAAGAAAACCAAACGAATAAAGTAGTATATATACAGGTGGTTATTAACTTAATGTCATAAATTTAAGGGTAAGTAGTGTGAAATGTGTAGATTACAAAACAGTAAAGGCCTATTTATAACAACGCAACGCAAACGCAATAGGTAACGTAAGGAGTTAAAACACATGCTTGTAATACGGGCTATTTATATAACCGCAACGCAGTAGGTAACGCAATGAACGACACGCAAGAGATGGCCAACTTTCAACTTTCTGTGTGATGCCTTGCGTTCCCTTTAGCGTGTAACCAATCACTTATCAGTATTTTCACAAGACGCGCGCGCAAGTGCTTCTTGCACGATAGAGGTTATGTATACGTCAAATTTCAAAAGAAGTCCCGATTGCACTATGCTTTCTGATTGGTCACAAGCAGCAAATTTTTTAGCGTGGTTATAAATTACACATTTCACGATTGCGTTATCCACTGCTTTGCGTGCTTGCGTCGCGTCTTGCGTTGCGTTGATATAAATAGGCCTTAAGGCTTTTTTTAAAACTCGAAAAATAAAAAATTCGACTTTTCTTAAAGAAACTTTTTTTTACTGCTGTTTTAATTAACATGTCATTAAAAATATGGTTATCAAAAATACATTCAAAATTAGTTTTATAAGATATTATTCTTAATAATTAAATTAAATAGCATTTTTAACGAAAATAATTGTGTAACAGAAAAAATATTTCCAGTGATGCAGTGGTACCAAAAATGTTAGTTTCATGAAAACTACCCTTAAATATGCGAATTTTTATAAAATTTGTTTCGTAATCTACACATGTCATACTACTTGCCCTTAAATTTATGACATTAAGTTCAAAACCACCTGTATATAATGCAATAGGCATACGGAACAGATTAAGTAAGTCAATAAATTTCAACTTAAATCACTATTCTTCTTGCGCATCAATTTAACTGAAGTCGAATTTCATAATTTCCGGATTTCCAATGGCGTCATTCAAAATATGGGCATTATGTATATTACACACATTTTAGAACATACTCGTATTGATTTGGGCAAGCTAGGTAGATAAAATGATCATAAAATGTTGTGTATAGTATTAAAATATTATAAATACAGGTGAAAATAACCAAAATATACTCAACCTGTGTAATCAGAATGCTTTACATAAAAATATTTAAATATGGAAATAAAGTGGTTCAAATTTAAAATTTATATACAATAATAATCTAATAAACTACAGCTGAAATTCACTCACTCAAGTTAACTTTTTCTAAAAATACCACGTCAATATTAATTTATAATTAACTTCGATTGTGTGGAATAAGTATTGAACCAAAATAGAATTGCCAAATTAACCACGTGGGTGTGATATGATAGTACGTAGCAGATATTTATGTTAGAAAGAGAATAATTACATTTGAAACTTAATGTTACAGATAAAACAAGATACCGTCAATGAATATGGAAAGACAACATTTACTTTACGATAATACTCAAGGTTTCATAAATTATACCAGAGAATTTCATCTTCGATGAAGATTGAAGATTATATTTCGATTACATGTCAATTATATTACGTAGTTATAATATACTAGATTGAATATTTTCCATTTTCTATGGAAAGTTAATAATGATTTGCCTCCATGATAATTTTAACGATATAAAAATGCAAAATATATAATCATATAGATTTAGGCCCGCATCTACGACCTCTAGTTAAACTGGCAGTTAGTAATAACTGGTATGAAAACCAACTGTTATGTTACCAAATTGTTCTTACCACCTTTGGTTAGAGCTAACTGAAAGTTAAAACTATTGTTCGCATCGCTTCTAACTTTCATTTTAATTTTTAACTAATGGTTAATATACTGTTACTTTAAGTAAGAGGTGCTAGTATAGGGGCTTAAGCAAACAAATTACAAAATTTTGCTTTTAGAAAAAGAAAACATCTGAATTTTAATAAAAAAAATAAGTATGAATTCACAAATATGGATATTTATAGTAAAGCAGGTACATAGTAGCTGTGTACTATTTCCAAGTTTTGGAAATTTTATATAATTTGATATTCAACTACTTTTCCGGAACTATTATTGTTAATATTATTGTAATTAATATAAAAAATAAAATACATACTACATGTAATTCATTAATTCCTATTTTACAAAACTTATTATACATTTCATATACATGGTTAATTAATAGGCGGACCATAGACGTTTTTTGTGTAAAGGTTTCAAATTAATTTTATACAAAAATATTTCAAATAAAAGTTGTAGATAATTAAATTCTGCGCCTAAATCGATTTTATATGTTATCAAACATGCACCTTTATATATGTTTAATGATTCACGCTTATGGCCACTTTCAGATTGTATAAAAAAATACCTAACATTAAATATTTAGGAAAAAAAAACTGTTAAATTTAACAAAATGTAAAAATATATCCTCAAAATATAGAATATAAAGTAGGCGTTCAAACAAAGTTCATTAACTGTTTTGTAATAATGGGATATGCAACCAAAATTTTTTTTTCTACTTCTACTCTGAAAATACAATTTCCTGGTTTGTTTTTCATGTTGAAAGCGACTCTTTTTCAGAACGTTTCGATAGCCTAGCAATAATAATTCTTTATTTCCTTATTTATTATCTTGCAAGAGTAGAAAATGTTTTTTTCTACAATTCTATTAAAATTGAATTATTTACCTTGGTAATGACAAATAGAACAACAAAACGGCATTTTTGAAATTTTATCAAAAATTATTAGATATACAAATTTAAATGAAAAAATATTGTCTGTAGAAAAAATACTGTATGATATACGTATTAAAAGTGATTTGGAAGGTGTAGACTACTCCGCTTCGCGTCGTGTTCTATAGTTCCTTTTATGGCCGTTAAAAAAGTTAACTTTTTTCATTAAAATGGTTTCATAAAGTATGTATTCTGTTACACAATAAAAATATGCAAAAAGTGCACTATTTTTAATGCAAATTGCATTTTTCGTGCGTTTATTGTAGACGAAAGAAATGTACGTAACAAAAAAAATGTCGTATTTTACTCATAGGATTTATAAAACTTTCCTATTCGTGACAGGCTATACTTTTGAATGATGAATAATTGGGTATTAATGTGTCTAATTATAAAGTTAAAAATCTGATGTGGCCAGCACATTACCTTTCGTCAATTCTCTGTGCTATGTACAAATTCCATATATATTTTTGTTGAGATTCAATATTTCCAGTAAAATTATTTCATATATGGTATATGTAAATTGCATTTCACACTGATATCTTTTTCTTTAGCTTTACCTATTCGTTACGGGTCGCTATTCTTGATTTTCTTCTTTCACTAATTTTTTTGCTTGTCACCCTCATTCATTTCTTTTTTTTTCTCTAATCCTTTCCAATATAGCCCTTCTAACTAATCTTTGGTCATCCTCTGGTTCTTCTGTCTTCTACTATCAAGCTGTTCATTATTTTTCCAATATATTCATCATCTCTCCTCATGACTTGTTCACACGCATATAATCGTCTCTCTTGTATCTTTCTAGAAACTTCTATTAACTCGACCATTTCCCTTATCTTCTCATTCCGTATCCTATATTTACGTGTTTTCCCCAACATGGACATAAACATTCTCATCCCCTCTGCCACATTCATTTTCTTTTCATTGTCACTGACATCTGTCAATTAGAATTTTCTTAATATAGTAGTTCTTTCCATGGTTATAGCTATAGCTGGCTTATTTATGATATTTATTTTCTTTACTCTATATCTAATGAATATGAAGTATAAAATGTAATTAAATCATATATATATAATAGAATATTCTTTTAATTTTATAACATCAAATTTCAAAAAATGATATTTAGCAGCGTTTTTTCAAGAAAAACTTTGTGAAGTATAGTTTGGTTAAAATTATTTGGCGATTGGCTTCTCAGCAGGTATTCCGCAAGAGGATTAAAGAAATTTATGAGGCCATACTTACCAGGGTAGTATTTAATAATATTTTGTTCACTTGAGTTTTTCATAAAGGGATGCAAATAATAACAAAAAGAGAAGAAATTTTGCAGGAAACCAAATACTTATTTTATTTTGATACGTTTACAATATAAACATTTGTTGACAAAAAATGACCAGCATCATTTCTATGTTTTTTGAAAGGTACACCTTCACTAATTATCCTTCTAACTGTAGTACAAGGCACTTTAGTCATTTCTGCAGTTTTTGATATTGGCGCATTCTCGTTATCGTCACTTTCTAAATAGTTAAACACAATCAGAACTATTTGTTTTGCATCGTCTGATGAATGTTCGCAGGTTGCAACATTTTCAATGTTCACTGCGAGAATGCTGTTGAACTAATGAGTTTAAAATGTCGTTCTAGAGAACAACTAAAATGTCATTTATAAAAAAAATCCTACTTAATAGTTTTTTGAGAAACAACTATATTTAACAGATTACGTTGCAAAAAATAACCGAAATCCAATCTCGAGAAACGAAATGCAAAAATTACTATAATCCGCTCCTGATAACAATTAGACTTAATACCTGCTGAGAAGAACCAGCCTTTTCCATTAGCAAGTCAAATCAATCGCCAAATAATGTTAACCAATCTATAATACAATCAATGTGATCAAAATAAATAGCGAAATGGGTCTTCACATAACACGATATATTATATATTCTATAAATTTGATCAAGGTCACATATCCCAATAACATTTAAAATTCAAATTATTACTTAAATACGGATTTGTTTAATACACACTTAGTAGGCAGGCATGCTACATCTAGGGCCAGTTTTACAACCTCCGGATAGAATTTTCATACCATACCGTTAGATTTAAAGAACTAAATACAAAAGTGGAAAGGTGTCCTTAACGGCCGTCCGCATTTAATATTAATAAGGCACGCATCATAGAATCATGAGAGCTGTTGTCACGGAAAATTTATAAACAAAAAAAAATGTCAATATGACAGGAGAAAGAATTTTCAGAAGATAGTTCTAAATGTCTAAATATTATATCATTATGAAAAATCTTGAACCCAACATGACCAATGTTTACTTTATATCGGCGCAATGACATTAATAAATACTATAACTGTAAGTTAAATAAATAATATTGAATCGGATCATTGATAGCAACGGTAAATTTGTCACTTAACAATTCATTTCGTTTCAGTTTTGTATATTTAACTAACATTTAAAAATTTAACTGGAAATTATAAATCTTGCCCTTAATATAATTAAAAAATTTAACACTAGTGTAGGTCAAGTAGTGGACTATGACTGCGTTTTTCCAGTGAAATAAAATTGGATTTAGATATTGATTTTTGTTTGAACGCCTACAATGTGAAGTAATTGAATAATATTTTAAGCTTATTTATAGACTGAGTAAATATAAAAACATTATTGTATCTGACAGTTACGCGGTGAACATGAAAAGGGAAAAAAGCATAAAACAGTAAAATAGTTTTTTTTTTGTAAATTGTAAAATCAATATCTAATTTAATATAATCAAGAGAGAAGACCGTGATGTATGGATGTTTATATGTTTCAACCTTTCAACCCAATCCATTATTTTTGCATTAATTCTTGTAGAGGGATTATAAAATGAAAATAAATTAAAATATACGTCCACATTATTTAGGTGTAAAATATTGGCAATTTAACACTTGTGTAATGTGTCGGAGGAAAACTGGAGAATACAGGACTAGAAAGATAGAAATAAGGGAAAAACTCAAGGTGGCCATCACAGAAGCAGCAAAGAACTGTGGCGGGACAAGAAAGACAAATAAGAGGGAAAGTGGAAGCAACCCTAGAACAAAACTCAGTGCGGTTTCAGACCGAACAGAGCTGTCCAAGATAATAGATTCACACTAAGTCAAATGATACAAAAAGCAAGAATTACAGACTAAGAAATACATGTCTGATTTATAGACTTGAAAAAAGGCGTTTGACAAGGTAATTAGGAAAAAGTTTGAGCATGCCTAGAAATATGAGATGTGGGCAAAGGAACAAGCCAATGTGTTTAAAGTTTGTAGAAAACTAATATCAATTATGTATGAACAAGAAACAACACTCCAAACACATTTAATACAGAGGTAGGGCTAATAAAAGGATGTACGCTGAGTCCACTGACCACTGTTATTCACTATTTACCTAGATGAAAGCTGAAAACCTATAAAGTAGGAAAATGAATATTTAAATCAGTTAAACTGTCAGATATGTACTACGCAGACGACATTATCATTGCAACAGAGAACGTAAAAAACCTACAAGTGAACCTCGCTCTACTTAATAAATAATTGTCGGGATGGAAAAGTATAAAACTAAAACGAGGATAATAAATGAAAAGAGCAAAATACATCATATAAATATAGAAGGAGAAAGAATCGAAGTCAAAACTTTTAAATATCTAAGAGTCATCATAAGTAAAAAATATGGTGTGTCCAGCACATTACGTTCCATCAATTCTGCGTTCTATGTACAAATTCAATACATACATTTTCTTGCAAAAGAGTCTATATTTCCAGTAAAATACTATGTAATTTGTACTTGACCTTGACATCTTCTTTTTCTTCTTGTTCCTTAGCCTTTCCCATTCGTTAGGGGTCGTTAATCTTGATTTTCTTATTCTACTCATTTTTATTTTGCTTGTCGTTCTCATCCAGTTCCTTTTCTCTCAAATCTTCCATAATAAGTCCTTCCATATTCTCTTTCGTCTTCCTCTGCTTCTTCTACCTTCTACTACTAAGTTGCACATTCTTCTTCCAATATACCAATATATTAGTTTATCTTTCTAAAAACCTCTACCACTCGGCCCATTTCTCTTATCTTCTCAATTCTCATCCTATATTTCCTTGTCTTCCCCAACATCCGTATCTTTCTGTCACATTAATTTTTTGTCATTGGCACTGACATCTGTCAATTAGAATTATCTTAATATAGGAGCTGTTTCCATGATTAATGATTATTGAATAGCAGGCTGATTTATGAATTTAATTCCATTGTTAACTCTATATCCATTGAATATGAAGTATAAAATGCAATAAAATCGTATAGATAATAGAATATTCTTTAACGTTTATAATAACATTAAATGTCAAAAAAATTATATTTAACAGTTTTTTCAAGAAAAACTGTTGAAATCTTCAAATGAAGGTACTTCCGGTTAACCAATTATAACCAAAATATAATCAGCTCTTCATATGGGTATAAAGAAAAAGAATACGAAAGAAATATAATTTTTAGAATTATAGTGTGGGAATTATCATCTATGAAAAAAATCGTCACACTAAGGATCCTAAAACGTGCTTTTTTACTAAAAACTGACCATTGATTTTTTTGCCAGACAATATCTTGCTTACCTAAAGGTGACGGAACGAAAAGAAGTAACAATAGATCCAGTTTTTAGGAAAGAATCTTCCCCAATCCCATACGGATGTTCTACAACGGGCTCCTATTACTGTCATGTGTCGATGTGCCAACTTGCATTATAATGACTTATGTAATTCATCTTCATTTGTAATTGTTAATATTTGTGTATCTTTTATTGTTCTAGTAATTTGTCGTGTAATTGGTTTGTAAAACTGTTGGGCAATAAATTTATTATTATTATTATTAAAAAAGCAAAGATTGAGGTGTTCAAAAAAGTAGCAGTCCCACTGCTAACGTACGGTAGCAAGTCTTGGATAATACAAGATAAACATAGAAGAAAAGATATAAATGGACAAAATAAGAATCAAAATCTGCAAAAAAAAAATAGACGTGAAACCAGTAGCACACGTCATACAAGAAGGTCAATTAAGATGGACAGGTCATCTACATAGAATGGAAGAAGATAGAACAGTGAAGCAAGTATACTAAGCAAGACTACATCACAAAAAGAAAAGGGAAAGACCAGTGAAAACGTAGGAGGAAGAAGTAAAGACTGCAGTGAAAGCCAGAGGACTGGCATGGAAAAAAGCTACACAAAAAATGAAAGACCGACAAGCATGGAAGGAAGTATGGAAGATAAATCCCGAAGACAGCAGAAGAAGATAGATGAAAAAAGTGATTTGCCTTACACTGGAAGATAGAAAAGCCGAGGGTTAAGTAAGTAATATGCATTTTATATCGCGAAAAAAATGGCTTATTTAATATTGTAATACCATTGATTTATAGCTATTAACATACCTAGGACTTTTATGAGTATTATGTCGGTTTCAAATCTGAGCTCGTAGAGCGAGGATTTTTAGACATGTAAGGCCTTGTAACAACCGCAGTTGTTCAATAGTTTATTGGTTTTAGACAATGAAGTCATTATTGTAGTTGCCGTCAAAGAAATATGGCCTTGAGACTTCTAAACTGATGCCATTTTAGTGGTCATGTTAGATATGTTGTTATGAAGAAGCAGCAAGAACGTAGGGTTAGGGACAGGCTGCGGAAAAGGAAAAAAAGTTGAACATCAGTCCATACATAATATTTGACGGCAATTATAACAAATATTATTTTTTGGAATTCTCTATATAATGTTATGTTCTGAATGCTATGCTAAGAACAATTATTTTGACATATGTCAGTATGACAAATATTCTAATTGTGTTTTATTCCTCATGTATATAATTTTAGAATAAAGTAAACCGTGTTAAGAACGATACACTAAAGTTATCAGTATGTATTATTGAAGAATATTGTACTTTTATTTTATGTTGTTTTCATTTTGTAGACTATTGTTGACATGTCAGTATAGTAATAATATTACCGTACACATACAGTAACCTAGTGATTACCAGCCTACTCTTTTATATGCAGACAAAGGCAATATCCTGACATCGGTAAAATTATTTTTAATCCCAGTAAATTTCAAAAAAGTATAACATTTTATATTTTAATTAAAAGTATAAACATATTTATTTTATATTTGAGCTTACAAAATTAAACAAAGTTAATAATTACATATATATTATAAGGAACACACGAGGTGGCATATTGTTGAGTCGGCGGCCGATTCAACCTATGGTGCCAAACTTCGCAGGAACGGCATACATATCATTCAAGCGACGATGCGCCGAGTCGGCCACCTATTCAAGTTGGGAATTCCTTCCGATTTTCATGTGACTTGGCCACCAACTAAATTCATGCCGTTTCGTGTTTTCTGTTTTGAAACTGTCGAGTCTATCGGCGACTCGACATGTGCCGCCTCTTGTGTCCTTAGCCTTACTCTCGAATATATTATAATGTCGGTGAGAATATTACAAAGAGTTTCAGTATAATTCATGAATTTTAATATATGCAAAAGTAAGTCAATTGCATTAACACATTAAAGAACTAATTTGAATTAATTGAAAATGTAAATGGAATCTATTACTGTACATGTCAAAATAAATTATTATACACATATAATTGTCATGAATTATTGTCTGAACTTCAGCAGTTTATCTTAATTACTGTTTCAGTTGCCTTGAGGAAAAAAATAATTTAATTTGTGGTTGTGATTAATATTCAACATAAAATGAAATAACTTCATTTATACCAAAAGTGTCCCAACTAATGTTGAATTAAATGGTCATTAAGCTACTGTATAATAAGATTTTCAGGATTAAATTGCTTTTTTACGAAGAATAAAACTAACTGCTTCAAAATCCAAGCCATTATCCTGGAATTGCCTCGTCTACTTTCACTGTCTAACTTAGGGATTTTTTGCGAATTATTGATACGAGAATCGATATTAAAGTACGAAGTATCCATTTAAACTTGGGCGATGGCTTATAAAACATCCGAGAAATTTGACTACGTAAAACTGAAAGGAGTTCAACGTGAAGGAAATCAAATATTAATGTCAAATAAAACGGTTACACTGAAGACATAAAAATTAAAAGCACATTTTTTATTTTTATTTGAAATCAAACGTTACCTACCGTTTGCGTTTATTGCAAACTAGCGTGCCCTTCATATATGATTTCATTTTAAATGTGCGGTGGATAAATAATTTATCTTTATGATGTACAGAATAACTTTTGATGCCATTTTTAAAATCCGCGTATTATAATCATGCTACAAATATATAGTGTAATTTTAGAACATTTTTCAATGATCATACATGTGGTAATTCAAAAAGTACCAGAAAATTAACAGTATTTCAAAGAGATATTTCTTACTCTCGCTTAGAGGAGATGTATTCTTGCCGAAGATATTGACAGTGTCCAACTATAAAAATTACGAAGACTGTTAAATTGGACAAAACTTGACCCATTAGAAGACCATTTTAAAGTAAGTATAGTTATTTGATAAAATATGCATGTTAGGTGAATTTTTACGTTTTGCAAATAATTTCCAAGATCGAAATAATGTATAATGTGTATTTTGCTTTGCACTTTAGTAAAAAAAAATACTCTTTCGTATGACAATGCTCAATTTTTTATTAGTGTTTATTAGTTGAATTTCGAGTCACGAAATTAAAGATCCATTTTTTCACTATATTGGAATTTATACTACTGAACAGAGATTTATGTAATTTCCTACAATTTCCTACAAACATCAAGAATACATTTGGAAGTTATTTACAAACATACCTAAAATATTTGCTTTTTCACTTACATCTAGTAACAATAGTTACCTGTGCATTTTTTCCAAATAACAATACCTACTTCGTATCTCTTACAGTTCTCCACATTCCCATGCAGAGCGAGTTAATTAGGTTTTCTTAATATTGTATGGCAGCGTCTTTACCTGTTTGTACTTTAGGTAATGAACAATCTTTATATTTTTCTGCTCGGAAGTGTAAAACGTCGTAAAATTCATCAAGAAATGTTCGACAAATATGGATTTGCCTGTAATAATAATAGAAGGGTATCCATGTAGCTATAGACGTTAATATTGAATGAAATTACGCTTCTAATGATGACTATAATAAGTTTTACCCACCCAAGAGGATTGATTTTGCGATTTGAGACTACTCAATAGGAATTTACTTTTTTGACCTATATAGTTTCGCAAATATAACATTTTAGAATTTTTGCTATGGCCCCTTACTTTACTAGTGATAACATTAATTATTAAGAAATGAATATATAATATATGAATTATTTAACGATTTCGACTTTAAACGAGAATATTATTTCCAGTTTTCTATTAATATAAAACCTCAAGTAATCCATGTAATGCCTTATATACATAAGTTTTGAGAACTCAAGAGATGACGCCTATTTAAGGCCCCAACGTTAAATATATATCGTAATTACATAAATCTGCGAATTGGTAATAATTATAATAAGAATGATAGTAATTTATATATTATTTTCTTGAAATTACGAGTATAGTGTTTGCTTATTTTTTTTTCATTTATTTAATACATTCCGTTACGCAGATAATATTTATCTACGAAATATGGTCTTACCTATGTAAAATAAATATTTGCCTGCAACTAGGGAATATACCTGTGCGTCTTAACTATGTAAATACATACATTAACTTGAAATTTTAATGAATATATAGGCATAGAGTAAAATGAAACATACATACTATTACTTGTAAATATATTAATTTCTCAGAAAGTTTACTGGCAGTGTAACTTAAGTTCTAGCCATATAGTGGTTTAATTTGGAACTTGTTAAAAGTAATGAGGTTGGCGACAATGTATGGTGCATATTATGAAACTTTACTTGTAACATTTGTGCTTCTTGTTATAGTCAAGTTAATATTTGTTAAACTTTGCCTAGTTTGTTGCATACATATTGCAATTCAAAAATATGCAGTCCTTTTCCTGTTAATCCTTTAATGTAATTTTTTTATTAAGCTCTAAAATGAATCGGCTACTGTAATTAGTTGTATACCTAAAATTCACCATAATTTACACATAGTAGGTCTGGTCGATGAGTATTTCAAAAGTGTAGTGTATGTTAATGTAGTGCGCAGCAAGTCAGTACATTGTGCACCATTTCATAAGTGTCAAAAAACACAAGGAGTTCATCAGGCAAAGTTGTTTAGTAGGTATCAGAAATTGTAACCTATAAAAAATTAAGATGTTCAAAACTGTCATCATCATCTACTTCATAAATATATGTAAAAATTTCGTCCATTATTTTCAATTAAAACAAACAAAAAACAACAAATTTCGGATTCAAATCAGCTTCAAATCCAGGGCATCGAACCCGAACCTGAACCGAACCAAAACCGGAACCAAACCATAACATTTTAGCAAACCCAAAACCCAGAACTGAACCTCAAATATATTTTTCAATTGAACCCGAGTCGAAACCGAACCGAGTGTTAAAATTTGGGTTCAGCTCCGGTTCAGATTCATTTTCAGTTCGAAACATACGCGTAATCGTAATACAGCTGATAATCGACGCTTGTGTTGTCTGTTTGTGAAAATTGTGTTCGCGTTCTTGTCTTGCGTAAATTCCGGCTCGCATTTTAAATTATTTTTATATAAAGATTGTTACTCCAAAAACATTAATTCAGTTTTCATTAGGTCGAACCGAACCTGAACCTGGAGCCAAACCACTAATTTTATTAATGTTTGAACCAGAACCGCACCCGAACCCATCTCTCAAAAAATAAATTAACCGAAACCTGAACCGAACCCAGTTTTTGGCGGGTTCGATGCCCTGTTCAAATCTGACACTTACTCGTCCCACTTCTATCTACACTATCTACACTACCTCGCGAGTCGGTTCAGATAAGTGTGAATTAGTTCTAAAATTTTTCTCATTGAACAGCCTGTCCAAGTTGTACGTTTTTCCTAAAACGTTTCGGTGTTAAAATTTGACATTCTAACCGCCTCGTACAAGTCGTCGAACAGACCTTATAATATTTTTAATTTTTTTACAAAATTTATTGTTTTCTTAACGAATTTTGAAATTATTATTGTGATTATATGACAACATGCAAAACTTCAATACTTTTGAATAATGAATTCAGTACATGTCCTTATATTTTATTTTAATGTTAAATTTACATTCAATTTTATTGTTACGCAAGTTGAAACAACTGTTTGTTTATTTTTCAGTAATCTGATTATGTTAATATGATTTTGCATTAAAATAATTTCATGTAATTATATAAATCACGTTTTTCCATTTATTAAAAATAACAAATCCATCACAATAACATCATATCACGTTTTCAATTCACCAAAACACCAAACAAAAACGTAAAATCATTAAAAATTCAGTGGTTGTAAAATAAAATAAAATATGGAAATTAAAGTAATCATCAAAAAAAAATCTGATGTGGCCAGCACATAACTTCTCGCCGTATATTTTACCTGGCTGTATGCATAAAGCAAAGATTATTTTTATAAATACAAATAATATATTCATATAAGTCTATGACGTATAAACTTCTTTATTATTCAATAATAGCATGTCTCAACATAAAGATATTTTACCATAAATTATGTTACAATAAATTACAAAGTAGAGTTTACCATATATAAATATTAGGCTGGTAACAGCAATTTTCAATTCGAACAACCTTGTTTACTTTCTCTTCATATTCTTCTAGTAAAAACATTAATTTTGGGCGGTCTAAAATGTATATATCTGGATTGTGCATCTATTCTTATATATCTTCTTTTACATTTTATTTTTTCATACTTGTTATATCTAAATAACCTTAATTCCCTTTAATAAAGTGACGGATAGATTGCACTCCGATTATTCTTACATCGATGTGTAATTTTGTCAATATTTACAACTTACTTGAGAAGAATTTGATAGCTTTTTCGCAATTCAAAGTTACTCTAGTCTACAGTACTGGTGTACATTGTCCCATAATGTTTGAAACAAATTTAAGTCCTTCAACCTAGACTTGTCATCTCCATAATAGTCACAGATCAAGAATTAAGGGATTCTCCAAATACATTTTTCTTTCATTACTCATTATTTCTGACACTGACATTTATCTGTCAGTTACAAATAATTTAAATTTGCAACTATTTTTCATGGCATCCTTTCGGTTGTAAAATTAATTACAACATTATTTTATATATTATATTCCTTTTTATCTCTAAATCTATAAAATATGTATAAAAATATTTAAATGTATCAGAAAGAGAATTTATTTTTCTTTAATATTATCAAGAAAAATTTTCAAAAAATAATATTTAGAAGATTTTTTTTCAAGAATCTTCTACTTCCGGTTGTCCAATTGTTACCAAAACCTTTTCAGATCTTCCCATGAATGTCCGATTGGGAAATACGTTGTTAAACAAATTTTAAGTCTTATAGTTTTTGAGTAACCGTCCTTCCAACATCCCACACACACACACACACATCCACACACACACACACACACACACACACACACACACACACACACACACAGACATCATCGTAAAAATGTTAAAATCAGATTGTAGGGACCTTAAAACGTGCTTATTCAATAAAATCTGGATATGCGATTTTTAGCATGAATGCAATACCTCTCTTAGCGAGAGGTAAAAATCTGATTTGGCCAGCACATTACCTTCCGTCAATTCCGTGTATTATGTACAAATTCCATATATAAATTTGCTTGCAAAAGATTATATATTTCCAGTAAAATTATTTCGTAATAAAAAACTATGTAAATTGCACTTGACACTGACATATTCTTCTTTTTCTTATTTAGCTTCCCCACTGGTTAGTGGTCGCTATTCTTGAGTTTCTTCATCCACTTATTTCTATTTTCCTATTTGTCCTCATTCAGTTCCTTTTTGTCTCAAGTCCTTTGCAATATAGCCTTTCCATCTTATCTTTGGTCTTCCTCTTTTTCTTCTACCTTCTACTACTAAGCTCTTCATCCTTCTTCTAATATATTCTTCATCTCTCTTCATGACATGTTCCAATCAATATAATCCTCTTGTATCTTTTTAGAAACTTGTATCAATCGAGCAATTTTCCTTATCCTCTCATTCCATATTCTATCTTTCCGTGTCTTCCCCAACATCCATCTCAACATTCTTATCCCTCTGCCACATTAATTTTCTTTTCATTGATACTGACATTGTCAATTAGAATTTTCTTAATATAGTAGCTATTTCCATGGTTTTAGCATAGCTGGCTGAATTATGAAATTTAATTCCTTTATAATTCGTTAACTATATCCATTGAATATAAAGTATAAAATGCAATTAAATCGTGTAGGGAAAAAAACAAAGAAATAATCACCTTATTTATATTCGTTACTAAGGGATTTGTTTTCATTATTTATGACATTAACAGTTAATTTTGAGTACAAAAATAAATAATAACAATAACTCAAACTACGATATATTAAATAAAACTCGAAAGTACCATGTTTTAATACAATATGTATATGTATATCAAAAGTTTGGTTAGCAGCACACACAATGTGTTACAAAAAATCATTATATTCTCTCATTAAATATAAGCTCGTGATATGATTAATAATCGAAGATATTGCACCGATGCAGCACATTTCGGACTCGTGAAATCTGCAACTCGGTTTCACTCGAGAATATCATCGGTAATAATGATATCACTTGTTATATCACGTATGATAATAGTATATTCTTTAATATTTATAATAGAAATGTCGAAAAATGATATTTAACAGAGTTTTTTAAAAAAAAAACTGTTAAAATCTTCAAATGAAGGTACTTCCGGTTAACCAATTATAACCAAAATATAATCACCTTTTCTTTTGGATACTTGAGGAATACAAAAAATATAATTTTTAGAATTGTGATATTGGAGTTATGAGATCCGAAAAGATCGTCACACACACACACACACACACACACACACACACACACACACACACCACACACATGCATACAGACATCATCGTAGAAATAGTAAAATCGTATTATAGAGACACTAAAACGTGGTGCTTATTCACTAAAAACTCATCTTTAAATTTTTTGATCAAAGATACCTACCTTTCCTAAAGCTAAATAATATTTGTGTTACAAGCAAAAGATATCAGAAAAATAAATTATAAATTGTGCGATGTGGTACTTTATGTTGGAAAAAAAATTCACACATATGGTTATAATTTGTTTTAATTATTTTTGTACCTTTTCGTAAAGTAAATTTGATGTCTAAATTTACACTTCCCAGATTATAAACAAAGTGCAGAATTAATCGGTCGCAAAATGAGTATCTACGATACTTGAGGCGTTGAGGCTCTGGCTCTATAAGAGCTGTCATCCCATAATGATGATGATGCTCATGTCATTAGACATCCAAGTTCAGTTTTATTCATATGTCTGCAAGTTTGCATTCCATCTTTCCATTTCTCACAGTCATAACCTTGCGTTCTTTCTACATTTTTTCAATTATTCCAGGCCATTTACTTTTCCGACATCTACAAATTCCACCTTTCAATCTTTCCAGAACTTTTGTTCAGCATTTGTACAACACAACCTAACAAATATATTTAAATTTAACTCGTTTTTCGATCATTGTTTTTTCATCTAGAGAGCAAATACGTGCTTGAAATATTGTTTTAGCATGAGCCTTTTATCTCGTGTACAAAGCTATTGAACAAATTGTTACAATTTATAATTGAAGATGAAATAAACAAAAGTAAAAACAAGTAAATATCTTTACAATAAATCAGAAAAGATTAGTAGACTAAATTTATAACAGATACCTTTTCTTTACATTTATATACAGGTGTTTCCTTTAGAACAACCAGCGCTTTTTTGGGCGAACTAATGACTCTAGAGAAAAATGTTATATACAAAAAATTACCAGGAAAAAGGGCTTAATTTACGAGGAATAATAAATAAAAAATTCAACCAGTGGTTCTCAAACGGTAGAATAAAATTATATTTTTTTAAATGGCAACCCATATAAATTTTTTGTGCATTAGATAGAGAATTTTTTTCTGATTTCAACGATATAAATATAATATGGGGTTGTATAACAATTATTTCGAGAAAAAATGATATTAAAAATCAGAAATAATTCTACAATATTGATGTAGGCTATGCAATAAGCAAATGCAAACAAATGATACAGGTGACAGATAGTTTTGGTACTTACGTTATTAAGTGTTTGCTTTCGTAATTGTTTAATTACTTATTAATAAAAAATGGCTTTGCAGTTGCAAGAATTAACAAATTTAGACTATTTTAATCTTACTGTTATGTATGGAGCGTGTGAAAGAAATTTAAATTCTACGATACGAAGATTTTCACGGCTTTATCCCCAAAAAGTGCAACCCACTCGTGAATTATTGAGAACAATTTTTCGAAATGCCCAAACTGTTCGGTCATTTCACAGGTTGCATAAATTTGTAAATAATTTCCATCATATTGTTTTTCTTTTTATGTTAGTACTATTATTTTTTGATATTTCTTCGTTATGTAGTTCATTTGTTATTATGAATTTCTTAGTAAAACAAGTTATTTTAGATATAAGAAAATAATATACTATCGTAACCTAGGCAATATTCGTATTAATAGTTGTTTATTGCATAGCCTACTTCGATATTGTAAAATTATTTCTGATTTTTAATATCATTTTTCTCGAAATAATTGTTATACAACCCCATATCATATTTATATCGTTGAAATCAGAAAAAAATTCTCTATCTAATGGACAAAAAATTTATATGGGTTGCCATTTAAAAAAATATAATTTTATTCTACCGTTTGAGAACCACTGGTTGAATTTTTTATTTATTATTCCTCATAAATTAAGCCCTTTTTCCTGGTAATTTTTTGTATATAACATTTTTCTCTAGAGTCATTAGTTCGCCCAAAAAATCGCTGGTTGTTTTAAAGGAAACACCCTGTATATATATATATATATATATATATATATATATATATATATATATATATATATATATATATATATATATTAGCTATTTATATGTTTAGTTGCAAAATGATTGTTTTTCGCCCACTTTATAAGAAAAAAACTATTTCCAATTATCTGTTTAAGAGTTTAATTCTGGTTATATAAAGATCTTGCTATGGAAAGAGCTTAAATCTAGACCCTTATGAAATACAAATTGTTTAGTTTTTTGTTAAAAAATTATTATGTATGTTTAGCAATTTAAATCTTTTCACACATTAGCTAGTAGCGAGTAGCGTATTCTACTATACTGCACATTGGAATTTAATTCCAAGGATCGTCCCAGTATGGGCTTGTCTCATTCTACGAAGACAGTCTGGTTCAATCTTACTGGAAATCGCTAGCAGATTGGTATCCTCTATTCTACGCTTCGTTTCTGCACATCAAGTGAATTGTGTTTGGTATCTCGACGGCAAGCAAATAGACTTGTCGCAAATCTGCTCCGCTCCGCTCTATGACTGCGGGGGTATTCAACAACCGCCTGAGCCCTGTCAGTGTCTTCAGCCGTAACCTGAGTCCTGTCATCGTATCCAGAGAATCTAACTCCAGTTGATCGTATTCCTGTTTACAGTGCTTCTAAAGAAATAACAGCTACACGAGTTAGTTTTAATAGATGACCACGTTTCAAGGTCCATAGAATCTGATTTTAACATCTTCACAATGATGTCTGTGGGTGTGTATGTGTGTGTGTTTGCGTGTGTATGTGTGAGTGTAGATTTTCTGGACACTACCTCAAATAATATCTTTCGGAAAAAATTTAAACCTTGTATTTCGACCCTATTCTAATGAAAAAGCAAATAGATTTTGGTATAAATCGGATAACCGGAAATCGAACTTTACTTACAGTTGTTCTACTAAAAATATATTTAAATGACATTTTTTGCAATTTATGTTATTACAAAAATTAAAGATTATTGAATTTTATTTAGATGTGCATTAATAGTTTTTCTATGTATTGTATGGGTAAATTTATAAAATATTATAAAAATTATATCCCAGAGCCTATGCTATAAAAACAACTCCATGGTTACACAGTTCAGTTCCAATGTATGTAACTGACATAAATATCACTGTCAAAAAAATAATGATTTCAAATTAATAACAATAACGTTTTAAAAAGAAAATTGTAAATTGAGCTTCAAGTAAACTGCCATTTCCGGTTATCCGATTGCCACCAAAATCTAATCAGTTCTTTCCATATTAGAATAAGGTATAAATACATGGTTTCAAAACTTTCTGAGTGATAGTATTTGAGTTGGAGCGTAAAGAGGATCCACACACACACACACACACACACACACACACACACACACACACACACACACATACATACATAGATACATACATACACACAGACATCATCGTGTGAATGTTAAAAATGGATTCTAGGGACCTTAAAACATGGTCATTTACCAAAATCTCGATATGCGATTTTTAGCACGATCCCTATACCTCCCTTACCAAGGGCAGCGGGAGGTAAAAATAAAAGTTAAGTATATTTAAAATAATAAAACATTTAACTGCCACTTTTTTGCATTAGTGTAAAAAAGTAACAGGTTATCACTGATTTGATGATTTCATGATTTGGACAATTTAAGGCAATAATTCTTTAAGTTGACAGGTGAACGCATTAGTTTGAAAAAGAATGAACGTCCAATTAACGATAGTTGATAATCTACTGCGAGTAGTGTCGTACTTTGGTTATGTGCGTATAACGTAGGTACAATTAAATAGTTATTTAGACCTTCATCCATAACTATGGTCAGTCCAAACTGCTGTGGCAAATCGTGAAAAACGTTTGCGAATATTGCAAATCTATATTTAGGGCAGCATATCGCGCGCACACGCGCTCTAACGAATGTATTTGGCGTGGTTCGGCTTGTTATCGGTACATCAATAGAAATCTGATCGTTGATGTATTTTTTATATGGATGTGTCTTGAGGTTAATTTCGCGCTAGTATTGTAAACGAACGATAATACAAATTTCTGTTCGTTGAAGCAGTTTATAGTCTAGAGTAGACTCATAGTTGATCGTGAACGTCCGCAAAGGTAATTTATAGACGCGTGCAAAAGTTTTGAGCCACATAGATTTTTAATCCATATCATATATTGTAAAGGTGATACAAAAAATCAAACAGTTATATTAATAAACGTTTACATTTGTGCATAAAATATATTATAAACCAGAAATTATGTAAATAGAATTACGTAGGAACAAAATAATTTATCTTGCTGTGCAAAAATATTGCGCCAAGGTACAAAATCGATTCAGTCTATTTGATTAGTGATTTTGTACTCCATATTTACAAATATGTTGACGGTACAAATATGACATCATCATTACCGATTATTATTAGCTTATGGCATTACATACACAATAAATATTATAATAAAATTAATAAAAATTTGAAATAAATATTTTTTATAGGTCCAAGTCAAGGTTGTTTAACCAAACGATAGCTTCTGGTGTAACTTGAAAGAAATCTTCCATTGTTCCCTGGAATGCTCGAAGTGGACATTCATTTACAATGTGGTTGATTGTTTGTTGTTCAGCGCCGCAATCACATTTTGGATCTGACCGCAAACCCCATTTGTAAAATGAAGATCCACACATACCATGCCCAGTTCTAACCCTGTTTAATGAAACCCAAATTTTGCGTGGAAGATCAAAGCCATCCGGACGTTTTCGTGTATTTAATACTGAATACCCAGTAGAATCAGTTTGATTCTGCCATTCAATACGCCACGCATCTGACCCATTGAAGTTTTCATTAACCAAATGTTTAGCAGTTTTTATTGGAGGATTTCTGGATTTCAATCTTTTAAATTCAATTACATCCCGATGAACTGGTAAATCTAAATTTTGACGTGCCTTTTTATACTCTCTAACTAAAATTTTGCATCTTCGGATCTTAGGCGGTTCAATATGACTAAGGACTGGAAGCCACTTGAGTGGAGTACTTTGAATACAGCCAGAGATTATACGCATTGTCTGATTGAGAACAATATCAACTTTATTTACATGGGCACTATTTAACCAAACAGAGGCTGCGTACTCAGCAGTTGAGTATACTAAACTCAATGCAGTTGTCCGCAGTGTATTGGCATCGGCTCCCCACGTTGTTCCTACCAATTTCTGCAAAATGTTATTACGCGTTCTCAACTTTGCTGCTAGAGTGCGTAAATGTTTTTCATATGAAAGGGTACGATCTAATATAACACCCAAGTATTTTGGAAAGAAGTTGTGCGGTAAGATTACACCATTAAAAGAAATATTCATTGTCGATCTTGCCAATTTGTTGTTCAAATGGAAACAGCATACTTCAGTTTTGGCGGTGCTTGGAGACAACCGCCATTTCCTAAAATAATCACTTAATACTTCTAAATCTTCAGACAATATCTGTTCTAAAGTGCTTATGTTGGTGTGCTGTGTAGTAAGAGCAAGGTCATCTGCATAGCCAAATTTTCTGGATGTTGTTTCTGGTAAATCGGATATATATAGGTTGAAAAAGAGAGGAGCTAAAACAGAACCTTGAGGAAGACCATTATTTAATAATTTTGGTTTACTGATAGAATTTCCCAAAAATACTTGCAAAACTCTATTAGTTAACATATTATTTACTAAGGAAACTAGTTTCATACAGCCAGTAATTTTTAGTAATTTATAAATTAGGCCTTCTCTCCAAACCGTGTCATACGCTGCTGTAAGATCCACAAAAACTGCCCCTGTTTTTAAACGTTGCTCAAATCCTCGTTCAATAAATGTTGTTAGTGCTAAAATCTGATCTTCACAATTGCGGTTCGGTCGGAAACCAGCTTGTTCTATGGGCAAGGCATCCAGAATAGTTGAACTTATCCTATTATATATTAAACGTTCTAGTAATTTATATGTAACACTTAAAAGGGCAATAGGTCTGTAGCTTTCTGGTTTATTCGATGGTTTACTAGGTTTTAGTATAGCAATAATTTTAGATTTTTTAAATTCTTTTGGTAATATTCCATTATTCAGGATGTTAGAGCAAAATTTAGCTAACCATTTCCTTGTTTTAGGGCCACAATTCGTCAGAAATTCAGGATGAATATCATCAAAACCTGGCGCTTTTCCACGTTTCATATTTTGTAAACCTAATGATACTTCATCTTCAGTAAAATCGCTTGACATATCTTCCTGCTCCTTACTAGTTCGCTTTAATACTGTTAATTCTTTCTTAATTTTAAGAGAATGAGTTTTGTCATGTTTAGCTCGAGACATGTTCACAATGTGATTGGCAACTTGATCTGGTGTTACATTTGGTTTGATTTGTGGATTATAAGACCTAGCTCCTAGTTTTTTCAGAAGACTCCACGCTTTTCTGCTAGAGTGCCTAAAATTTAAGTTTTCTGTAGTGTTAATCCATTTAGTTCTTCTTGCCACGTCAAGATTATGCAATAGATCTGCTGCAACTTCTGACCTCCCATTTTTCATGAAATCTTCATACAAAAGTTCATTAGCCTCATTCCATCCCGGTATGTATTCATTTCTGACCCCTCTAGGAATATGCTTTTTAGCAGTTTTAATTACCATTTTGACAAACCTTTGATAGTTATGTGGGAGTGGTGGTATAAATCTGATATTTGTATCTAAGTCTGACGAGTATTGAGCCCAGTTTGCTTTGGAAAAATTCCATCTAGGGAGCTGAGAATTTCGAATTATTGGAATTTGAATTCCTATTTCTAAAATGATTGGACGATGTTGAGTATTTGGGAAGTGTTCAAAAACGTGACGAGTGACAGGAACTGGTTGGTTTTGCTGATTTACTGTGACAAAACATAAGTCAGGATTAGTTTCTGTATTCCACCTACCTGATCTGAATGAGCCTATATCTTTTGGACTGTATACTAAATACAAGTTTTGAGCATCAGCCCATTCTACAAGTTTCAGTCCATTTGCGTCGTTAACTGCATAATTCCACTGTGTATGGTGACTATTAAAATCGCCCGCATAAATGGCTGGATGGGAAAATACAGGAAGAGTAATTTCTGGCCAGGCTGTAGAAGGTGGTTTGTAAATATTCACAATTGTTATTCCTCGTATTTTTATAGCAATAATGTGGATGTTATTATCATTTGAAGTTAAAATATCTTCAACATCTTCTAAATTGGTTTTTACATAAGTAGCTATACCATAAGAGGAATTGTTTATTGCACCAACTAATTTATAACCATGAATTTTTCCTCTACACTGCAACTGTGCCTCGTCCTTAGTATGCGTTTCTTGTATAAGTATAATATCGACGTTATTATTCAACAAAAACTTTGATAGGCATTCGCTTTTAGATTTACTAATGCTTTCTATATTTAGCTGGCAAACTCTTACAAGTGAACCTATAGACTTTGTCATTTGGACCTTTGAAGGAGTATTTGTAGGATGATCGGTCTGCATTGTGTATGTGAAGGTATCATTACCGATATCTGTGTACAAAGCAGATTGGCACACCCAGCAATGGGTAATATGCCGTGATGATATATTTATCTATTTAATTTATTTATATTTAAAGTTTATCATTCCTTTATTACAATCAGAACATCGTCGAGGCATTGATTTAATTAAATATGTAATAATGTCTTGTGGTACATTTTGCCATACATTTTCTAAATGGTTTCATAACTCAGGCTTGTTTTCTTTACACCACTTCCACCATAATTGTTTTATTGGATTTAAATCTGGAAATCGGGGTGGTCAGATAAGAATTCGGACTTTTGTTAACTTCCAAGTATGTTTAGCATCGTTGAAAATTCTCTTACCGCTTCACCGCGGCATATTTTTACTGGGATAAGGAAGTTATATGTATTGCTAAAATATGTCTGCACATTAAAGAACCATAGTATTATTTATCTCGACTAATGGACGTACACCGTCATGAGAACATGCACAACATAAAATCACATTTCTTCTGCCATGTGTGATAGTACGTATTTGAAAACTTGAATTGTATGTTGCACTTGTTGGTCGCCAAAAATACTTAGTACCATCATTTCCAATATATATTATAATATATTTGAATACGTCCAAAATAGCACTTTTCACTAATCGACTACATTCCAATGTTGATATGTTTTGCAAAATTTAGTCTCGCCTTTTTATTTCTTCTACTAAATAATGGATTTTTTAAACTGACACGTCTAATACGTCCTCTTTATTTAAGATGTCGTGACACAATACTTCGCTTGACATTCGCAAAGTTGTCTGTTCGAATATCTTTCGAAATGTCCACAGTAGTTTCTTGAATCTATGCTATAAAATTTAATTTAATTACTTTATCTGTTCGCTTTTTTGGTTTACGGCTTTACGGGGTCTATCGTATCTTGACTTGTTAGCTAATGATTTTGTCAACTTATATTTGGTAATAATTCCATCTGCAATGCTCTCTTTCATGACTTGTTCGAACCAATGTAATCGTTTCTCTTGTATCTTTCTAGAAACTACTATCAATCGAGCCATTTCCATGCATGATCCTATCATTCCTTATCCTATCTGTCCGTATCTTTGCCAACATCCATCTCAACATCCTCATCTCTCCGCCACATTAATTTTCTTTTCATTGACATTGACATTATTTGTCAATTAGAATATTCTTAACATAGTAACTATTTCCATGGTTATAGCATAGCTGGCTGCTTTATTCATTTATAATTCGTAAACTCTATATTGATTGAATATGAAGTATAAAATGCAGTCAAATCGTATAGATAATAGAATATTCTTTAATATTTATAATAACAAAATGTAAAAAATTATATTTAACAGCGTTTTTTCAAGAAAAACTGTTAAAATATTCAAATTAGGATACTTCCGATTAACCAAACGTAACCAATATCTAATCAACTCATAATATGGACGTACGAAAGAGGAATATGAAAAAAGTATAATTTTTGGAATTATGGTGTATTCTCAGTGATTCCGGAAACTTTTCAATCCACCCTCGTATTTGAATATTCTGTTTTCATAGTGCAGCTTTTAGTAGCATAGGTTTCAAAATATTTCTTTATCATTCTTTACCTCTAAATTCATGGAATATGAAGAAAAAAATATATTTAAATCCAATAGACAATAGAATATTCTTTAATATTTTAATAACATAAAAGGTCAAAACATGATATTTAACAGAGTTTTTTCCCGAAAAAAACTGTCAAAATCTTTAAACTAGTGTACTTCTGTGTAAATCTAATCAACTCTTCATATGTACGTACGAAAGAGGAATACAAAAGAATTTTAATTTTTGGAATGAGAAATTTTCGTCACACACATACACATACAGACATCATCGTAAAAACAGTAAATTCGTATTCTAGGGACTCTAAAATGTGCTTATTCATTAAAAAATCACCATCGATTTTTTTTGACCAGACTCAATTTGTAAAGAGAAGGCATCACAAAACATACTATAGGATGAAACATAATTTTTCGTACCAATTCATGCTGAATAATAGAACAAAAAATATCTTAGGTAGTATGATTTTGGCAGCTTTTCTCTATATTGGATGAAAATATATCTATTTCATAAATATGTGACAATAAATTATTGTAGGATATAGATAATTTAATTATAGCTGATTTAATTTCAGAATTAGTTTTAATATTTTTTAATAAAGACCAAGTTAAATGGTCGAGTTGAATTAAGTGATATTCTAAAGCTGCGTCTTCACCCCACTGCATCGGTTTTGCCGGTGTGCTCGGCCGAACGATATCGCATTTGGGCAGTGTGAATACAGCTTTATGTGGAGTTTCCCAATTATAAATAGGCTATGAAGCAACTACTAAATTTTTTTGACAGAAATATTAAATCTAGAACTGTGTCTATTTTGTTACTTTATGAAGTTGGTGTTTATATTCACAGAGTAAAGAATCATTGCGAACGTTTTAAAATTTATGAATAAACATAGCCACAAGAAAGTTTTTTAAGTACCGTGGCAAGTTATCTTCTTCTTATGTATACGCTTAATTTAATTCGTTACACTTACTATACAAACATATATTGCTAAGACATATCAAATTGTTATATGCTGCCCATCCAGTCTGGGCTGGAAGCAATTTTGAATTTACATCCAAAGTTTGTTCAACCGAGATTTTATAGATTTTGCTTGTCGATGACATGTTTACCGAGAGGCCGCGTAATGCGTGGACTTCTAATGAAAAGACGATATCTCCTACTAAACTATACTATAAATGCAAATTTCTTACTGTAAAGTACATGCTTTATCTACGTTAGAGACTTGACCTGAATAAACAATTTATTTTGATAAGGATTACGTAATTAAAATGGTTCATAAATTTAACATTGTTTTTTTTTACTACAAAATGCAACAAAAAACGTTTACTGTTGGCTCTTTTTAAAATACAGCTATATTCTACCTCGGACTTTTTGCAGAACATTTTATGCTTAATATTTTTTTCATATACGTATTATACCTTTAGATCTTAAAAAGTGACACTGAAAAACAGGCCACTCAAAATAACTTCTTTATTTATAATTATTTTTCAATTCTCTTTCCATATTTGTAAACTAGACTTAAGGTATCATGGTATTTGGCATGATGGTAGCCCTGGTTTAACCGGAAATGACACTGACTTTCATATTTCAAATAGGATACCCTATATATTTTTATAAGTTTGGAATCTATGTAAAATTACGAATTCAACGATATGATTGAATTGAATTTTTATTAAAGAAATAAATTACAAAACCGTAAGAGAACATTATCAATAATTAACCTGGTAAGCCATATTAGGTAGCCTGTGATAACAAATTGATATTTTTTTTGTAACAAATTATGGAATCTTAGAAAAATAACTTACTATTTAAACAATTAACTTAAATATTACTTAATATTAACACAACTTCTTTCACATATTGCTTGATGTGGTTTAGCAACTTAATTACGCATCATTTTCTCTTACGTTTTACTTCTTTTTTTCTTCAATAAAAATGCGGAAGCGCTATCATCATGCCATATATCATTATTTGTAAGCCACTAAGCATAGTTTACAAATATTTAAAGAGAATTAGACAATAATTATGAGTAAAAAAGTTATTTTGAGTGGCCTGTTTTTCAGTGTCACCTTGTATATTTTAAATAAATATTTACAAATAGTTCAATAATGTTAGTGTTACGGTCTATTTTCTTAACGCCGCTCTTTTAGACAACCTGGCCGATGTTCCAATAATTTTGGTTATGGTGCTTTTGTCCTACTGTTCTATTAAGATAAATGACAATGTGGTGTTATTGTGTCGAGGTTAAACTTAATTTCTTCGGTTTAGCAATATTTTGATAGAATTTTTTCTGTACGGAGATGTTCTGATAACCGGACGTGTCATTTTTTCGTGCCGATTTGTCGGGTTTATCCTCTTTGCAGGAATTTGGGTCGGGTCCACTTATTTTGGAATTGTGTTTCTGCCGGAGGTTCCAGGATTTAAACTCCATATTTCTGCAACGAAGGCAATTTTCACTATAAAAACCTTCCAAATAATCAGATGAGACCTCCATGAATAACTTCAAATTGTTTTAATTCCTTCAGGACTCGTTACGTTTCTTACGCATCTCTCATCTTGCGAGATCTAGAACTATTTTTATTACCACCACTGCCAATTACCACAGCAGTGGACTTGCCCCCATAGCCTACCCTCAGAGGAGTACTTCCAGTATGCATTGTAATTTATTATTTATTTTTATTGTATCGTTTCTCTATTTTTATGCAGTTTCGAGCCTAATTTTGATGTTAAGTTGTTACTGTCGTTATTAGCATTGTTATATTTTTATCGCACTTACCTTTATGTATTATTATTATTATTGATTATTTAGCCACTTTGCAACGTCTATTATTATTTTGCGCATGTCTACGTTTTTTGCGACGAAGCGCGTTTAACCTAAAACTTTTATTCTTTACATGTGATTCGAGCGCGCTCTGTGCTGGTCATTGCAAAGCTAAACCCGAATCGGTCATTTTTTTAGTTATTTTTGCTCCTAATTATCGCATAGGCGTGCCTTCATGTTTTTTTTTATTATTATTTAAATAATGCCGGGAAATGCACTAAAGCTATTTGTATGCACTGCGTACGATATTAAATGTTTTTATAGTTAATTTTGGAATTATCTATTTTTATCGTACACCATTGTAACCCTATCGCCCCGTCTGTTTCACTTGATTAGAGGGTTTGTTTTATTTAACTGACACCCTAATTCTTAAACAATGCCCTTTTTCACTGGGCTACTCCTCTCTCAAACCCCTTATACGGGCCTACCCATCTGGTTGTTGTAACAGTAGTTTTACAAAAATTAAGGAATGTAAAAATAAAATTTACTGTGTAATTAATATTACCTAAATATGATGTTTGCAAAGTTATATCAAACTTACCTGATATTTTTAATCTTATGTATCTCATATAAACAACCATATTTTATTTCAAATTTTCGCCTACGTTACCGACTAAACATTTAGTTAACGAGAAAAAGAGCAGGTAGGATATAGTTGACCAATGCTCATTAAGCAAATCTCCCCTATTTAAAATAAAGAGGACTGTTAATAATCAATATAACGATCAATTCATGACTAAATTATATTCATAGGTACCTTATATGTATTAATTAAATTAAATTATTACTTTCTACTGTAAAATTTGTTTCAAATTCTATACTCCAACTTTTGTATTATTGTTGATTGTGTCTGTAAATTAGTGCTGTGCTATAATTGCACAGCCTTTCATTATAAACAAAACATTGTTTTTCAATTTTGAGTTGTAAAATATTTTCAACGTACTTGAATTTCAAAGTTTATGTTTTAGACTACTGTGCATACGACAATGAAACGCACAGCTAGCCTAACTGTAACTACCGTTTTGAAATGTGGCTACCACTGATGGCCAAACTTATGAATTTCGGATATGATCTAAAGTAGGTATGCAAATATTTATATATTTATATCTGTGTCGCATGTATAAAAAATATATTGCCGAAAAATGGAAGATTAAATGAAATACAAAATGAAGAAATATGGCACATTATAAACGAATCGTAGGCATGAGTTTTTAAATAGCATTATTTTGTTTTTGTCATTTTGTGTCAAGTATGGAACATATATTAGTCGAGAGTAGGGAGTGTCAAAGTGTTATGTGTAATGTCATTGATGGGAAAGATGAAAAGAAGTGGACCAAGATTCGAGTCTTGAGCAATTCCTGAGATGAAAAGGAATGAAGTGGATGTAAAATCATTGTAATGAATGTACATATTTCTCTTACATATACATATATAGGAAGATATAATAAACTATTAGGGAATTTGCAGTTGTTTGTCGCCTTCTCAATAATAAGTATTTAGTGGTCGTCTTTACCGAACGCTTTACAAAAATCTAGGTAAATTACATCAATTTGTAATATTGTTATTTGTTATGCTAAATATAATTCTCTAGCGGTAAATAAATATATTATCACGGCTTTTTAAAAATTGGAAACAATTAAGTTTAATATTGGTCGGAATCGAACCCGAGTTATCCGATCAGTTAATGCATAGAACCACTGATTTAATGATATATATTTTTGATAAAGATACATTATGAATATATGTATATTTTATTATAATTTTACTCTTTGATCATTTTATTTATAGTAAGATTATTGACATTTGAAAACTAATTACCTGTATAAATTCGAAAAACGAAATATCCCTAATAATTTTCTTTATGAATATTTAATAAACATGCGCAAATTAAACGAGAAGGAAAATGAGTTTGGCGCCTGAAACTGACAACTATTATTCCACACCATTTACGAGGTACGAAATTTTATACCACCACAGATTCAATAATGTCGTAGTCATATCGGGGATCATTACCGGCAGACGTATAAAATGACCATTTAAAACACATGCACGTCCTGGGACTATTGTAAAAGTTCAATAACAGACGGAATCGATTGTTGGAGGGTAGTTATTTGCGGACATTGGTCACGTTTTGGAGGATAACACTTCTTTAATATATGACGGGGAGTGCTTGCGCGATGAGCACACAGAGTAATGGCCATGCACTGGCGGCATAATTTTCCCTGGTACTGATACATACTTATATTTAAATTTATTCGTAATATTTAAAATCAGGAATATCAAAAAGGAGTATTTCTCAAATTGTGGGGAGCGCCCCGAAGAGAGGCGCGAAACTTTCCAAGGGGGCGCAAAAAGACATTAATTTTTATATTGGGTTGAAAAAAAACAACAGGAACGGAGTACTAAGAGGGCGCATAGAATTTTTTAAGTATGAAGGAGGTCGCGATAATAAAAAGCTTGTAAAATATTGTTATAAAGTGTTTATTTGATTAGTACGTAAATGTAAATTTTGTAGCTTTTTAATTTTTGCAAATAATTTTCAAGTGTGAACATAGACTTGTTATACATAGTTGGAAGCTAAAAAAAATATGGTTTCAATGGTGTTACTTTCCAATATGGCGTCCATATAAAAATGAAAACTTTAACGTAACTCGAAAACTAAAAAAATTTATCATCGCCATTCGAAAGAACATAAAAAGTGTCTTAAAGATGCTAATTAAAAAACAAAACCATATCACACTTGAAAGTTATTTGCAAAAAAAAAATATAATATATATTATGTGGCCAGCATATTATCTTCCGTATGTATTTTGTACAAATTCATTACAGAAACTTTTTTGCAAAAAATCTGTATTTGCAGTACATTACCTTTCCCTAGTTCTGTGTATTTTGTACAATTTCCATACAAATAGTTTCTTGCAAATTTTATATATTTCCAGTAAAATTATAACATAAACGTACTATGTAAATTACACTTGTCACCGATATCTGCCAATCAGAATTATCTTAATATAGTGGCTGTTTCAATGGTTGTAGCATAGCTGCCTGATTTATAAAATTTGATTTCTATATAATTTTTTACTCCACTGAATATGAAGTTTGAAATGCAATGAACCGTATAATTAATCTAACATCTCTTTATTTAAGGAATACAAAAAAATATATAATTTTTGGGATTATAGTATTGGAGTTACGCAATCTGAAAGGATCGACACACACACACACACACACACACACACACACACACACACACACACGTAAAACTAGTCAAATCATGTTCTAGAGACTCTAAAACGTGCTAATTCAAAAACACCACCGATTTTTTTACCAAAAAAATACCTTCCTTAACTATAGGTGACGGAAGGTATGAACTCCAAAATTTACAATTTCGTAATTTAACCGACTTCGTATCTCTTATAGTTCTCGAAATCTCCATATTGGACAAGTTATCCTGGACACCCGTATATTTATTCAAATCTAAATTCCAATATCTTAAATTGCATACTTATATCAATTTCATTACATATGTGCATTTTACATACAGTTTTCATTTTCAAATATTTAAACTTTATGGCGTACTTGATAAATTTAATTTTAAATAAAATTAAAAAAAAGAACAAAACAAAAAAATTCGATCACTTAATTTAGAAGCGTGATAAAAGCAACTTATTTAGTATACGTTATTAAAAAAAACAACTAAACGCATTAATTGTCAAATACAACTTGTAAAATATCTGACATTAAGTACTGGAAATAAACGCAAACTATACTCGTATTACGCTTGTCCATTTTTATTTTAAACTTTTTTACATGCGTTTAAAAATTTAAAAATATAATTTTTACCTCTCGCTAAGAGAGGTATTGGATTCATGCTAAAAATCGCATACCCAGATTTTATTGAATAAGCACGTTTTAAAGTCTTTACAATACGATTTTACTATTTTTACGATGATGTCTGTATGTGTGTGTGTTCGTGTGTGTGTGTGTGTGTGTGTGTGTGTGTGTGTGTGATCGCGGTTTCGTCAACGATATCTCCAATACTAGAATTCCAAAAATTACAATTGTTGCGTATTCCTCTTCCTTACAACCATATGCAGACTTGATTAGATTTTGGTTATAATTGGTCAACCGGAAGTACCCTCATTTGAAGATTTTAACAGTTTTTCTTGAAAAACTCAATTAAACGTTATTATAACTTAAAGAATATATTATTGTCTATACAATTTGATTGCATTTTATATTTGATATTCAACAGATATAGAGTTAATAATAATAATAATAATAAATCTTTATTGCCAATACGGACAAAGGCGAGGTTCAGCCAAAGGCTGTTCTTCCACCTAACCAATCACATTACAAAACAAGTGTAAATAACATGCTAACAATTATTAGTAAATGACAAAAACAAAGAATTAAACAAAATTAGAAATTAGTATATAGTAAATAACTTAAATTGAACAGTACTTAATACATGAGTTTTATTAATTTTTTGAAGTTACCAAACGATAGAGATCTCATTGATAGCTGTAATTCGTTATATAGTGAGGGTGCCAAGAATGAAAATGACCCTTTAAATTTTGCTTTAATGAAAGAGGGAACAATATATAAATTCTTGATACGTAAAGAGTAGTTATAATCTTTGAGTATTAATTTGTCCAATAAATATGCAGGAGTACCAGTAAGTCTCAGTTTATGTACCGTGCAAAGGCAGGAAATTTTAGTTTTGGTCTCCATATCCCTTATTTTAGCTAATGACTTATACTGCGAGATATGTTCATACTTACGCACATTATAAATAAACCTTAAGCATGAATTTTGAATTAATAATATTTTATTCTTATCAGATTGTGTGAGATTGGGAACATATACACATGAACAGTAATCTAATACAGGTAATACTAACGAGTTTATAATTCGTAATTTTACATGAGAATTTAAATCATGCCGGAATTGGTATAACTGTTTCAGTTTTAGTCTAACAGCAACTAATTTCTTATTTACATGGTCTCTGAACTTGAGATCCTTATCAATAAGCAGTCCTAGAACTTTGATGACATCACTGCGTTTCAAAGTTACTCCATCTAATAGAATGTCAGGAATGTTGCAATTACCTACAATAAGTAAAGATGATTTGGAGGCATTAATTTTTAATCCGTTATTTGATACCCATGTGCTTAATAAATTAAGGTCTTTATTAACGATGTTACACTGTTCAGCGACGTTATTAGGACTAATGGACGCAATAATTGAGGTGTCATCTGCATATGAGTGTATAGTACTAAAACTGAAAACTGACGGCATGTCAGCAACATAAATTAAAAACAATAGAGGGCCTAATATTGATCCCTGAGGAATACCTCGTTTTAGTGGAAAAGTAGATGAATAAACTGTTTCCACACCCGACGACATGCAGACCGAGAAGTATCTACCTTCGAAGTAACTGTTAAACCACTGAAGAGCTGCTGGAGAAAAATTATAATACTGAAGTTTGGCAAGAAGCATTCCATGATCAATCATGTCAAATGCCTTTGAGAAATCAATCTGAATTAGGATTGACAGTATTGATTTATCAAAATTATTTATTAATTTATCTAAGATGTTCAAAAGGCATGTATTTGTGCTGTAACCTGGTCGAAACCTAGATTGACTATTCGGCAAAATTTTATTTTCATTTACGTATTCCATGATTTGATCAGAGACTACTCTTTCCAGTACTTTGGATAGTACTGGTAAAACACTTATGGGCCTCAGGTCGTCGAATGTAGAACATTGAGATTGTTTAGCTATAGGTTTTAATAAAGCAAGTTTCCAGATATCTGGAGTAACTCCTTCACAGAAACAAGTATTTATTATGTGCGTAATATAATCTATAATTGCGGGCAGTATTATGAGTATCATTTTTAAAAAAATGTCATCAACCCCGATAGCGTTAGATTTTAGGCGTCTTAAGATGTTTTCGATATTTTCGCTATCCGTACATTTAAATGCAAAATATTTCTTGGTACATTCGGCATAAGTATTATTAAGGTAAAAATATTTCGTATCAAAATCTACGTCCCAATTTTAAAGAAGAATAAAGATAATAAATTTCATAATTCAGCCAGCTTTGCTAACTTAACCATTGAAACTGCTAATATATTCAGGTAATTCAAATTGACAGATGTCAGTATCAATAAAATGTAAATCAATGAAAGAATAAGGGAAGTAACTCTAGTGTTAGAAGTTTCTAGATATAAGAAAGACGATTACATTGGTTTGAACATGTCATGAGGAGAGATGAATATATTAATAGAAGGTGGAAGAAACATAGAAAGACCAAATATAAGATGAAAAGACTGTATTGCAGAAGACTTGAGAGAAAAGGAACTGCTTGAGGACGACACGCAAAACAAAAATGAGTGGAAGAAGAAAATAAAAAATAGCGACCCCCTAACGAATGGGAAAAACTAAAGAAGAAGATGTCAGTGTCAAGTGCAATTTGCATAGTTTGTTTATGAAATAACTTTACTGGAAATATAGGATATTTTGCAAGAAAATTTATGTATAGGGCGCGTGCAGTGACATGACGTTGCTGACTTTGGCAAGCAGATATGGGGACCCGTGTCAAAATGACAGCAATTAATTATGTCCATAACTGACAAGTGTTATAATTTTTCATTCAAAATTTCATAATTATCTTATTTCATGTGGTTTGTTTGTTATTAGGAGTATGGAATTCAGTTGCCGAGACAGGGAATCACATAATACCAAAAATTTAGAATCTTTTGCAAAAAAATTTATGTATGGAATTTGTACATAATACACAGGATTGTCGGAAGGTATTGTGCTGGCCACATCAGATTTTTTATTTCTTGAAATTACTCTTCATATAGGATAAAATAATTATAGTAACTATAGTAACATCTTAACAATATTATGATTTGTAAGATAGTAGGTATTGAATAATAAAAACATATAAATGTCAAGTGTATCATTTTCTATCTAACTTATATAATTTATATTATATATCAATACACAAATTTATAACAAATTGGCGACGAGGTAAACTAAGGCTATTTCATCATTGACTGTAATTTTCGACCATCGAAATAGGAAGACAAGCTTGAAAAATTATCGACCTTCAAACTGACAGGCATTCATAATCAAATTTAAGTCAAAAGAACTCAAAATGAATCCACAAGTTTGCTGAATTTATTCAATTTCAAAAACAATGATTTTGGTTCTAAATTACTACTAAATTCAATAGGAGCAAAGAATTTTAACATGATTTCAGCTCTAGCTTAACCCAAAAAACCTAGTGAATTAAACTACGATAACCTTATGAAGCTCTTAGATCATGTCGCGGCCAAGAAGAATGTTCTCGTAGCCCAGCATGTATTTTTATCAAAATATCAAACAGAGCAACAATCAATTGCCGAATTCGTTGCTGCATTGAGATCTGACATTGGAGACTGTGAATTCATTTTACCATGTGAATATAAAATATCAATTGCTGTTTTTCTTCGTGCACAATTTATTCAAGGAATTCAAGGTAATACTATCAGAGAACACAATCTAAAATATCAAACTTCAACGAAATTATGTCCATGTCTAGAAACATCAAATGTTGATTAAAAGAATTAGCGCAGAAAATATTAACATCGACTCCAAATTTCATAAATATAAATAAAATAGGTCATATATTCAATAAAAACAAGAATCAACAGAAAAATCGTGATCAGTCAAAATCAAGGAAACAATTAAATATCAATGGATTGTGTCTCAGATAAGGGAAGGACAATCATTTGACAAAAGACTTCTGAAGTATGCAGAATATAAAAAGACTGGTCATGTCGCAAGAGTTTTCATTCGCACATTGTTCAAAAGAAAATTAAAGCAAATCAATCATCGACAAATTATGTTCAAAATGAAGAAAATATTAATGAATGCCGTATTCATTGATATACATCATTATTATCAAAATTATCAAACTAAAAATGACATCGAGAGTTTTCATACAAATATCAACATCGAAGGGAAATCTGTTAAATTCGAAATCGATTCTGGCTCAGGATACACATTTTATCTCATAATCAATTTGCCGAATTGAACCTTAACGTTACATTAAGTCCGACTAATATATGTTTTAGATATTATACACAAGATGTGTTCATTCCTTATGGGAAAATAAAAGTTAACGCCAATTACAATGGTACGAAATTTATACCGTTCCTGAAGATTATGCAGCTGTACTTGGCCGAATTTGGATTTGACGATTGAAGATTAATTTAAATGAAATCAATGAACAACCTTCAAAAATCTGTACAACATATTCTATTAAAACATTAAAACTATCAAAGATATGGACGAAATCGCAGCCGAATATCCAGATGTTTTCGAAGAAAAAATTGGTTACGCTTCGCAATTCAAAGTGTCACTGAAACTACAGGATATTGTTACACCAGTTTTTCATCGTGAACGAGAAGTTCCGTACGCACTTTTCGGCCGTGTTGAGAAAGAACTTAACTCATTAGAAGCGGCTGGAAATATTTCAAAAATAGAAACCAGCGACTGGGGATCACCATTGGTGGTTATTCCGAAAGAAGAAGGAGGAGTTCGTCTATGCGTCGATTATAAAGTTGGAGTGAATAAGCGCCTCATGAATTCACATTACCCGATTAGGAAAATCAATGACATTCATAACAGCCTTAGAAACTCCCGCTACTTCTGCAGATTAGACCTATACAAGGCATATTTACATATTCCTGAGGATGAAAACTCAAGTGAAATTCAGACAATTTCAACACATAGAGGTACTTACCGTATGCATAGATTATCTTTCGGTATCAAAACTGCACCGTCAGAATTTAATTAAATTATTGATCAAAATTTACGAGACATTCCGAAAACAGAATCTTATTTCAATGACATCATTGTACATGGGCGTACAAAAGAAGAATGTAAGTGAAATTTATATGCTTATCTTATCCAGTTACAAAAATACAATTTGCATATCAATCGCCGTAAATGTTCAATTTTTAAAGAACGCATCGAATTTTTGGAACATATAATCGAATTCAACAAAATTTCAAAATTACCAGGAAAAATCGCTGCTATAACAGAGATGCCGAGACCATCATCGATCGACAAATTAAGAAGATTTTTAGGTATGATAACATAGTATGTACGATTTATTTCTAATGCATCAACGATAACAGCCCCATTACGACAACTACTGAAAAAGAATACAGTATTCAAATGGACAAACAAGTGCGAAGTAGCTTTCAAACAAATAAAGAAGAAATAGCTAGTGATAGATTACTTATGCCGTTCTACCCGAAACTTCCCCTTCAACTTGCTGGTGATGCAAGTCCTACAGGTATAGTAGGTGTTTTATCACATAACATTGACGACATTGAGCGACCAGTTGCCTTTGCATCTAGATCTTTGACACAAGCGAAGAAAAATTATTCGCAACTTAACAGAAAAGCATTGGCGATTGTTTTCTCAGTAGATCATATTTGTCAATATTTGTTTACTAGACCATTCAAATTGCTTACCGATAATCAACCCTTGGTACAAATTTTTAACGAAGACGCAAAACTCCCACGAATGACTTCAGCTCGTTTACAGCGATACACAGCTTTTCTAACTGGATTCAACTACGAAGTTATTTTTAAAAAAAGGATCTAAAAACACAAACATAAATTGTTTATCAAGAGCCCCAATCAGTTCAAAACCTGGACCAGACACTGCGATTAATAGAGAAGTTCATCTACTTTGTGAAGATTCCATAAATCAAATATCATCAACTCTTAAAATAACGTTTAAAACAATACAAGAAGAAACTCGCAAAGACGAGAAGTTGTCAAAAATATTACAAAACCTACGTGAAAATAATAAAACGGAGTCCGAATTTACCATCGACAATGACAATTTTTAGAGGACAACGGATTGTTATTCCAACAATACTATAATATTCTGTTTCAAAAGTACTTCATCGTACAAATATTGGAGTATTGAAGATGAAACAACTAGCTCGACGTTACATTTACAGGAAATAACTCGATAAGGATATCGAAAGGTTAGTCCGAGCATGCTCTGCATGTGCCATTGTTAAAAACAGTCCTCCTAAAGCACCCTTACATCCGTCGGAAGAACCAGAATACAACTTGCAGCGCATTCATATAGACTATACTGGTCCATATCAAGGCTTCTATGTTCTTGTCATCATTGATGCAAAATCGAAATGGGCAGAAATCGAAGCAAATCGGCATGCACCAACATCCGCATCGACAATCGAAATTCTTCGTGATGTTTTCTCTCGTCATAGATTTCCGGATGTTATGGTGACGGAAAATGCACCTATATTTATCAGCGAAGAATTTCAACAATTTTGTACAGAAGCAGGAATTTTTAGAAGTTTATTGCTCTAGAACACCCATCTACAAATGGGTTGGCGGAACAAAATATTCAGACGCTGAAAAAGAGGCTTGCTGCAATGATCGATGAACCATTATCAATGAGCAAAAAGTTACGAGAAATAGTTTTTCGATATCGAGCAACACCGTTAAGTAATGGAAAAACGCCTACCGAACAATACTTACATACATCAACAGATGCGTATCCAGTTTGACGCATTCAAACCCACCAAATTCAAGACCTCAACTATTTCTTCTAAAAAATCTCGACAATTAAACGTGGGAGAACGTGTACAAGCACGCTACTTTGCTAATAATAAACACCAGTGGGAACTCGCGATCATCATCAAAAAATTTGGACAACTCCATTATCTAGTCAAATTGAACGATGGTTATAAATTAAAGCGTCACATAGTTCAGTTGTTTTCTACTGATAATTTACCCAAGAAATCAGTAACGTTCACCCCTGATGAACCAGAAACCAGCGTTGAGGACCAAAGGCCAAATTTGGGAGATTTAGTATACGCTCCAGCCAATCAACAGGAAGAGCTCAATCAACCGGTAAACATTGAAGAACCAAAGAAACCAACGAAAGAACGTGAGCAACCACCAATGCGCCGATCAGAGAGATTGGAAGAATTATGATTTGTAAGATAGTAGGTATTGAATAATAAAAACATAGATGTCAAGTGTATCATTTTCTATCTAACTTAAATAATTTATATTAAATATCAATACACAAACTTATAACAATAATTATTAAAAGGCATGATTTTTAGGATACAGCGAAATTATAACACATTTATAAAACAAACCCATAATATGATCATTCTTTTTCTGTGCTCCACTCGTATCAGTGCCATAGATCACGTGATACTATACATCCTTCGTGTAATAATATAAGATTATTAGTCTTATTTCACTCATAGGATATAAAACACTCGCTTACGGCTCGTGCGATCATACTTTTCTATTCGTGATATAAGATTATACTTTTTACTCATGTTGTATAAATAAGTAATAATTTTGTTATTTCGGCTTGTTAATGAATAAATTTTATTTTAATAAATGCATAAGTATTAAACTAGGTACTAAATATCATTATAGTAATAACGAACACAAATAATTTGTGTTTTCATGCTTGTTAGAAACTAATTCGATTCAATTTAAAATGTATTTGTTACCGGCAAGGTTAACATAAGTAGTGGAGAGGGGGGCAATTACGGACAAAATTTACACTTTTTTTGAGTTAACGATAACTTAAGTTTATCTATACAGTAACTTTTATACATATCTACGTCAGTGAAACACAATGACTAAATAAGAACAACTTGTTACGAAAAAAAAAAGAAAATATATTCATTGTGTAGCAATATATTATGCCATCTGCCTCAAAGGGCACATGTGGACATTACTTAACAATTGTAGAAGCAGAAGTGGACACTAGTAAAATGAACAATATATTAAGTTAAAGTGAAAATTTTTGAAGAAAAAACATATTAACGTTTGTTACAATGGATAATATAAAGATTAACTCAAATCAATAACATATTAAACATTATTTATTTTCTTTTGAATACAACCCACAAAATGTTTAATTGTTCTTTTTGATAGAAATTTCACAAGCACAAAGTCATTTTCTGACAATGTTAAATCATGAACTACTTAAACTCTTCATGAGTGTCATTAATGTCTTCTAAATTTTCAAAAGTTTCTGACACCAATTCATGAATTTTTTTTTCCAAATTTTTGCCGTGAATTATTTTTCTTACAACATTCTTTTTCTTTAATTTATCTTTATTTTTCTTTTCCAAAATTAGTGCTTTTTTCCTTTCTTTTCTTTTGCTTCATCAGCAATACGGTTCATTTCTGGAGTGCTGGTCAATTTTTGGACATGTCCATAACTGCCCCGACATGCCCGTCTACAAATACCCCATTAGCAATTTTAACAAACATAATAGTATTAGAAGTTTTTAGGTAAGAAATAAACACAAAACACAGCCATTTACCTGAGTATGAAGGACCATTAGACAATACAAATTTTTTGTGTAAATTCTGCATCATATACGACCTCTGTCACGAAGGTTTTGAACTTTATATTTCTATATTAGAGAAATTTGGGCTGTCCATTTCTGCCTCTGTCCATAACTACCCCCTTCTCCCCTACGAATATTAATTCATTTTAGAATTTGGCAAAATATGAAATAAATGAATAATAAAAAAATTACACGAACTTCTTTTAAATGAAATTTAGAGAGAATTAATGACGTATGTCACTGTGAAAAGTTTCCGTGAACACTGTGAACAGTGCTTCAATAGCAGTCAACTGTTTGCACTCCAGTGGATTGTAATCAGAACAGTTCAAAAGTGATATGAGGCTCATTTATTTACTTCGTTGTTTATTTGTAAGTTCTTTAAGGAAACCAGTCATGTGATATATTACACTTAAATTGGCTACTACATTTAATTACAGAATTGGGATAGGTCAATAACCCAAAATATCGGACTGGAAGTCCAGAATATTTCATTCCAGAAGATTGAACAATTTAAAATGAAATGCGACAAAATAACGGTGCATTACACTAAAGTCTAACTAAATCTATTCATATTTTATTGGCGAAAATGAAATTATCTATTGTTTGTCTTTTCCATAAAAATAATATTGAACATAACAGGAATCAATCATGATTAATGCTTAACATTTAATATATTACGAAACGACAATATTATGTTGCAATAAAATAAAAAGATATCAGACATATATTCTTTTCTTAGTTTGATAAAATGTAAATGTAATATGGTAATTATCTATATTAAATAGATAAAATTTAATATTTTAATTCCCACCTACCCGGTTTTAAGGAGCAGCAGACATCGTAAATTAAAATTATCTATCCATGTTTATACAGTAATTATAAAGTTCGCACAAATCTATAAGTAGATATTAATAATAAGTTTACGTGAATTAATAATTCACTATCTTTTTACTTAAATTACTATCTTGCATTCAACCAGATATTATTAAATTGAAATTGTGATTTTATAGTAATTACTCGTATTTTTTAAATTCAAATTATTGGTTAATTACAGATATTTTTCAGCATACAAGTGAGCATTCATTATCTGTAATAAGATAACTTCGACACTGTTCTGTAGGAGTAGAACAAATATTGAACTTTGTGTGTTTTATCAAGGTAACACAACTGGACTTAATAATTTTTGCACGCCAACGCCAATTTATATTATTACAAATTGACAAGAGCTGTAGCTTGCCAAGTATGAAAAAATGTGTTTTGGATAAAATTGTGGGGAATTGTATCTATCTTCGACTTGTATAGAGGCTGTCGCCGTTTACCTTTCCCTACCGGACTCACCGAGCAGCAATGTTTTACCACTACCGTACTGCCAGTTGGATTTCAGCCATTGCTACATGCTACATTTATTTAAGATGTATGAGTAGCCAGCTTATAGCATCCGAGTGTGGTAAATTCAAGTAGCTGTATTTATTTATTTATATATTTATTTATTACGACAAATCGCACATTGTCGGTCCATAGGAATCGAACGCACGGAGAATGAGTCGGGTGACGTCACTGCGAGCTAGTAGATATACGCTAAACCATTCGGCCATCAACAACAAGGGAATTATGTTATCTACAAAATTGATAATAAATATTTTGGTCCTACTGTACTACTGAGAACATACTGTGAAAAATGTTTTTATGTTATTTTTCCAAAAATCAAAATGGGATCAAATTGTACTCTGCTATTGGAGTAAATAAATACTAAAGTTCTTGTTAAAAAAAAATGGGCAGTACGTATATAAAGTATTCTTATGGAAATAGACATCTGTGTGTCAGTAATATTCGAAGAATTTAAAAAAGATGAAAACAAAAGAATTTAATATTATAAATGAATTTGGTTCTAGTATTGCAAAATTTCAAAATTATATAACATGGTTCCTTCCTTATATCTGATATTTTTGTAATTTTGTAAGTTGTCCAATACAATTCCAGTATAATGTGTTGGATATACAGTTTCTGAAATTAAATCGTGCAATAAAAACAATTGCAAAATATTTTCAGTTTATTTAATCTCTTAAGTTCCTGAAATTACATCAAATATTATTTGAAAATATATGTACATTTTTAATTAATAAAAATTATTCAATTTATTTTTAATTAATGACTATCATTAATTATTTTAGCTTCTAAATTTTATCTGCCATATCTTTTTAATGAATATTGATTGTTAATGTCAAGGTTTCGGGTAAAGTTATATTTCACATGCAAGTTTTAAAAGAAGTATATATTAACTTCATTATATCGAAGGAAATATAACCAAATTTCTCGTATTTTGATATCATATTCAGTATTTATTTTAGAAAATTTTAGACAAAATGTGGTATTCACTTATTTCGTCTTCTGCTACTTTTACCTCAAATCCTATTTCATTTTATGTGCCACGCGGGGTTAAACTAGTAAATTAGATGGAATGAAACTAGGGCAAATAGTATAAACTAGGAATGCCAACTGTTTCAGACATATTTGCTTGAATTTTGATGATACATCTACATGTTGTCAGTCTACATATGTCAGATCCCTATCTGCCTACATTTCATAAATACGACAGTACATGTTCTAGTTCAGAGGCACATCTACGTTTTCACCTTCTGGCTAACCTAGTACACAAAGATACCAAATAATAATAATAGTAATAACAATAATAATAATAATGGTAATTATAAAATTGATGGTAAATGTTTGATCCAGTTTCTATCAGTAACCTTTTTTGTTGATAACAGGTTGCAAGGATCTCTAAGTCAGGTTTATAAGGAGTTACCTAAGAGTACTAAATCCGTACATAAAAATTAATTTGAAAAACGCATTACCTATTTTAATATGCGTTCGCGCTCGAAAATTAGTACAGTGTTGTAATTTTTGCAATATAAACAAAAAAATAAATTTTAAATTTATGAGAGGTACCTAAATAGTACTAAATCAGTATATAAAAATTTATTTGAAAAACGCATTATTTTAATATGCGTGGTGGCTTCACACACAGAAATAATAAAGTGTTATAATTTATGCTATGTGAACAATAATGTAATACATTTTAAATTTATGAGAATATTAAATCCCTATATAAAAATAAAAATACGAAAACTTTTTATTTTAATAGGAGTGGTGTTAACTCACGCTCCAAAAAAAGTATAATGTAATAAATTATTTAATATAAACAATAGCATATTATCATGGCTACTAATTATTAATATTTGGAAACCAAAATCTAGTAAAAACTTGAAAAAATAAATACTTTGGTTCTAGCGTAAAGTTGGCAATAATATTAATTTACAATAACTTATCATAATCACTTTGATAAAATTGGGTACTAAATCATCCTATATATTTTTTTTAATTTCAAACTTGTGGTGCTAGCGAAAAGTTGTCATCAAGGAATAGCACCTACGCAGAGTAAAAAACAAAAGTTTTTTTATAGATATTAATTAATACCAATTAGCTATTAATACGAAATATGAATTTAAAAATTACTACGTACCCTATACCTTGGTGCCAACTTCACGTACTTGTTAGGAAGTTATGTAGTCCTAATTTCATATACATATTCATAAAAGGTAATATTGCCTAAAGTTACATAAATAAATAAATTATTGTTATTAGTTGCATTATCAATTTGTTTTAATATGTATTTAGTACTCGTAAGTTAGTATTACACTCTTCAACCACATAACTAGTTCCATTTGTTGTTAAAATTAAAATAAATTATGTATTTACATTACGTTTGCAAAATTAATCTCAAATCCTGTTTTGCTTTTATGTGGCAATGGAGGTTAAACTAGTAAACTAGGTGGAATATAACACAACTGGGACGAATAGCGAATTTAAGGGCGAGTAATTTCTCGGCGGTTTTTATGCGCCCAACACCTGCTGCGTGGAGAACTGTCTCCTTTATAGCTTAGTTGACCAGTCCCACCCTAATTAAGATCAACGGTGGCTGCGGCTAGCAGTAGTACACATCCCATGTACTAGCCAACGACGAAATGTGTTCAGTGTTGTCCTGTAACCCTCATCTCTGACATGTTATTCGTCTACCATCTTTGTTTTAGAAATTTTATTAAGCCAAAAACTGTGTTCACGATGTTTCCTCATTTTGTAGAGTACTCCACTGCAAATTTAGATTACAAATTTTAGCAGTAGTAAATGTTGAACGTACTCGTAATTACATTTGTCAATTATGATATGGATCATATTTCAGCAAATATGTTAAAAGGAGTGTGATTTGCCTTCATTTGGTTGGAAAACAGGAAATTAAGAAAATATATTACAAATTTCATCCCTTTTGAAGTTAATTCAATGATGTAGGTTTTTAAACGGATTCCGGATATTAAATTTAACATACACGTATTTTTATACAGAAAAAATAAAACAGCTACTTAAACTGTAACATTACACACCTATATATATAATAATATTCTTTATTGTATTTCAAATCTTACAACTTATTATAAATGTGATTTAATGGGAATGAGTCAGTTTTTGGTACATATTTATATATATAGTAGTTAATTAGTTGAGTTGTTCACAGGTACAGCAGTCAGAATGTTGGGAAAGTTTTTAAATGATACTCTTTTAACACGTTCGCTGCGTATAAATTCACCCGTCGCAGCCGTAATGCGGTAATTTTGGTGCAATTCTAGTTTTTTTTCTCAATTTGTTAATATTGTGTGTATGTAGAAGTCTTTACTCTTATTTTTCAGTATTTTTTTTAACGCCTACGGTGCGTCGGCAGCATTGTGGACATCTTGTGTTCGGCAGTGCTAACGACGCACCTATACGTCCAGCCTCTTGAATTCTGAAATCAACATATTGTTAGAAAATTCATGTTTATTTGCTTGATGTTTTATCTTTTATTTATGTAATAGTCATTATTTTAGCCCTTCGTAATCGCCAAGGTTATGCGCTTTCGTACGAATAGCTACATAACTGTATTCACGACCCTTCGTTTCGTTGCGAATTCGTGGAATACTGTTCGTATTGCAGCGAGAGGGTAAAACCATTCGCTTTCGTGTTAAGTCATTCGCTTTCATATACTTGTGTCTTGTTTACGTTGTTTTTACCAGTATAAAATGGACGAAATATTTAATTTTATACTAATAGATCGATTAGAAAATGAAGAATTAGATGAAGAATATCAAAATGTAACTGGAATACCAATAAATGATCTATCGGATATTTCGCATTGATGAGATTTTTTCGAATTTTTTAGAATATTAAGCTACATCTATAATAAAATAGTAATGTAAAAATAATTTTTCAAATATTAACCCATGATTACAGTTATACTTGTAGACATTTGAATATCAGAAATGTTAAAATATGTTTTTTATATGTCCACATTTTTCTTGTATTTTACTTTTGATGAAATATAGAAATAAAAAGGGTTTCAATAATTAATAAATGTACGTATTCTCTAAAAATTCTATAAAATTAAAATTACATTATAATTATCGATAACATAGAAATAGTTTACCTATTTGGTTATATTATGTATACAATTTTTTCTACTACCACTACTGTAAGAGGGTCATTACTGAACAGACTACTAACAATGTAAGTTCGTTCTTACGAATAGTGTTACGTAATGAAATTTCATTACGTAACACTGTTACGTAATGAACAGCAAATTTAAGTTGGCAGGACTGATTGTCAAACTGAAAGAAATGATTAAAATTTGACAAATAAAATTTAAGATTTAAATATAATAGAATGAAATTTATCTGACATACATATAAATACTTATTTTTTTGGGTTATTATATTAATATTATATTATGTCAACAATACATATTTCATTTCAATCAAATTTGCAGTAGGGAACTATTTTTCATCGTATATCCCTACGCTTAACAGTAACCATGGTAACATCGTTGCGCAGTTTTATGTTTGTAAATAAAACCCACCAAACTTTAGGCGTTTCGAACTGCTGCTTTTTTGTGTGATTACAAATACATATACTGAGGTAATAATTATTATTATAAACAAAATTAGTTGATAATATTATTTGTAATTTGTAAGTAATGCAATAAAAAAATAATTAATTTACAACTATGTATCTGAATTTTGCTTCAATTTAGAAATATTAATGAGTGGTCGTAGAAAAAGTATAGTACATAATTCGAGATGTAAAGCAATTACTCATTCGTAAAATTACAAACTCGACGCTACGCGTCTCGTGTGTCAATCATTTTACTCGTACGTAATCTGCTTCTTACATCTCTCATTTCGTAATATACTATTACAAAACATTTATAACTCATCACACGTATATAAAAAATAATATATGGTTCCATCTAAAATAAGTCGTTGGAATTAAATAATTATATATAATAATAATAATAATAAAAAAAACTTTGAATGAAGCTATACACAGTGAAGAGAAGTATAACTTATTTATTCTTCTACAGAATAAAAATAATAATTAGTATATTTTTTACTTTTTTAAATTCTTTTAAATTTAATATTTTAAAGGATGCCGATAGATGATTGTATAGTTTAACATTAATTGTATTTTTATATGAGGTTGCAAGTCTATACCGTTTAGCACTACGCATATAATTGTTATTAGTGTTATAATTATGTATATCACTTACTTTTGTATATTTATTTATATTTTTATGTATTTCAACAAAAAAATCCTCCCATTTCTTTTAGAGTCTTTATATGTAAATGTTGTAGTAAATTTAGAATTTAGTAAGCAATTGTTCATTGTTATATATTCTATAAGTGTTTTTCTTTGGTTTTCCGATATTTTCTAACTATTCTTGTCTATTTACATGTTAATATAATAAAAATAAACTTAAAACTCAAACTTCTTCTACTCGCAAAATGGCGAACAGTGAAATGTCAAAATATATGTGAAGTTGTCCAGCAGCCTCATGCAACGTTGCCAAATATTGTACTTCATGTAATTCCTGTTCATACGATACGCGAAGCGAAGGGTAGTCGAGAATACGTTTTAGAGTTACTGTTCGCATTGGAGCTTCGCTTCGCTTTCGCATTCGTGCGAATACGAACGATGTCGAGAATTGAGCCCCTGGTCGTTGTCTCCATGACGCAAAAAAAAAAACTGTAAACTAACCCCACAAATCACTTTTCTGTAGTCGTCTGACAATGCTGACCAACGCACAGTGTTCTCTTTACAAAACTGACGAAACGATGCCGGTTGAAACAATATAGAGTACTGGACGCAACTAATGCGGCGTGCGCAATGGTTCAACAACATACAGGACGCACCGTGTGCGTCGTACACAGCGAAAGTGTTAAGTTACATGTCAAGCTTTCGGAATTACTTTATTCCTTCTTCGGGACAGCTACAATTTAGTAACAAAATCGTATTAAAATTTTGAAAAAATGTTCATACAAAATTCAGTACTTACTACTTGATGAAGTTAAATTGTAAAAAAGTCAGTCATAAGAACTGTGTTAAATTTTAGTTGATAATTTAGATGTATTTTGAAATTGAATTTATGAATTAAGTTGCCGGAAAACAGTAAATAACAAGTAAATAGAAAAAAATATTAAAACAGAACTATTGGGTTCAGAAGAAGTCAATGTTTAAAAAACACGTGTTTAATAAATGAAAACGAACAAGTTCGAACCTTGAACAAAATTTGTAAAACACTGGAAAAGAAAAAGAAGAAAATATATCCAACCGGATGTCGGAACGGAATAAACGTTAAAAATTTTAATTTTAAATTTAGTAAAAAGTAGTAATTAACTAAAAATGATTTGTAATACATTTACTACGTTGGATCAGAATGTAAACTAATAATGGTTATATGCAATTCTTTGAATTTAAGAAGATAATTGTAGATAGATCTCAAACCACTTACATCTGTCCTATTGTTCTATGTGTGGTTGGTTTTATTGATATGAACCATTTCCATAAAATTACGTTTACTTGAATTAGTTTTAATTTCAAGTATAGATGCAATCTTAAAGTCAACAAAATGAGAAAAATCATTACAATGCTGCGATAAAGCACAGGCATTAGGTCTTAATCTACAATCGCTTTTATGGGATGTCATTCTATCTTTGAGTGATTTAGTTGTCTGTCTAATATAAACCTTCTCAAATTCACCGCACGGAATTTTGTACACAATGTTGGATTGTAACTCTTTTTCAATCGGATCTTTATCTGTAGAGAACAGGGAATTAGTAGTAAGCGGATTTTTTAATAGCTATTTGTACGTTATTATTTTCAACTTCCTTTAATAATTGAAATGTAAGATGGTCAATATTTGGTAATAATGTAAAAGTAATGATACTGTTGTTAATGTCAGTCTCCCACAGACTGTTATCACTATTCAGCCCCACTGTGTTGGTGTTGAAAAAGAAGCGACGAATAAGGGATTCGGGTAAGAATTTCTGATTAAGTTATCTTTAAATTCATGTATTTTTTTTAAATAAGTATAAGATGGGAAATACTGACAATTCGTTTTTTTTAAACCCAAAATAACGTTGATCTTGATTTTCATGGTATGGTGTGAGTGAAAATGTATATATCTTCTTGAAACCATGGGCTTTTGGTACCAATCAAGTATGATTGTATTCAACGATGTTCTTATTAATTTAGTGTCCAGGAAGGGGTACACTTCTTTCAGTTTCTTTTTCGATAGTAAATTGTATACTGGGGCTGTAATTATTATTAAATGTGTCAAGTATTTCCTCTGTCCTATCACTCGGTACCGCGCAAATTATATCATCTACAAATTTTTAAATAAACGGTAAACTGAAACTAAGTCTGCGGATGCAATCATCCAGTAGTTGATCCATCACATATTGTGCTATTATGGGGCTAAGGTAACTTCCTATGGGGGTACCAAAAATTTGTTTATAAAAATGGTCTTTATATTTACAAAAATAGTATCAAAAATGAATTTAATTAATTATATGAACGATTCTAAGTTCAAATTACAATGTTGTGAAATAATTTTCCATTTATCAGTTATACTTTTCAACACCAAATCCACAGGAATATTACTAAACAGAGAAACAACATCCAAACTAATTATGACGTGGTCATCAGGTAACTTGATAATTTTGAAATTCTGAAGCAAAATCGAATGAATCTTTTATAAAATATGTATTTTGTTGATCGTAAGCGGTCTGTAATATTTCTGCGACAAAACATGCTATTTGACTATTTGGTGCGTTGACAGAAGAAATGATTGGGTCTTAAACTGAGAGAAGGTTTGTGATCTTTATGTAATCAATAATATCTGGGGGCGATTGAGTTATATACAGGATGGAAACGAACTTAATGTCATAAATTTAAGGGTGAGTAGTATGACATGTGTAGATTACGAAAGTGAAAGAATTTTTTTAAAATTCGAAAAACGAAAATTCAACTTTTCTTAAGGAAACATTTTTTTACTGCTGTTTTAATTAATATTTTATTAAAAATATGGTTATCAAAATACATTCAAAATTAGTTGTATAAGATATTATTCTTAAACAGCATTTTTGACGAAAATAATTGTGTAATAGATAAAATAATGCAAATACGATGCCAGTGGTCCAGTGGTACCAAAAATGTTAGTTTAATGAAAACTACCCTTAAATATGCGAATTTTTAAAAAACTCTTTCTGTTTCGTAATCTACACATATCATAATATTCACCCTTAAATTTATGACATTAAGTTCGTTTCCATTCTGTATATATATATATATATATATATATATATATATATATATATATATATATATATATATATATATATATATATATATATATATATAAGGTGTAACAGCACGAGCTACCGCAAATAATTTCGGTATTATTAAAGATAGATCTTATAGAAGGACGAAGGAGACATCCGTATAGGAAAGAAAACATTTTTTTAAACCAGTGGTTCTCAAGTTACAATACAAAGTTTTTTTAATGGAATACTATATATTTTTTAGGCTCAATGGATAGAGTATTTTTTTCTGAATTCAATCATTTAATCGTTGTATGTCCTTACATTACAAAATAGCTTTAAAGAACAGTGTTCTACTTGATTTAATAATTAAAACTGTCAAATAGAAGTTTCTGTGTCATACATAGCCTACTGAAAAATGACTACAAAAATCAAATTTATGTAAATTTCAATTAATTTTTTCTGGATATTTTTGTTTTGTAAGGATATAAAACGATTACATGGTTTAGAATTCAGAAAAAAAATACTCTATCGAATGAGCCTAAAAATATATACTATCCCATTTAAAAAATATATATAACTTTGTATTCTAACTTGAGAACCACTGGTTCAAAAAAATATTTTCTGCTCTATTCGGATGTCCCCCTTGGTGTTCTGTAAGATTGTCTTATAGTATTTTATTGTATCGTTAATAATACAGAAATTATTTGAGGTAGCTCGTTTAGCTGTTACAGCCTATATGTATATACAGGGTGTTTCACAACTTCTGGATCAAAATAAAAAGGAAGATACTACACGCTGTGCTGATCACGAATCAAAAGAATTTTTTTGAAAATTCAAAAAATTAGTTGAACTTATAATGGAGGGTGCATTTTTAGTGCCACTGGTTTATTTACTGTTTTGTAATATGACAGTAATGATATAAATTTAAAAATAATAGAATCCTCTGTTAAACATTACGCAATATAACTGGTCATATTAAAGTTGTTAATTTAATATGAATTATTTTTATTTGATACCAGTGGCACTAAAAATGTACCCTCCATTATAAGTGCAACTAATTTTTTGAATTTTCAAAAAAATCCTTTTGATTCGTAATCAGCACAGCGTGTAGTATATTCTATTTTATTTTGATCCAGAAGTTGTGAAACACCCTGTATACAGAGTAAGTCTGGGAAAACTCCCCCCCTCCTTTAACTTTTTTTTATAAGTAATAGAAAAAAATAGCTCATACAAAAGTTTTATTATTTTATATGTACTATTTTATGGCAGATATTTTTTATATATTCAGGTTTATTTGATACGAATATCAACTTTAATTTTTTAAGTAGCAACCTAATGGGTAGTTATGTCTTCTGCTCTAATTTGATTGTTATAGTACAATGTGTCATAGAACTTGTTTATTAGTTTTAATTCGTTGTTAGTATTTAGTTCGATAGCCATTTTTGGGATTTTTGTAATGTTGTAGTTAATTTCTAAATTTTCGATTACTATGAATTTCCCAAATGTGCCTTGTTTGAAGAATAAATTTTTGTTTTGGATTTGAAGTTTACATTCGTCTTCTTTAATTAAAAGTATGCCTTGTACGTTGCTTATGCTATCGCCTTGATTGCATTTGGCTTGCAAATGTTCAGAGTTTGGAAAATTTGCTAGGTATTGGTTAATTTCTTCGAAGTATTCAATGTGATTTTTCTTTATATTTAATTTAATGAAATGGTAATTATTGACGTTGTTTTGTAGAATAAAGTTCCTTTCACAGGAATCTTCGGTAATTTCCTTAATTTTGTTGGGACATTGATAAGTGTTTTCTTTATTGCGAGTGCACATATCATATAGATCTTAAATGACCACTCTCAGATTTCAGAATATACTCGTTATTGGGAATGATAATAATAAAATCGGAATTGTGTTTTATGGGAGTTGGAATTAGGTGGATAAGTTCAAACTGGATTTTATAATTTATAGGGATTTCTATAAAGTATACAAGTTTGCAATTTGCTATTAACAGAAATAAATTTTTCGATTTCTAAAAGATTTTCTGAATTTATTTCGCGTGGTAATTTGTCATTATAAAATTTTGAGATTTTGTTTAATTCTTCATAGAGGTCGTGTGACTTAATAATGCTTGGATGCAAAGTATGAAGTTTACAAAAAGTTAGAGAATTTTCAATATCTTGGAGAGTATTGAATGTCATTGTGTACAGGGTGTTTAATTGGTTATAAATATCCTTAATTAATTTTATTTTGTCTCCAGCGATAACAATGTGCATAAGTTGTTCAATCTTTAATTTTTAAATATTTTCGTTTTTCCTGATAGTGTCGACAGTTTTGTTAAATTTTTTTTTTCATTTGGTGACTTACAGAGTACTGATGTTTGATTTGATTGTTTAATTTAAACTGATTTTCCGGTAAGTGATTTAAAATATGAGTGTATCTTTATCATCTTCAGCGTCTAAATTTCCAGTTATAGATTTAAAAACTGTTCCTAAGTCGTTAAATATACCTCGCCTAGTTCTAGAGTGTATAGAAAAATGATTAATAGTGTATTCCGAAATTGAACCACGGTAACCACTGAAAATGGTTACGGTTTAATCGCGGTTAGTAAGTTACCGGCACCGGACTGGAAAAACGGAATGTTTTTCTTTTAACATTTGGTAACCAACTAACTTCAACTTGTAATATTTAAGATAAATAGTTGAAATCTATGAAGACAAACTATATCTTAACACGTAATATGTGCACATAAGTGCTCATATAACCCTCCTTGGCCTATACGTTAGTAATTAATATATTTTATATTTGCTATATGCTCATCTGTTATGAGCTAAAATGTAACCGCACCATAACCGCCGATGTAGCGAGGTTAGCTTGGTTACGGAATAGTTACCAGATCTTTCAGTAACCGCGTTCCGAAAATACAACCGGTTATTGAAAAAGTAACTGCGGTTAGCGTGGTTCAATTTTGGAATACACTATAAATTTTTCATTAATATTACTGTTTATACGTTCTACGATTGTGTTCTTTTTTTCGTGGTATGTAGTGACTGTATTGTCCGTGTTTATTGTGTGTATGAGATTTGCGTATTGTTTATTGAGATTTTCATATTGTATCTTGAGAGGTTGTAAGTCGCAAAAGTGTATAAAAGTACGCTGAGCTCTTTGCAGCTTTGCATGTCCAAGGTTAATATCAATAGTCAATCAATAATAGTGATATCTATTCCGTATGAATACGGGAGGTAGAGAGACCTGGAATTGCAGGATATTTTTTAATTATTTTGCGGATGTTTTTTGTTTGCAAGGTGATTTTAGATTGTTTCTTGTCGTTGATTTCGGTATGAATTTCAGCGATTTTTAAATTTTCGTTAATTGTTTTAATTTTTTCTTTCTTCAATTTTGATTTTTTAGTTTTGTTTATTTTCTGTTTGTTGTGGACATAAACTGCTTCAGGTATTACTGGAAGTTCTTCTCGTGTTTTATTTAATTTTCTTATTGTTTTAGTTTTATCCAGTTGTAATTTGTTGTTAATATTTTTTTACATTAGTTTGGTCTTTTCTTTATGTTTCTGGATACAGTCTTGTGTAATTTGTTTCAAGATGAACGTTAATAATTTCGATAGGTTTTTAGATTGGTAGCGCTATGGTTTGTGTTGTATGCCAGAATTGCATAGTTATCTTTGTCTTCCATTAATTCATTTTTACCTTCCGTCACCTTTAGGTCAGGAAGGTATTGTCTTCGGTCAAAAAGTTCAATGATGAGTTTTTAGTGAATAAGTATGTTTTAGGGTCCCTATAATACGATTTTACCATTTTTACGATGATGTCTGTATGTATGTATTGTGTCGGTGTGTATCTTAGAAACACCGTCTTTGCAATAGCAAAATGCACAATATAATACCAAGAATTAACAAAACTTCCAACACACAACGAAACACAAATTATCGATGCCAAAATCAAAAAATCTTCTATATCACATGATTGCCAGAATGACATGAATATTCAAATAATTCAAATATTTGAAAATTACAATTATTATTGCGGTTACAGTACAGTTTCTTTTTCATTTTTTGCCGTTGGTTGGACGGAGATAGCGTATACCCCTCCGAAAAACCGACGATAATGAGATAGCGAATAAAAGTCTCATATAAGTTATGTGTATACAACAAAGATGCTAGATAAAATTTTAGCAATAATTGTATCAGAAATGAAGGACGTGGGGATACAGTGTATATATGTACATATTTCGCTACAAATATAAATAGTGATCGATTTACATTTGTATTAATAGTTTTTACTGCTAATGAAATATTTATAAATTAAATTATATTTTTTTCCAAAATATTTTACGTAACATTGAATAGAAATAATAATTTAGTTTCAAAAATAAAGGATATAGTTACTGAATAAAATATGTAGTGCTTTACTTTTTTACCGTCAGATAATGACGTTATTAATTTATTTCTAAAAAATATGCTTTTAAAATTTCTTTTTAATGTTTTTTTGAGAAAATTATACTCCCTGTTCACGTATTTTACTTTGGAAAGTTTTACAAAATTCTTTTTGAAGAATTATAAATGTATAGCATTAGTTTTTCCAAGTAGTTATTACATCATAACTTTTATTAGCTAAAATTTTTAGATATGAAATATACTGAAATAATATGATATATGAATTGCGAAGTCATATGTTTATAAATTTAGAAAAACATTTTCATTGCTTGTCTAAAGTTCAGGACATATCACGTATCCATTGAAGGAAATACGAGTATAAACATGTACTGAACATGAAATCCAAGAATTAAATAAAATATCAGAAATAATGTTTATAGTTGCAGCAAAACAAAGTTGCTGTCATGCCTTTATATCCTTTAAAATTCTTTTGTATTTTTTATCATACTATATGGCTTTACTAGCACCGAACATTTCGAGTTCTGGCGAGCGTCGTCGGACGATTTTTGTGCGAGATTCCAGCTCTTTGGTCTATGAACACTGAAGCATGAGGTTGTATTTTATTTTAAAGTGTGATAATTGTCGTAGCAACACAGAGTACTCTTTCTAGGTTTACACTGCTAGGTGAGTTTTTTCAACTAGATCCTATGTTTTTATTATGTTAAAAAAATTCTAATTTGTTGGCTTATTAATATTAATTAAATACCTTTTGCCATGGCTTTTTGTATAGTTTAATGTTTCATATTAATGTAACCCGCCTTTATGAGGCGAATTAGCAAATAATATTTAAGATGGGTTCTTGCCAGACTGGAGGTACAATTTAGTAATCGCCAAAAATATAATACGTAATAATAAATGTTATTACCGTTGTGACGTTGCTCGTAGAAGAGTAAAGGTTCGAAATAATAATAATGATTTATTATAACTAAGTTTATTGACTAGTATAAAGATGTGTTGATATATTTACAAATGATGGATCCGACTGTATGGAGGAATGGTCTTTTTCTGGTCTCTCTCTAATGGACCTCTCGATGGACTCTCACCGGACTCTCTCTTCCCATCGTCCATACAGTCTTTTATATTACTGTAATGCTAAGTCAGCAAACAATTGAGGTGTCACCTAATTACCAAATAAAGAAACAATATTATAATTGCTACATATTGCTTATTCTGCAATATTAGTGATTACTACTACTGAGTGCTAATGACCTCACTTGTGTGGTGACCTAGTCTTACATTAAATGTTATCAATGTATAAATTTCACTTATTTTATTAATGTAATTCAGCGAAAATTATATATTTTATATGTTACTATTTTCTGTATAATTAGCATGTATAATTTTTACCTTCCGTCACCTTTACGTAAGAAAGGTATTGTCTTTGGTCAAAAAATCCAATGAGTTTTTAGTGAATAAGCACGTTTTAGGTTCCATATAATACCATTTTACCATTTTTACGATGATGTTTGTATGCATGTTTGTGTGTCTGTCTGTCTGTGTGTGTGTGTGTGTGTGTGTGTGTGTGTGTGTGTGTGTGTGTGTGTCTGTGTATGCGTGAGGAAAATTTCGGATCGCATAACTTCTACACCATGATTCCAAAATTTATAATTTTTTCGTGTTCCTCAAGTTTACATCCAGAAGAACAGGTGATTAGATTTTGGTTATAACTGGTCAATTGGAAGTACCCTCATTTGAAGATTTCACAGTTAATTATCATTTATTGACATTTAACGTTATTATAACTTAAAGAAAATATTATTCTCTATACGAATTGATTGCATTTTATAGTTCATATTCAATAGATATAGAGTTAAAAAATTATATAGATATTATATTTCATAAATCAGCCAGCTATGCTGACCATGGAAATTGCTAATATATTCAGATAATTCAAATTGACAGGTGTCAGTATTAATGACAAGTAAATGAATGTGGCAGAGATGAGGAAGTTGAGATAGATATTGGGGAAGACACGGAAAGATATCGTAAGAAATAAAAGAATAAGGAAAATAAATCTAGTCATAAAGTTTCTAGAAAGATACAAGAGAGACGATTACATTGGTTTGAACATGTCATTAGGAGAGATGAAGAATATATTGGAAGAAGAATGAATAACTTAGTAATAGACGAAATATAAGATTTAAGGACTGTATTGCGGAAGACTTGAGAGAAAAGGAACTGAACGAAAACGACACGCAAAACAGAAATGAGTGGAAGAAGAAAGTAAAAAATAGTGACCCCTAACGAATGGGAAAAGCTAAAGTAGAAAAAGAAGTCAGTGCAAGTGCAATTTACATAGTTTGTTTATGAAATAATTTTACTGGAAATTTAGAATCTTTTGCAAGAAAATTTATGTATGGAATTTATACATAATACACAGAATTGACGAAAAATATTTTTAGGATATTTTTGACTGATAAAAAGTAAATAAAACTGCATAAACTTCATTCTCGAGGCTACCCAGACAACGCATTTATTTTGGTTTTTTCCTTTACCTCCTTGACCAGAATCCCATTGTGTTACATAGTATATTACGAATAAAATCTAGAAAACATAGTTTTAGTCGATGAGGAAGACAACATTAGAATACAGGAATATGACACTCCGAACGTGAGGCATACGCTTTTAATCTCTCAGCGATAATACACTTAAAAATAAAATAATTATTGAAACATAACGCTCAAAAAAAGGATGAAGTACACGGAATAACTAAAATTTGAACATCGGAAACTCGCTGTCCTATTAACATTTAAACAATCATCTACAGAAGTTAAAATGTATGAAGTGGGAAGCAGATGCACACATTCTCCATACTACCGCTTTTGCTGTTTTTCTACCGCCGGATACACTACACCAGTGTGGGAACGATCATCGCATGTATATGTTACCGTCCAACCTGATTTCATGATAAACTAGTTCGGCCGAGGCCTAGTCCAAGCTAGTTCGTAACAGGATATATCAATCATAAGTGTGTGTGTTAGGTAGGTAAGGTTTTGTTAAGGTGTATTCAATTTCAAATTAAAGCAAATACGAATATATTATTTATTTTATAAACATAACATATCAAAATCTTATTTATCCGCAAATTGGGTATATCCGGTAACATATTGTAACGTTTTTATTTATATGGGTGAAGTGTAAAACATAGACAAATATTATTAACTAAAGAATACGTTTATTAAAAGATGAATAATTAAGAATTAAATATTAAAAACAACTAACACTATGATTAAATAATTATAAACACTAAGAATATTATTAAATGCTTAAACACTACGATTATTTATCTAACTAACATTTATATCACTACACTTATTTATATAACTACATTTATTTATGTTAACAACTTGAAACTGTTTATTTATATTACCGAGTTCATATCTGGTTACTTGTATATATGCGACTGTCTCCAGCTGTTCTCCCGACGGTATTTATACAGCCCCTATCATTCTAGAACTCTTCTAAAGCGACAATGACCCGTATACAAAGGAATGAGGTCACGGCGCAATTAACCTGTCAGCGCGTCGGGGATTGTATTATCGCTCTGGTACGTTCTTTCGAAGGGATTACGTCATTGTTCGCAAACATGCTATCAGTAGCGGCGCATGCATACTTTTCTCTCAGGGGCGCACGTCACAATATACAAGCTTGACTCCATTCATATTAAAATTTGCTGATTGATAAAAGGGTGTCTTAAGTCAATGCTGACTAGTCATCTTTACCTTCTTAGTGGTATTTACGCTGCCATCAATAAGACGTACCGTTAAAAGTCAGAACGCAAAAACCAAGAAACAGATCCGCGGCACCCTCCACACGACCACGCGTAATATCCGTTACAAGACTCAAATCTCGATAGACCTTACTAGATTCTGTGACTCCGCTACTAACATTAGTTAATCAATAACGGATCACTAAATGGGTTCACTCGTTAAAAGAAAGAGGAAACGAGCTAAAGTTCAACCACAGGACAACTTCCTCCCGGCGGCAACTTACCTTGCTTAACCTGGAAGATCTTGAACCGTCTCTTACCCAAACAGGTAGATGTGGAACAAACACGTTAAAATGAGAACTGCTTAACGGCTCAGACCTTTGTTCATGCGGATTTCAACAAACCATAACTCATATCCCATCTTGCAACATCCCTGCTAGATAACTAATCTTGCAAATGTCAATCCTACAGTGTTGATATATGCAGTTTATTGGTGTATAGATTTTTGGTTTAAACGATCCGAAAACAATTCTTATACATTTATATTTTGTCATTATTTTGTTATTTTATTCAATTTAGTTGAACACTCTATTACGAGTATTACTATTTAAAGGTTTTATGAAATTTTACGGGATTAATTTAAAATGTAGAACTCTAATGACTTGTTCAAAATATTGTTTTGTACCAAATCGGTTTCCTATACTTCGTCACCTAGCGGCATTTCATGATAATAATAGCAAAATCTGATTTTAAACGATGCAAATTTAATTGTAATTTAAAATTTATCACATACATAATTTTCAATTCTAAATTCATTTCATGTAAATTTCAATTAATACGAGTATAACCAATATTGTTAATTTAAAATAATTTTAAATTCTGGATTCATTTCATCTAAGTTCCAATTAATATAAATAATATTGTTAATTTAAGATACGTGAGGTGAACTCGGCGAAATGTGTAAGTCGGTTAAGTTCGTTCATATCCTTTAGTTCTTTTATTTTTGTCGATATCAATATGATGAGTTAATAGTACCCTCAATTCATCATATTTGAACTACCCATACATGGTTAACAGTGCCAGATTCACTTTAAACGCGCCCCTTGGAACCTCCACTCCCCCCATCGGTTTAACAACAAAATAGTAAATGACATTCAAAAGAAACATTTTTTTACTCGCCAACAAGCTATTCCAGCTCTTAATCGAATTAAGAAGAAATAGTAAAAAAAAGAAAATATATGTTTAATCATGAATATTAATAAAAAATAATAATATAACTAAAATACTTCGTTTTTCGTTTACTATACATAATGTCTAAAATACGTGGACATATGTAGCTTAAGGGTTGGACATTTCTAAGAAACATATGCTCAATCTCCTCTCGAATTGCTACAGGAGTACCAACCTCTTGAAAATGACCCTACAGGTATAAATTTTGCTTTTTAATTTAAAAACAATTGTAAATAAAATTGTGAAGCTTGGTATATTTACTTCATCTTATGGGTACATTATTTTGTAATTTTTTCAGTTTTTACGCAACACTTCTTTATTCGTTATTGAGGGCTTGTAGGGGATAAAAACAATGGAAGCTTTTTTTTAGGGTTTAATGAATTTTTTAAATTCTAAAGAAAAAGAAGCACTTTGAAATTCGATAAATTTTTTGGTTGTATTAGCATTTTTTATATCTGGACTAGTTTAACAAAATTTAATAGTTCATTTTGGTCCTACTATTTTTAGTTACCATTATAAAAGAAATCAAATTTAAATATTTATAAAACTTCGGCGTTTGGCTGCACGGAGAGTTAAGGTGGTGAGAAATTTTCGTGACGGGACACTCGACTATATTTTGTAAATTTTAAGAACAGCACAAAGTACAACAGCTATTAGTGACAATTTGATAAAAATAACTAAATAAACAATTTCCTTTCACACAATAATCATAAGTATTCTCGATGAATATTGAATGAAATTTTGTACGTTTTACCAAATTTTGAAACGTCCCCTCCCTTTGTAGCGCCCCTAGGCAATTGCCTAGTTTGCCTGGTGGATAATCCGGCCCAGATAGATGATATCACTCAGCGCTATCTAGAGTAAGTATTCACATCAGATTTAATACGACGATATATAAAGATATGGTGTAAGTGTGCCGACTTTTGTTGCTCAATCACCTGTATATATTTATGTAAGTTTGATTATAAATTTTAAATAGTTTTGATTGACGCATACAACCACCTACTTACTTTTGTACTTTAATTCTTTGATTAGAAAAAAAAAATACCCCACGCACTTACCCTGCAAAAATGCAAGAGTGGGAAATTGCGTGCATGACAATTTTTGTTATACGCGCTTCCCGAAAATCAGAATAGGCTATACCAGCTAAATCGAATTAAAAAAAATAGAAAATCGACCTACAACATTCAGTAAAGTTTTAATTTTATTATTCTTGTTATCTTTTCGTTTTGTGTCAGTTAAATTTTGTTTAGTTTGTAAAATGACAGTTAAAAAATTTAGATATTATTTTAATACATAAAATGTATTGTTAATTATGGTAAGTTACCACTAATATTTGTACCTATTATATTTGTCATTCATAACCATTGTAGCTGAAGATGGCCATATTTAGGGCCGAAACGTCCACGTTTTTTATTTATATTATGGAACTTAATGCCCAATAAAACAATATATTTAATATTTGTAATATAAATTTCCAAAAAAAATAATATTTATAATTATTTTGTTAAAATACTGCTACTTCCGGTTGCCCAATTGTTCCCAGAACCTATTTAACTCTTCCCATTACTGTTAGATTGGGGAATATGTAATTTCTCAGATCTTTAGTCTTATAAAATTTAAGAAATCGTATCTCCCACATCCACACACACACACACACACATACACACGTGCTTATTCACAGAAATCTGGATATGCGATTTTTACCATCAATTCGACACCTCTCTTAACGATAGATGGGAAATATGTAAAATAACCATAAAAGAAATTTATATAAATAATATCTATTTTAAAAATCAAACAAACGTAAATTCATTATCTATTGAATCGTTAACACTTAAATTCGTTGTAACAAATATATTACTAAAGTATAAGTTTACATAACTGTATAACTTTACTAACATAGTTTTGAAATATTACATTGGTGTTATTCCTATTATCAGTAAGTAATAATATATATAAGCAACTCTACTTTTACATTTTCAATGATATATTAATTAGATAATCAGTTTTTCATATTCATTTCAAATTGCGTTCAACCAATGTGCAATTCCACTAATTACAAAAATATTTCGTTGTTTAATTACCACTAATATGGTTTAGTGAGAGCGAAAACTATTAACTATTTCGAATGGAGAATAGTACTTTATAATCCAAGTATATGTAGGTGTTAGTGTAACAAGTTTAAAGCATTCAACATTATCATAAATTTACTCGCATTTCAACAATTTATCTGAGAATTTAGTTCTCACTAATTACACGGTCATAAGTTCCTAACTCCGTATGCTACGAAGTTGTACAAAACAAACTCTCTAATTCGAAAGTCATTATCACAAATCTAAGTGAATTTTAGAGTTTTATTTTAACAAGAATTTCGTATTACTAAAGGGTTTTCCAATAAGAGGTGTTATTTTGATATTCAAAGAAAAATGCCATTTTTTAATATAAATGATCGGATGTTTATTTCATTATAAAGAGGAAGGCATGCCGTTAATAGTGGAAAATAACATCAGGCAAATGACCACCACGACCACGCTGACAGGACAATATCCTTTTCATGAAATTTTCCATAACCAAATCGCAAAGTGGCTGCCCTATGTCCTCGATAGCCTCACGAATTCCATCTTTGAGGTCTTGAGTCGACGCTGGGCAGTTGGCGTAGACCTTCTCTTTCACGTGGCCCCAAAGAAAGAAGTCGCAAGGTGTTAAATCACAAGATCTCGGTGGCCAATTGTGATCACCTCTTCGAGAGATAACACGGTCCGGAAACTTTTCCCGTAAAAGATCAATGGTTTCGTTGCTTGTGTGGCACGTAGCGCCATCTTGTTGAAAGTAAACGTTGTCCGGATCAATACCATCCAATTCCGGCCATAAAAAATCGTTAATCATCTCTCGATAGCGCAATCCATTCACCGTAACTGTTGCTCCAGCCTCATTTTCGAAAAAGTAAGGTCCAATGACTCCGCCGGACCATAAACCGCACCAAACAGTCACACGTTGAGGATAGAGAGGCTTTTCAACAATAACTCTTGGGTTTTCTGAGCCCCAGATGCGACAATTTTGTTTGTTGACGAAGCCACCGAGGTGGAAATGGGCCTCATCACTCAAGATGATTTTTCGATGGAATTCCGGATCATTTTCATGCATTTCAACGACCCAATCAGCAAAGACACGACGTTGTTGATAATCGGCCGGCTTGAGTTCTTGTGTTAACTGGACTTTATAAGCCTTAAGACCCAAATCTTTATGCAAAATACGGTGTAATGACGTTTGTGGAATGCCTAATTCCAAAGAACGACGAGGAATGGACAAACCTGGGTTTTCTTCAACACTTTTGGCTACAGCAGCAATATTCTGGGCTGTTCTTGAGCGACGTGCACGGGTTTTATTCTTCACATCACTAACTTGTCCCAACAGCTCGAATTTTTCCACCAATTTCTGTATTGCGGTCCGACAAGGTGCTTCACGACGACCCAAAAATTGTTGAGTTTTACGAACCGTCTCTGCCAAATTTTCACCATTTTTATAGTGAATTTTAATAATTTCAATGCGTTGTTGAAGCGTGTATCGTTCCATTTTTATTAATGGCGTAGTTTCTACTTGTCAAATGTCAAAAAATGATAGCTTCAAAAGCGACATCTACCGAAATAGCGGGCTATTCAAAATAACACCTCTTATTGGAAAACCCTTTATATACTGTTCTTAAAAATTTGTTTTTTTTTGTCTATTCTGTCCTCTTCCTGTTATTCTGTTTGAAAACATGAAAAAACAATAAACGACAGCATGATGAATAATTTAGTTATTTTTTTAATATCAACACAGAATATATATTTTTTTATTTTATATTTGTAACGTTTTATTCAAAAGTAAAGCAATTGTTATGAATGTAGATATAATGTTCTGTTAACAGTGACGTTCAACCTTAACCTTAGAAGAATATGTATTTATTTATTTACTTGGAGTTTACACTGTTTAATTTAGTGTTTATTTATTCAATTATCTTTAATAACTATATTTGACACTATTATAACATTAAAACATTTTAACACTACTATTTACAACAATAATTACAAATATACTCATATCAATATTTGCACTACAACCTACAACCAATAAAAACTTTTTATAGCGTTTCTTAACCTGTAATCCCCAACTGCACCGAGAAATAGTATACCTGGAGTACTACCGAATAAATAATAGATGAATCTGTAAAACAAATGTTCAAGGAACAAAGTCTTGCGAATTTTTAGGCTTCTTTACATTCCGAGTAAAATTGAATAAATTTTTATACACGGCAGCACAAGGTCCGTTTGGCGATTATATTGCAGCCGTTGTCTATGCCTGTAATAAGCCATGCGGCATCAGAAGTGCAGCCGAATATCATTTTTACTCAGGTTGTTGATTGTCCTGCTTAAACGAAGGTATTGAAAGTACTGATCTCATTTAAAATGTAACTACGTATTTGTATCAAAAGGCGTTTTCTGCACTAGTTCATACGAAAAATAAACATAGGAATAATTTGAAAAATATCGATTGTGATCTGAAGAATACAACGAACTATCAAACCTGATATATACAAGCTGGTTAGTGAGATGCAGCATCAAGGTTCCAACTACTTTTTTTTGTGAGCAATTCATATTCCACAATTATTTTATTCCTACAGTAGTCCTGTCTCTTGTTAAATAAGTCTCGTGTTTTAATAATTGAAACAATATAAACAAAACTTTCGCTACTTGACAATTTCCCTCTTTATTACTCCTACAAAACTTAAATATAAAAATTACTATTTCCACACTACTAGTGTTTTTAAAGGTTAAATTTCTAAGGGATCTGCTATTTCAAATGTAAATATGAAAGGGTCCGCGGTTTAGAAAAGGTTTAAAAAATGCTGATCAAAAATGTTCCATATTGTATATACGAGATATTGGAAATCAGAATTCTTATTACGTCAATTTGTCAGTCCGAAAACGACGACAGCCGAACATATTTCGTTTTCTATCGTAGAAACTTTTGAAATCAGGATTATTCAACTAAAATTTTGTGACATGACTGTTGTTGAACGTCATATTTAAAATTGTTTTGTGAAATAAATTAAAAATATTTTTTTCAACTGTATAAATGGCAGAAAACCGCCGGAAGCCAACACGGAGCGAAGCGATGCTTAATATAACCCCAACTTTTCAGGGACGGCAAGGACTACATTAAACGTGGTTTTAACTGAGTTGAAGGAGGGGCTGGAGTTAAATGTTGGACAAACAATAGTTCTGTTGAACCCTATATCCCTAGTAAATATTTTATTACTATATTTGAATATCTAACATATTGTTAAATAAATTTCTTTTGAGAAACGAAAGAGACATCTATTCTTTTAATGTTTAACCTATCTTTCTACTGCGTATACATTTTTTCTAGTGTAAATCGAACTTTGCCCAAATGCGTAGGACTTGTGACAATTCTTAATCGTGCAACATCGGAGCTATGAGACTTCGATCACCGAGCCTATTTTACTCGGTCGGCTAGCGTAGCCTCTCTACGTTCGTACTCCGATTGGTTCACTTCTTCAATATACCTACGAGTATCATTATAATGTAAAAACGCGCTTCATAATATTGCGTTCATAATACGGGTTAATATATTCAGTGTTCAGTGCATCTAATTTTTAAAACTAAAAACCATATTTTTTCTTAAAAACGAGGATTGATCACGTCAAAACTGTATTTTTCTTTAGTAAGTTATTACCGTTTATATTTGACTTTAGCAAAACACATTGGCCGCTAGTATGAACAAGTGATTAAGGGTGATTAGTGAGCATTTGATTAGCATTGTTTTATCTCTGTCAATCGTTCATGGATTATTTTAGAGAAAAATACTTCAAATAGAAAATGCGTATAATTATTGTTTCTTTTATTTGAAGTATTTTTCTGTAAAATAATCCATAAACGATTGACAGAGATAAAACAATGCTAGTCAAATGCTCGCTAATCACCCTTAATCACTGTTCATACTAGCGACCATTATATTTAAAAGGAAACGCTTTTATACTAACTTCTTGCAAGTATTGCATAAACATTATTATTTATTTTCTTATGAACTAGGATGCCATATTAAACATATAAAGAAAGAAATAAAGAAACAAGAAACTCATCCACAGCGCTATATGAGTAATTCTTTGTGGAAGTACCTACTACTGTGGAATGAATTTTGTTTATACAAAAATTCGTTATATGGTTTGTATTCAAGAAAAATTATTGTCATGTAGTACTGCAGGATGATACAAACACACACCTCTGAAAAAGAAGAAGGGAAAACCACAAACATTTGGCTCCGGAAGTTTTCTACATCCCCTACAGACAATATTTAGTGTTTGAAGTCCCTTATGGGAATATTGGAATGGTAGCAGCTTACAGTCAGAAGCTGAGTTTAAAAAGTGTGTGTTACTGTGGTTTAGACATCATACCAAATACATCTGTTCCGCGAGTATGAATGCATTTTTATATTTATGAAAAATTGAAGACAAGTTGAAAAATAAATTATTCTCACTCAAAATTTTTGTTAATACCTTCTAAATATTAAATTCCAGTTTTGACGTGAACGACTCCCGTATATATATTTTGTGAGTCATAATAATTACGAAATCAAATTTAATACTTAAATATGTTAGTATACATACGTATATTTACACCGGGTGTTACACTAAACCGGGCCACAGGCGTTTAACATGGGAAAGCAGTTTTTTCTTGTGCAAAAGTGGTCTATTAGTTTTAGGCAATAATGCTTCAAATAAATGCTGTAGACAATTAAATTCTGCATTCAATTCAATAATCATATTTTATTTAGAATGTTCCGTAACAGAGAAAATTAAATTTAAAATCTTATAAAAATTACATTTTTATAGTCTTAACCAAAGTAAAATCACGAACACATGCAATGAAATTTTACCTGCCAGAAATTATAAAATATAATTTGCATCAAAATAATACTACTTAATTTTTTATATTTCTTTGTATGAATAATTATACATTTTCAATTATGATGCCTCAAACAGAGGCGTTTCTGAAAATAAAATACCTATGTCACACTGTCATACTCGTATAGTTTCCAATGAAAAATTGTTTGCATCAGCTTACCGAAAGTGATTCGTTCTATACGATTATTTACTAAAGGAGAAGGACGTTGATATTTGCTAGTCTTACAGCGGCCTCATCAGATTAAAAAAATATATTCTGTGTCAAAGTTGCCTTATAAAATAGAATAATTCACTACATTTTTACCTTCCGGGTCGGAAGGACCCCTTTAGGCAGGGAAGGTATTGTCTTTGGTCAAAAAATTCGATAGTGATTTTCTAATGAATAAGCACGATTTGGGGTCCCTAGAATACGAATTTAATATTTTTACGATGTCGGTATGTGTGTGTGTGTGTGTGTGTGTGTGTGTGTGTGTGTGTGTGTGTGTGCGTCTCTCTCTGTGTATGTGTATGTGACGATCGTTTCGGATCACGTAATTCCAATACCACGATCCCAAAAATTATATTTTTTTCTTATTCTTCAAGTTTAGATCCATATGCAGATATGAATAGATTTTGATTATAATTGATCCACCGGAAGTACCATCATTCGCAACTTTTAACAGTTTTTCTTGATAAAAGCAGTTAAATATCATTTATTGACATTTAATGTTATTATTACTTAAAGATTACATTATTCTCTATACGATTGGATTAAATTTTATATGTCATATTCAATAGATATACAGTTAAAGAATTATAAAGATATTTAATTTCTATAATCAGCCAGCTTTGCTAATCACGGAAACTGCTAATATATTCAGATAATTCAAAATGACAGATAAGTGTCAATGAAACAAAAATGAATGTGGCAGAAATGAGCATGCTGGGGAAGACACGGAAAGATAAGGTACGGAATTAAAGCGGAAGGAAAATGATTCGAGTTTGCAAGAGAGACGATTACATTAGTTTAGAATAGGTAATTGGAAGAATGTAGAAGAACATACCGAAGATAAGGTAGAAGGACTGTATTGCGGAAGTGTTGAGAGAAAAAGAACTGAATGAGGACGACACGCAAAACAGAAATGAGTCAAAGAAGAAAATATAGCAACCCCTAAAGAAAAAGAAGATGGCAGTATCATGTACAATTTGCATAGTTTGTTTATGAAATAATTCTACTGGAAATATAGCATCGTTTGCAAGAAAATTTATGTATGGAATTTGTATGTAATACTCAGGATTGACGGAAGGTATTGTGCTGGCCACATCAGATTTTTAAATTTTTATTTCTCTTCTGAAAGTACTCTTTTCAAAAATGCAAATTCGAAATTTTAAGGTATTTTTCATTCAATTTGTGTAAGATATACATACATAAAATCACGAGTGTCCCACTTAGTGGGTTCGCACAAACCCGATAACAATAAGAACAACATCAACATCATACAACAAATCCTTACTCTTAAACATATTAAAGTGACCGATTTTCGGTAGCGAAATACCTCATCCGGATCACAATAATAGTTAGGAAACATTCATGCTTCGCCACACATTCCTATCTAAGCAGACTTCTTTCGCCTCGGCCACACTCATAATTGCATTTATATAATTTTTTAAAGTTATTCGAAGCATTAATTTTACCGGAATGACTTAGATTTGCCCGATGACAGTTCTGACAGCACTGTTTACTTCTAAAATGTAGAAACATTATTGCTTGTGACAATTGTTTACGTACTGGTCAGTGTGAAGAGGGGTTTGTTTGTTAGTTATCTACATTGTACCTATTGTTTTATTTAACGTGTATGTAAAAGCTATGTTTATATTTGCAATAATCTAGTATGAGCTAACTTAGTCAATAAATAATGATACATGAATTGAAATAGTAATAAGGTAATAAGTTATGTTGCTAATTTTTGAATTAATATTTTAATACCTCTTAAATACTTTTAAACACGTAACACAATCAAAGCTAATAAAATCAAACACAAGAATCATGTGACAGTTTATCAGTGGCATATATGCAGCTTCAACTTTACAGTACACCTGTGTTCAAATTAAGTAATTATCAAAGAGAACTTTCTAAATTATATTTAGCAACAAAATATATTAAATAAAATAAATGATGATCAATAATTCTCCATTTTTCAATTGTTTTGTAAAATATAAAAATAGTTTTAGTTGTAAATTTTACCACTGTGTAACATTAGATTTATATTTCCAGTAGGCGGGTAATTAATTTTAAAAGTTATAAAAGATATTTACTGTAATTGTAGAGGATTTAAATAAAATTATTTAAAATTAATTCATATTGTATACAATAATATTGGTTAATTGGATATTGAATTGTGTTATCTAGTTAATTTATAATCATTCGTTTAAGGTCTCTATACAAACTCAAATACAATGTCTAAAAATAAAATTATATTCAGCAACATAATGCATTAAATAAAATAAATGAAGAGCAATAATTCTCCATTTTTCACTTGTTTTGTAATCAATAAAAATAGTTTGAGTTGTAAAGTTTACCATTGCTCAACATTAGATATTTATTTCCAGTATGCAGATAATAATTTTAAAAGTTATAAAAAATATTTACTGTAATTGGAGAGCATTTAAATATAAATTGTTTAAAATTGATACATATTGTATCCAATAATATTGACTAATTGAATATTAAATTGTGTCAAGCCATAATCATTCGTTTTAGGACTCCATACAAGCACAAATACAATGTCTAAAAATAAAATTCAGGTGAACAGCCTTTACAATACCCGTTACCGGTTAATACCTTAGGAATTTTGTTATTTTGCTAATAATGTACAGATTATTTTCAGTAATACGTTCAAAATTTTAACGACAATATGTTTTGTGTTTTCCCTCACAGGATATTGCAATATGATTGTTATAATTTCTTTTTTTACGCATATATTTTAGTAAGCAAGTTTAATTGTCATTATTGACGTTGTTTTGTATTTCTGTGATTGTTGATATTCTCGCGGTTGTGCTATCCCTCCAAACATGTCAATGTCGCTCAGCGCTCGAGTGGATGGCAATGGTATGAAGAGAAACATCCTTGGCCTACGTCGAATGCCAACAAACAGCTGTAAAACAAAAGTATTCACTACACGAACCAGGTGTCATCTCAAGAATTCCAACTATGTTTTTTTGTTTGTGACATAATCTAGTGTTATTGAGTTTATAATATATTCATGAAAATATTGTAATTGTATTTTTTCAATTTCAAAATAAAATGGAAGCAAATATTTGATATTTGAAATATTGATCTCGTACTCGTACCTACGAGTATATTACATTTTTAAGGAATAGTATTTAATAAAAAATGCTCAGTATTTTAAGACATTTCGAATAGTAACCTAACTTTTACGGAGCATTTATTATTTTACTGGGAATTTTGCTTTATTTATTGAGTATTTGAATAATATACTCGGAAATTACACTTTAAATTTTAGTAGAATATGGAAAATTTCATTTGTAGCGACTTTCAAATAATAAAAATTATGACTGCTATCATATATATACGAGTACTCCCTTAATCATTTCAAAATCGAAACTGAGGTACAGTTTTGATTTCAGATAGCAAAAAGGCAACTTGTCCAGGACAACTTTGAGGTGACACTCAGAAAGAGGTAATAAGCAGTAATGTTATACTTATTTATCTCACAAAGGAGCTAACGTTTTGTTTTTGAGTATGAGATACTCGAGTCAACATGACATGTAGTCTGAGTCTTGGTGTGTTAAACGCCGCCCGCTGATTTACGTTGTAACATTTAGTTATTTGTTTATTTATATAAGTGTAAATATTATGTGTTAATAAAAATAGTTAAAAATCTCAAAGTATATTCGTATCCATAATATAACTGTTCATTATCTATCATCATAAATATCCAAGTGACAGCGTATGTGTTCCTCCACAAAAAAGTCTTAGTCGCCTCATCAATTTTACACCAGTTAGTAAAAATCGTCATCGTTGGTAAAAATATCATTTAAGTTATCTTCACTTCCACGAATACATCCTATACAAATGATCACAAGTGAATACGAAATATATTCATGAAATTTTGCTATTTTAATTATTTTTTTGAAGATATCATCTAAAACAGAAGTGGTTATACAATTTAAGTTAAAGTTTTATAAAAGTGTACTAGGAATTTACATTAATTTGCCCTTAATGGATAATATAAAACCTACTATAAAATAATATAAAAAGTAAATTAGATATAATACAGTACTATAGAAATACGCAAATCTATAAATTGTATTGGTCCATTTGACAGTAGGAACACGTCATATCTCGTTCAACCTGTAGTTCAAAACTTGCCACCCCAGCGCTGAGATCTTAAAAATACATGCCAATACTTTGGCCTTGTGTTCAATTTTCCCCACGCTCTCGTTTATTTGCCATTTTTTTAAATAACCTTCTTTTTAATATTCAATCATTACAAAACTTCACTATTTCACCGCTCTCACAACTGTCAAATCTGTGGTTATTTTACAGGTTATGCCTACTCTAGTCTAGTGTCTAGTAGCACTAACCTGTATTAACAGATCTTTCATTTCATTCTAACATGTTTATTTCTCTATATATCCAACCCTTTCATTCAACGTTTTCATTAATAGTACAGGGTTATCAAATATAATTTACTACGTCAAAATAAGCTAGTAGTGAGATTATAAGAACCAGTATCACTAGTATTACCTATTTTAGTAAATAACTCTTTCTTATAAAATTTAGTAAAAGTTATGAGCTTGATTCAGAGAGTCTTAGGAAACTGCTGTTCCTCCAATGTAAAAGGGTTTCTTTTTACCTTCCGTCACCTTTAGGTAAGGAAGGTATTGTCTTTGGTCAAAAAATTCAATGTTTTTTTAGTGAATAAGTACGTTTTTAGGGTTTTTCTTGAAGAAACGCAGTTAATTATCATTTATTGACATTTAACGTCATTATAACAATATATTATTCTCTACACGATTTGATCGCATTTTATACTTAAAGAATTATAAAGATATTAAATTTCATAAATTAGCCAGATATGCTAACCATGGAAACTGATAATATATTCAGATAATAAAAATTGACAGATGTCAGTAAGAATAGGTGCGTTCAATGAAGTAAGCAATTCAAGCAAATGCTACGTAAGCAAACGAGACTTGTTGCTTATTATACTGAAAGATTTGCTAGCAATATGACGAACTGATATTCACAAATGTCATCGAGAAAATTATACAGTTGTCAAATATAACATGTGTATCTCTCATATCCCTTTTATTGGTCTGGAAAGTTTTACAAAATGTATTCATAGATAGGTACAGTTATTTGCAGATAGTGGAATTAATTTTAAACATTTTTTAGGTCTAAGATAAAATTTCATATTTAAAAATGTTATGAACATTCATCATAAAACTTTGAAAGCGTTTTTGACATGTAATTGTTATAAACACAGCACAAAATGAGATAGAAACAGTACAAGTTAAATTCATGTATGTATAATTTGCATTTCCCGCCATTATATTTCATAAGTTAGCAAGACAAGCGAGAAATTTGGCGCTTGGTTTGCTTTCGAGCAAATCAAGAAATTTCTAGGCTAGCAAAGTCGTTCAACAAACTTTACTCCTAATGAAAAGTAAATAAATGTGGCAGATATGAGGATGTTGAGATAGATGTTGGAGAAGACACGGAAAGATACGGCAAGGAATGAAAGAATAAGGGAAATAACTCTAGTGTTAGAAGTTTCTAGAAATATACAAGAGAGACGATTATATTGGTTTGATCATGTCATGAGAAGAGATGGAGAATATGTTGGAAAAATAATGAATAGTTTAGTAATAGAAGGTTGAAGAAACAGAGTAAGACCAAATATATGTTGGACACTGTATTGCGGAAAACTTGAGAGATAAAAAACTGAATGAGAACGACACGCAATACAGAAATGAGTGGAAGAAGAAAATAAAAACTAACGACCCCTACCGAATGGGAAAAGCTAAAGAAGAAGAAGAAGAATAAGATGGCAGTGTCAAGTGCAATTTGCATAGTTTGTTTTTGAAATAATTTTACTGGAAATTTAGAATCTTCTGCAAGAAAATTTATGTATGGAATTTATACATAATACACAGGATTGACGGAAGGTATTGTGCTGGCCACATCAGATTTTTTATCTTAGAGCCGGTTTTATAATCTCCGGTTATAATTTTAACTGACAGTAATACAAACAATATTAAATCGGATTATTGACAGCAATGATAAATTTGTCAAATGACTTCATTTAGTTTCAATTTTGTTTATTTAACTGGCAGTAAAAAAATTAACCGAAGATTGTAAAACTGGCCATTATTATCTAGGGACGTTTAATCCTTCAAGCAGAGCCTTACAGCTTTGATGAAATATTTTATACCATTACATTTCAAATTCACTGGTCTGATGGGTGATTTTAATTATGAAATGTCGATATACCATACATTAATCACATTCGACGATCATGAATCTCCATAAGTCGCTGTTTTCGGCAATTCTTACAGTTTTCAAACCTTTTCAATCTTAGTTCCTTTTGTAAACACGTTATTAATGAAATTCGTTTTCTACTTCGCGTAAGTCTTCCCGAAATCTAACCATTTAATATGTCCCATTCTACACTTTTGTCCTGTGTTAAATGACTCAAAAGTTCTAACTAGTATTTCCTTATTTTACTCACTAATGCGAGCACTAATTGGCAAGTAACACTCGTAATTTCGAGCACTTTTTTATTACTAATTTTACATGATCATTTCATTTGCTTGTACACTATTTATTTTACAAAATTTTACAAATTCCGTTATAAATAATAACAATAACCATAAAGAACAGATATTTTACTTTAAATACGAATTTTATATGATTCAATTCAGGATGAATAATGATCATGTTTTGTTTGAGAATATAATGTAATGAATATTACTTCTCGTACAGGTAATACAAAACGGTTTATATTTCCGTATAACAAAACTTTTAAATATGTAATGCAGAATCTATATAAACATGAATAACGGAGATTAATGTTTAAGCCAGTTTTGATGGTGTATAAGAAAAGGAAAGGTGAATAGTTCAATATATTTATTGCTTCGAAATTGTGGTGCTATTATTTACGGCTACACCTCGGAAAGCAAATTTAGTCTTGGTTGTAAATGTATTTTTTTTCCTTGGCATATAAATAACTAAGACAAGTACATATAGGCTTGTAAAAAAAAAAGGTATCAAGTTCATGAACGGCTCAAGCTTGGTATGCATTATGTGTTTGGTGATACGATAGAAAAGCACACTGTGTATTTATTGTTTATTAATATAATTTCGCCTTGTTAGGCATCTTCAGGTCAAAGCTGAAAGATATGTACAATTTTCACTGTTTGTAAGAAGGCAAATTAAAATTATAAAAGAACACTTCTTATATAGTTACATACTTGTGCCATAAAAAGTATGGTTATGTTTTGAGTAAGTGCAGCAATTTCAAACAAATTAATAATAAAAAGACTTACTTTTTATAATTAATTTGTTTGTAGTTGTTGCACTTACTTAATACATAACCATACTTTTTATGGCACATCTTTGTAACTATTTATGAAATGTTTGTTCATAATTTTAATTTTGCCTTTATACAAATAGTGAAAATAATATATCTCTTGGGCCAGAAGATGCCTAACAGGGCGAAATCGATCGTCAAAAAGTTATTTTATTAATAAATAATAAAATTCACTGTGCTTTTCTATCCTATCACCAAACCTAACAATAAAGGTATCGTTATGTTATACTGTAATGATATCTATATTTACATATTAAGTAAATCAGATATTTTATTTCAATTTATTAATTATAAATTATTGTTATTTTTATTCCGCTGCAAGTCATATCTAAGGGATAATTAGAACTGAAATTATTTCCTAACAATAGAATATTACGGGTAAAATTAAAGGAATCCGGAATATTTGACAATTTAATTTTATTCAAAAAAAAAGATTAATTAAGAACATTGAAGCTGACTTTAATTATTATAACATTAGCTGTAAAAATGGAAATCTTAATTAAAAATTTAAATGCGATGTTAATCATTTTCATCTTGAGTGAATTAAAGTAATTACCTTAATAAGATTCTTCGTATTACTAATACAGTTTTATTGAATGCGAATTTTAGGACGTACCTACCTTTTGCAGCAAAAATATTTTAAATCTCTCAGAAATTTGGGTTTCGCATCTGAAGTTGGAATTGTACTCACCTGAAAAGAAAATATTATTATAGAAATATATTCATATTCTAAAATGAATATTCAGAACAAAGCTTTATCAAATATAATACAATTTTAATACAAGTAAGATATAGTCGTATAAAATAAACAATACCTTTTAGTAGTGCGAAGCTTAAACATAAATACCTGTATACCTGGTATCTTGACTATGAAAATCAAGAAATTCGAAATTATATACACTTATGTTAATAACACGAAGTATGTTTCAGGTAAATGGGGTCATTTAAAAAAAAATGTATTTTTTTATAAAATCGTGAAATCCGTCTCGTTTAATAAATATAGTAATATAAAATAACATGAAATATGCGATTTTTCATTCTTAAATTTGCTAATAAACATTCACGGCTGTAAAATTCGTGACGTCACGGTTTGTTACTCACACAAAGACATTCCGCTCACACACACACAATCACACACACATAACGGTTCACGTGGTTTCCGTTTGCTGTTGTAAACAAACTAACCTAAAATTGTGACAGGTATGTAAATAAAACATTTATTAAAATAAATACCAAAAGTTGTATGAAATATGTGTTTAGTTAACAATATATTGCTGTCACAAAATCAAACTGACATTTGAAAACCCAAAAAATCATAGTTCCAAACACAACCGGTATACTGCTACTGCCGCATCCGCCAAGACGACGTAGCCATGACGTCAGCTTCCAAATATTTAAAATTAAAGACTACCTTTAAAAAATCATATCTCTGATTCTAAAGATTTGTTATTTTTATCCCAATTTATAGTTATCATTCCAGTATAAATTACTTTAAGTATATTGTGTGTGACAATTAAATTGAGCGTAATAACCTTTTATATAGTTTTAGGTTCCACAAATATAATTAAAAATATACATGGCGTCATTGCGAAATGTTTAGCAAAAAATCGGGTTATTGGTGTTTTAATCAAAAATACAACACTACAAAATTTAATGAACGTATGACACGATTTGATCATATAACATGCATGCTTCAAGTCGGGGCCAGACATTCGGTATTCGCCGATTACAGAATGTTGGGTTTCGAGTAATGTTCATCAATTGGCGTACATACAGATATGCGTAGTTGCCGAGCATAGACTAGCGGGCTCTACACAACTATATAGTCAAATACGAGGACTGTTCAGAAAACAACCGAACATTTTGAACTTGAGCTTCACGTCGTAGTTTGATGTCCATATGAATTAAATGGTACTGGTAGTGATGGAAACGTGATTGCAAACAGATCTCAAACAGTTTTATCTATAATGCTATTACGTCATATATTAACCTAAATTTATGCAATTTTATAATGAATTATTCCACTCTTAAACTAAAATGCTGCTCTATTTTGCGATTCATCTTAAGAGTATACTAATATAAGAATAAAAATCATTGTAAGAAAAAGTAATTATCGCTAATAAATTATAAACAAAACAATGACAGAAACATCTATAATGTAAAACCTAAATATCATATTTTACATATTTTTTGTCCAAAATTAAATTCATACTTCTCGAATTTCGGGACAATTAACATTAATTTCACCTGAATGTGGGTTACGAACGAGCCTGAAAAAATATTAAGTACCACTGCTGCAAAACGTCATATTCAAATTTCGTAGAACTTTCTTTGCATAATTATGTTAGTAAAACAAAGACAAAGCTTTTACACATACGTATCGACGAATGAATAAAGGAAACCATAAATAAGATAGGGGTAAATGTAAATATACAATTACTTGTTATTTTGCGGTTCAGAAATCTATGACGAGAAGCTCAAGTTATCGTAAACGATGTATAGCTTCTATTGCACATGCACTGGCATAATTTACTGGTGGGTGAGGGACTATTAAAGATATCTAGCATATGTATTTCTAAAAATATTTTCTTATTTTACATTTTCTAGGGGTTTAAACTGTTGGAATCTATTAATATATAATAAACAAACTGTCGAATTTTTTACATGAGCTGCTTAATTCCTTTTTTACAAAATATTCCATTTATTCATAAAATCAAACTCCCATACGTTTGTATGTAGGTATGTATACTAGGGAATTAAAACTATGAATTCGCGTCAAAGGCAAACCACACTTATCTGGTGAATTTATAAATAATCTCGCGTAAATCTTTATTAAACAAAAATAACAGAGTTGCAGTAATTAGTATTTTAAATGTAAATGTAAATAGTGTATTATTTACAAAAGCGATACTTAAATATCAAAACAAGTAGTGCAATTTTTTCAGGCCGCTTTTACTTAATTTGAAGTGTTTGAAGCAAAAAGGAGGTGGCTCCATTTTTTAACAAAATAGAGGTAGAGATATATTCTAGTATAAGTTTTATTTATAATCGTTTGGTGCAAGAATGATGTAATTATATACCTCCGTTCAACGTTCATAACAGAGAAATATACAAAATAGTACATACCTTCGAAAGTATTTGGGGCAAAATGTGGAGGTAGTTCCTTGAAATAACTATGTTTTGCACTAAACATTATAGGTTTTTAGTTAGGATGTAGTGTAAGAGTGTGTAAAAAACGGTTCGTAACAAAGACAAGGAAAAACAATTATAAAGTATTTATGAAAGCAATACAGATAAAATTAGGTGTAGTAATTAGTGTACTAGTTTTTTTTTTTTAAATAAAACTATAGATCAAACTAATCAGCCTGAGATGCTTTATAAGGAGCTACTTGCCGTAAAAAAGCGATAATGGAATGGGTCTAACTAAAAATTACGTAATACACCTAAAATGATATGTGATGATACAGTGCCTTAACATCCAACGAGTTAACGAGGAAAAAAATAATACTGACATTAATGAAGATGAAAAAGAAACAAACATTAGATTAAGGTACCAAATTTAATATTTTCAATTTTTATTATATAAAAAAGTAGTTATTACCTACTGCATTATATTAACCCTTCGGAGATGGCGCCTAGTCTGACAGACCCGATGCGTTTTCAATCACGTTGCATTTCTCGCGTTAAACGTCGTACGACCAGTTTGCTTCATCATTCGGTTACTAGTATTATATCATGAGAAGTTCAGCCCGTATGTGCTAAACTTCAAAATTTATGACGAAAAGTATCTTAGAGACCCGGCTCATGATATAGTTTTGTACTTTAAATTATTTTGTAAGTAACGAGTATAATTTCTTTTCATAATAATTGTTTATGTATATAATTTTTAATAAGCTTGCGTCTATCTACTCTTTTAAATATGAGATATTATTAGAACAGATTATTATATACCTTATATTTCTTTATCTCTAAATTTATAAAAGATATATTAAAAATATGTAAATGTATCAGATAGAGAATTTACTCTTCTTTAATATAAGCGAGAACAAAAATTTTCAAAAAATAATATTTACAAGATTTTTTTTTAAGAATCTGCTACTTCCGGTTGTCCAATTATTACAAAAACCTTTTCAGCTCTTGCCAGTAATGTAACAAGACGAGCAATAACAAATAAGTAACTTTTTATAATCTTTTCTAAATTATAGTTTCAGAAATAATATTTCAACTTGTTATCTTTGTTAGTCAAAATTCTATTTAGAAATAGTTATTAACTGACTGTTTAGTTTAGCTGTCAGAGACATTGGACATTTTTTTGTTGACAATTAAGTGTAGAAGTTATTGCACGCCTACGTGCAGGGCTGATGTTTTGATATGAATGCCATATGATACCCCCTTCATCCCCTCAGAGATAAGCTTCTCACGGAGGTAACGTTTTGTTTAATATAGACGGTTTTAGATTCTTGTGTCGTCGAGACATGTCGTCTTAGATACTCGTGTTGTCGAGATGTAGTTTGAGTTTTATGTTGAGCGCGTACGCAGGGTTACAACAATGTAACAATTTAGTTTATGTTTTTATGTGCTTAGTTAAGTTTAGTGTAAGTGTAAATATTAATCATGTAAATAAATAAATTAGCAATAATACTAGTAATGTCTGTGTCCATAATAATGCAAAGTGTGTTCATCGGCCATCAAAGTTAAGTGTATGTGTGTCCGTTCTTCGGTTAATAAAATCAAGTAGTGGTCATCGTTGGGAAAAGCAGTAAGTCCATCATTAGAGCTTCTACCCACCCCCCCCCGTGTTACAGTAATGTCCTATTGAGAAATACACAGTTAAGCATATATTAAGTATTATAGTTTTTGAGAAATCGTCCCTCAAACCTCCCCACATACAACAACATACATCCACACACACACACACACACACACACACACATATATATATATATATATATATATATATATATATATATATATATATATATATATATATATATATATATATATATATATACACGCAAACACAGATATTATCGTAAAAATATTAAAATCGGATGTAGGGACCTTAAAACGTGCTTAATCATTAAAATCTGGATGTGCGATTTTTAGCATGAATCCAATACCTCTCTTAGCGAGAGGTAAAAATAGAATAAAAGGAGTTACACGAGCTGACCAGTAACTTGCGCCATCCATTAATTAGAATTAAATGAAATAGATTGATACCATGGAAAAATGCAGAAGCTATCGCATCAATATATTTTTCGAGTAGTCGTTTAAAAAAGGATTATCCCAGATTTTCCTGTGGGCTTCGACATTGACTTTAATTAAAGCTCTAAAAGGAGATTTTGGCATTAATCTAGGGGAGGATGAAACAAGCAAGCAGTATCGATAAATAACTTGATATTCCGAGATACTCCTCTGAAGGTTCGCAAACACCGGACACAATTTCAAATCACGTAGCTGGCAAGTCGACAGGTTTATATGAAATACACACTCCTTGCGAGTTATGTAATCCCGTTGGTGTTGTTAGCTTTGCACCACTATATTTACATTTTGAACAATACAAGCACAATTGCACATATTACTTATTACCTCATTCAATACGTGAATGTAATGTTAATGACAATGCACCGGTTGAAAGTGCCTATACTCTCCCATGTTGTTATTTGTGTGGTTAGTAACAATGTTGAAATTGCTTACATATTATGAAATTTCATGAATTCGAAATTTGAATAATGGAAGTGACTTGTAATTTTGTTTATTTATGAAAAACAAAAACATGTTCGTCGTAAAATATTAAAAGCTACATCCACATATTGAAGTATTATATTATATGCACATGTATAAACCGATGAATATGTAATATAAATTTAACAATATATTTTCATAAATATGGATTTTCAAATAGACTTGAGTAAGATTAAAAGGAGCACAAATAACTATAATTTTACTTATTTTGAAATATACGGTTAATCATATTTAAAATTTGTTTGTGAGTAAATGGTAACAGTATGTTTAATAAATAAATCCTGGTGCCATATTACGAGATGAAGTAGGTAACTCGTAGCTTCCGAATATAATAAAATTGCACTCAAAAATGGCAATTTACTGATATGCACGAATTAAATTTTAAAAAATGGCTTGACTGCCGGCGCCTGTTGCTTTTAAAAAGCTAAATGTTATCCGTTGTCGATTGCTTCAAAATAAGTTCATCGCGCTGCAAATATTGGAACCGGTATTTTGTGCGTTAGGTTAGTTTATTATGTTATATTATTAGCCTACAGGGGGCGCGCGCTGTCATGTAGACCGGTCCAATATATATTTTTATTTATTTGAATTTTTTTTGGCAGTAATTTTCAGCAGCTGCCTGCTTTTTTAGTTCGTGCATCACACAAAGTATCACGTCAGTGCGAATGTACATAATATTTTTTTGGACTGTTTTCGGTGTGTCAGTCCGGCGAGCCCTTTCAAGTCACAATTCGCTTGCCCTTACTGTTGTTATGAAATATAAAAAAATAGTTTGTTTTCGAGATCTTTATATTAATATTATAAGTTTCATATCATACTTTTTGAAGACATGTTACATGAACTTCTACTTGTACAAGCAGATATTGATAATATACCAAGAACACTACACACGGTCAAAATCAACGTGTAAAAGGAGAAAGTGGTTAGGTATATCTTATGCATTTCAAAAATGAACAGAAAAATACGATATTATTACTTTGGTTGTGCAAAATTCGTTTGTTAGTAACCTGTAGTAATATTATGTGAAGATTGTCATCTCAAAACAAATTAATCTCTGCTTTTCAGAGTTTTTTTATCCATTCACGTATTGTTTAACCTTTCATATAGATACAGCTATTATTAATTTTTAGGTTAATTTTAAAATTATAATTATTATAAGAACCCAAAAACGATAATCGACTGTATTTGGGATGGAGAATGGAAACAGGTAAAAAACTGTTTAGTCGGACCGACAGTCAATGATGAAATTTATTCATTGACTGCCAGTCCGACTACACAGTTTTTTACCTGTTTCCATTCTCCATAGTTATTATAAATCTAAAAGTTTAGTATTGTTTCAAATATTGATATTATAGTTTCCAGTTCATTATACATTTTATATTTTACCGTAAAATATATTCCCATTTAAAAATCATATAAATACACTGTGTCCGTAAATAATTCAGTATGTCAGGGAATAATTGTTATTAACAATTTCTTATTAAGATCATATATACAAACCGGTCTCTAAGACCGGCGCGCCCTCTGATGTTCTAAGATTTTGCGCCCCTCCTGTAGGGTTAATTTCATGGAGGTATTAATGTGGAGAGAGCATAAAGTTGAACTATTGGTAAGGGGAATGTAACTCTGTTGGGACGGACGCAGGGACTATAATAGTGCACACTATAGTGGGGATTCGCGAAACATCTAAAGAAAAAATCTGTTGTGGCCAGCACAATAACTCTCGCCATTTTCATTTTATGTTGCATAAGGCGCGAGCAGTTATGTGACTTTGTTGGCCTTGGTAAGCAGATATGGGCGCCCGTGTCAAAATAACAGCTAGTAATAAAGTTCATAGGTGTCAAATATCATAAGTTTACATTCAAAACATTATGATTTTCCAAATTCACGTGGATTATTTTCGTCGTCAAGTATATTTCATCCTATTGAAAAAATAAAAAATACATATTTCATCACGGCATATTACCCATTTCTGGGTTTGCCAATCTGCTTCATACACAGATATCGGTCTTCTTTCGTTCTATGAGTAATTTTTTCCTACTAAAATGTTCAAAATTCTTCAAACTCATTGACGGTATTAGCGGTATTTCTTATAGATACATGTAATATTAACATACCTATAATTTAAACACATATTTCATTAATAATATAATAATATATATTAAATGTACTCATACCTCCCAGAAAAATCTGATTCTGACACCATGGGCGTAGGCAGGAATTTCTTCAGGGGTGGGCAAGAAGAAATTATGTTTAAAATGCTTTTGTTAAAGGTAAAGGTTTACTTAAAGTAAATACCAAAGATAATCATTTTATTTAAAAAAGGACAAATAAAAATTAACATATTTAGTGAATTTAAACTTTCTAAAATATTATCCGTAGTGGATTTTCAGAAAATCTTTGTGTCACTTCTACCTCTATACGTATAAAAGTATATGTTCTTGGTTATTATAAAATGTACTGTAATTTTTTTAAAGATGTCCGATCAACAAATTGGATGAATTAAGACTTTAGCTCCGCCTATTCAAAGCATTCAAAATTCAAAACGGAAATGGACTAATACATGTGAAACCAAAAATGTGAAAAATATGATACTGACACTCTGTTAGTGTCAGTGACACTGATAGAAAATAAAGTTATTCGTACGGCTTTGAATCAAGGTAATATATCTGAATTAATAAATAAACTTGCGTTACAGCGAAAGTAATGTCAACAACGAGCATCGTTTTAAAATGTAATGCCCTAACTTAGTCGAAACAATATTAATTTTTGAAAGACAAGCGTATTGTATCCATCCTTATCGCACACGCTTCGTGTTATGTAAATGAAAGAAATAAATGTATGCCAATTTATTAATTCGGTCATGATACAGATGACCTTAATCGGACATCTTTAAAAAAAAATGCTGTATGTTGTTATACCTGTACAATACACATGTATTATACATTCCATACTGTATAAAACGTATTATTCCTTTTGAGAAGTTTAAAAATATTTAGTATTGATCATATTATATCATTTCATACACGTATATAATATTTTTATACAGTATTTTACGTATGTATGATACATGTGCAATATAAAATGTATAATACTTTTATTTTATATACATATATACAGTAAATTTTCCATTTTACTTTTTATATGGAAACTTTAGGGGGGGGGCAACTGCCCCACCTTGCCCCACCCTGCGTACGCCCATGTCTGACACTGACATTTTGCATTTATCTGTCAATTACAAACATTTAAATATCTCTATTTTTTGGGCAACGAGATTTATTACAACAGATTACTCTACAGGTATTATTATATACTATATCTCCAAACCTATACGAGTTATAATAAAAATTATAAATGTCTCAGATAGAGAATTTTATTTTCTTTAATATTACCGAGAAGAAATTTAAAAAAATAATATTTAGAAGATTTTTTTTCAAGAATCTGCTACTTCAGGTTGTCCAATTGTTACCAAAACCTTTTCAGCTGTTCCCATTAATGTCCGATTAGGAAATACGTTGTTCAACAAATATAAGGTCTTATAGCTTTTGTGTATTCGTCCTTCTAATGTTCCACACACATACACACACATACACATACATCTACACACACACACAAACACACACACATACACACACACAGACATCATAGTAAAAATGTTAAAATCGGAATGTAGGGACATTAAAACGTGCTTATTCATTAAAATCTGGATATGCGATTTTTAGCATGAATATAAAACACAAAATGTATCAAAAAGTCGCAAATGGCAAACATTTCTCTAACAAACGTAAACGTGCAAAAACATGCAATGCACCATTGATAGCAATAACCTTGTAATTTCAAAATGGCATACGACATATTGTAGAACGGGTAGCTTGCAAATTCTGCCTCCATATTATTCCTACCTCCAGGGTTAATTTCAATCCGCTTACACATTAGGTATTCGCATTTTATTTCGTCTTATTTATTTTTATTAGAATATAAGTATGTTTTTTAATCCAATTCTAAATATCTGTATCAATACTTTTTTTAACTTTTTAATATCTGTGTATTTATATTTATTATTTTAAATCATCTGTATCTGGTTGCATCTTGAAATTACATGTTTGTTATTTTGTTTTTTAATCCATTTTTAACCGTCTGACTATACATTTAAATTTTTATAATTATCATTTGATTATATTTATTGTTTTAAAATTATTTGTAGGCACCTAGGTACGTACTAGCGTTTGCAAAATTATATGTTTGATGCATATTTTAAATTTATATTTTTAATTTTACTAGTATACGAAATTATCATTTTACAATTTAGTGCAAATAAATATAATTGCGGTGCATGTAAGTGCATAAATAAATTATTGTAGGTTTTTTTTAATAAGCTGGCTCTGACTCCATATATGTAAACCGGCGCTGAAAATCAAGGCACTGCCAAATTAAAAACTAAAATATAAAAAATCTGTCATATTATTAATTATAAAGTAACACATATTGATATGAAAAATTTTCAATTATTATCAGGAAAATAAACTGTTGTACTGTAAAGTATTACATTATTTTAACAAATTGGTTATTTCCCATTTTGTGGTTCAGAAGTCTAAAAAAAAAATAGCGAAAATAATATTCTGTAATACTAAAATAAACTCAACATAGCAAATAATATATATATATATATATATATATATATATACATACTGGTCGGAGCTAAAGCTGTGTACAAATTGCCCCGGAAGACTTTGTCCAACGAGTCTCAACCGATTTGAACAATATTAAACGTAGATTGTAACGAATGTAAAATAACATTTTAACCTCTCGCTAGGAGAGGTATTGGATTCATGCTAAAAATCGCATATCCAGATTTTAACGAATAAGCACGTTTTAAGGTCTCTACAATCCTATTTTAACATTTTTATGATGTCTGCGCGTGTGTGTATGGATGTCTGTCTGTGTGTATGTGTGTGTGTGTGTATGTATGTTTGTATGTATGTGTGTGGGACGATTACTAAAAAAACTTTAACACTAAATATTTGTTTAACTACATATTTCCCAATCCGAGATTACTGAAAAGATCTGAAAAGGTTTTGGTAACATTTAGACAACCGGAAGTAGCAGATTCTTGAAAAAAAAATCTGCTAAATATTAGTTTTTGAAATTTTTTCTTGGTAATATTAAAGAACATTGAATTCTCAATCTGACATATTTAAAGAAATTATTATATCTCGTATAGGTTTGGAGATATAGTATGTAATAATATAGAATAATCTCGTTGTCCAGAAAACAGTTGAGATATTTAAATGTTTGTAATTGTCAGATAAATGCAAAATGTCAGTGTCAAGAATCAGATTTTTCTGGTAGGTACGAGTATATTAAATATATATTATTGTATAATAATTAATGTTAATAATTAATAATATTAAATTCGTTACTTATAGGGCGCGAGCAGTCATGTGACTTTGTTGGCCTTGGCAAGGAGATGAGTTTCCATTTTAGAATGACGGCTGGTAGTTATTTACATAGATGTCACAATTGTCATATGCCATAATTTTTCATTCTGATGTTTATTTATCATCAATAGTATGGAATATATGTACTTGTCGACTTGTCGAGGAAAGTAATCCACATAGATTTGGAAAATCATAATGTTTTGAATGAAAAGTTATGACTTGACACCTATGTACATTATCACTAGCTGTCATTTTTTCACGGGCTTCCATATCTGCTTGCGGCTATCAAAGTCACATAACTGCTCGCACCCTATGCAACATAAAATAAAAATGGCGAGAGGAACTGTGCTGGCCACAACATATTTTTAAATTTGTTATTATATAAGTAATAAAAATATTTTTTACAAATTTAAATCTTTTTGAATTAAAATTTACTTCAAAACTACCTTTACAATTTAAGAACTTCAGACACATTTCAAAATTTAATAACACACATGTAGTATTTGAGATTAAATTGAATTGTCCATATATGACAATGTAAAAGTAATTCAGCGTTTTGTCGCAAGAGGCACCTCACATATTCACTATCTTCTATGCTAAAAATTAATTTCTCAACTGAGTTAAAAATAGCGCGGTCGCAGCAGAAACGTAAATGTAAACAACTGGAGAACCGGAGTATAATAAGTGAAGAAAAAACAAGCAAATAAATGTTATTCTTAATATTAAAATTAATAATGTGAAATATTTCATATAGATAAATTTATAAAAATATGTACATTAATATATTATAAGTACTTTTTTTACATGTCGCTAAGAGAAGTATTGAATTCATGCTAAAAATGGCATATCCAGATTTTAATGATTAAGCATATTTTAAGGTCCCTACAATCCGATTTTAATATTTTTACGACGATGTGTGTGTGTGTGTGTGTCGGTTGGAAGGACGATTTCTCAAAAATTATAATACTTAATATTTGTTAACTACGTATTTTTCAATCAGACATTTTACTGGGAAGAGCTCAAAAAATTTAGTAATAACTGGACAACCGGAAGTACCAGATTCTTAAAAAAATTCTTCTAAATATTATTTTCTGAAAATTTTTGTTCTTGCTAATATTAAAGATGAGTAAATTCTCTATCTGAAACATATAAATATTGTGTTATATCTTTTATAGATTTAAAAATAATGAAATATAAGGTGTATAATAATCTGTTGTAATAAATCTCATAGCCCAAATAATGTCATGGGAACCAATTGAAAAATAAAAAATGTTTGTAACTGACAGATAAATGTTAATGTCAAAAATCCAGAGACATTACTGAAGATTTTTCTGGGAAGTACATACATTATACCTATTATTTCTTACTATATTAATAGTTAAATATTTAAAATTATAGGTATATTTACACATACCCTTCAAAAATACTGTCAACGAATTGGAAACATTTCGAAAAATTAGAAGAGGATAAAATTTCTTCATAGAATGAATTTAAAATTAAAAAATCTAAATATAAAGAATAAATATAAGTAGAGTGTTTGGTGTAGAGTGGAGGTATACAAGAAATGTTAAATACAAAAGGACGCGAGTAGTCATGTCACTTTGTTGGCCTTGACAAGCAGATATGGGGGCTCGCGTCAGAATGATAGCTAGTAATTATGTACATAGATGTCAAATATCACAATTTTTCATTCTAAATTTAGTGATTTTCCAATTCCATGTGGTTTATTTTCCTCGACAAGTAAATTCTACACTCCTGGTGACAAATTAACTACGTGAATTTAGAAAATCTTGAATTTTTTATTAAAAAATTCTGACATTTGACATCTATGTACATAATTACTAATTGTTATTCTGACACGGGCCCCCATATCTGCTTGTCAATGCCAACAATGTCACATGACTGCTCGCGACCTATAGTTATGTAACCAAAAACGGAAGTGGCGAGAGGTATTGTGCTGGCCACAACCGATTTTTATAATAGTATAATCCGATTTATACCAAAATCTAATGGTTTCTTTCCAAATTAGAATGAGGTAGGTTCCAAAATATTCTGACCGACAGTATTTGAGTTAGAGCGCTCAGAGGATCCACACTCACACACACGCATACACAGACACACACACACGCACACGCACACTCATACACACCGACAGACATCATCGTGAAAATGTTAAAATCGAATTGTAGGGACATCAAAACGTGGTCATTTGCCAAAATCTCGACATGCGATTTTTAGCACGATCCCTATACCTCCCTTATCGTAGCAGAAGATAATAAAAAAACACATCGTAATAATACTAAGCGGAAGTATGAATTAATTGGTTGAAGAAATATTTAATAACATACATCAAATACTGTCAAACTTGCTATGGAGTGTAATGTACAGGCTTCATGCATGTACAATGTATGTGCATATTTTTCAACAATTAATTTATGTGCGCGTATGTACGAAGATAAATATACAAGCAAACCTGTAACTTCAGTTCAGTGAATTACGTTTACGCGATGTACACGCATATGCACATTATTATGTTGTCTTTCAATGCAATAAATAGCAAAATTTACTTGTTTTTAAACTTTTTAGATAAATTTTTTATATGTCATTTTTCAAAAATAAATAAAGCATAATAATACCACGATCTTAGATATTTAAGTTTTATTTTTTATTTCCAAAATACAAGGGGTATCATGACTAGCGCAAAAAAATAATAGCGTATTCCTGAAACAATTTTGAGTAAAAATGTCATGAACATAGGTATCTACTATTCCTTTTGGTTACGGAATTACAAAAGATCAAAATGCCATAAATAGCAGCATTTTTTTAAATTTTAATTAAAAGCCTATTTTTAAAACAATAAAACAAAATATGAATACTTTATTTTTATTTCTTATAATAATTGTTCAAAATGTGTTCTTTGAGCTGCATTCCCAGCTGACATCGGCGAATCAGAGTATTATGAATTTTACAAATTGTATACCGTAGCACTAAACCTTATACATTTCACAGTAAATTAAAAAATATTAATTTCAGATTAATTTAGAATTTTTGCAATTTTTGTTCTTTTGTTTTAAAAGCAGGTATGTTGATTTTTTTTTTTTTTAATTACTGCTTTATGAAACTCTAAACATCAAAATGACGCATTCGTCGTATATTACATACGAATTAATAACTGGAGATGTTTTAGCGCTAAACGTATCTCGAGAATAAGTAACTAGGTTACAAAGAAGTTCGTATATGTCTCGGATATGGAGGTGGGCATTAATTATTAATTATTTAATTCTCTTACTCCCCACCCTGCTAGGAGTTTTGTTTATTTGTCTTGGGTAATGACTTTATACAGTAATTTACTGCTAATAGATATTTAAAGTCAGTCTTTCTCTATTTCTGCAAAATACAAACTATCGATTAAAAAATATGGGTATTTCGTTAATATAGAGGCGTTTTTATAATTTTATTTGAATTTATAAGTCGTTTCACTATGGTGTCTCCCTCATTCCATTTCCCATTCTTAAATTTGCATAACTATACACTAGTACATACTGCCAACTATCTACGAACTCTCTACTGCATGTATTTACGTCGACAATACTAAAACAATTTATTACAAAAGTTTAAAATATTCTGTGCTTGATTCCAATATTGTTACAGTAGAATCGGCGGTTAATATTTTGAACATTCGTTTCTGAAAAGCATTTTCTTTATCAATTCAGACGACATGAAAAACGCACAACTCAGAAGAAAGACATATTTTCAATATTTGCTCTTTAAGCACACAGATTCCTTTGTAGGAAAAAAAAGGTTCATTTTGCAGTGTAGTGTATTACAAAACGAATAAATTTTCTATTTCTCACATCAAATAAGAAATTTTCATTTCACGTCTAGAGCATGCACAAAAATAAACGAATGAGAGTATTGAGGCCTTATACCGCAGTTCTCTGGCTAGGGAGAATGTTCTTTTGCTAAGATCACTTTTTTTTCTTTTTTATAATAAAGGCTGCAGATTTCTTTCAGTTAGAACTTCTTCATGTGATGCTTTGATGATTTTTCTTTACGTTATTTGTCAAACACAACATATAATAGGATAGGAATATCAAAGTAAAATTTTTATATTATTGTATAACATGCAAATCCTGCTTTAACTCAAAATTTAAATTATAAACTAAATAGTTGTAAAATTTTAATTTAAAGTAGGTGGACATAAATGATTGCGATGGGTGTTTCAGAAATGCATATTTTTGTACAAATTAATTAGCAATACTCTCGTCCGGTATGTACAATGGTAATAGATAAAATAACAGTCACGCATGTCCCACTTAGTGGATTAGTACAAACCCGAAAATAATAACAACATACAACAAATTATTATTAATACACAAATTAAGGCAATTATCAGTGCCTTGAAAAATAAAACTGTTATTAATGTATGTTATTTCTGACATATCTGACAGATTTGTCATTTATTTTGATTTTATTATTATTAGAATGATTCAATATACGAGTATATAAATATTGTTTTATAAGTGATAATTTCCTTAATTCGTATATTTTCTTTTGCTTCTAACTCATACATAAGAAACAAGTGAACAACAACAATTTTTAATTCTGAACATTTTTCTTCGTTTTTTTTTTCTTTTCTATAATTAACAGGTAGAGATATATCGACAAATTAAAATTTTAACATTGAATCTTTGAACTGGTTGCTGATTTTAATCAACCACGTACATTAAGACGAAAATTCCATAGATACATATACGTACATTTTTTGTAGTATAAGACGTACCTCTAATAATTAATGATGCAATTAAAAAAAACAGATAAATATATTTGTAATATTCACAAATTCTTAATTTATCAATACGATAACTTGTACCAGGAATAATCAATTTATATCTTCATTCTTGTTATTCGTCCCGTTACTGTCCTTGTTAGTATTATTTTTTTCTGTTGTTTTTCAAAAAAGTCAACTTATTCAGTACCATGTACCATCCAAAGCGAAAACTATGTTTTAATTTGTCAAAAATGTTATCTAATGAATTCAAAGGTATTCTTCTTGAATCTTATTTTAGGAATAGAAATAAATTAGAAAACGGCCAATAGCAATATTCTTTTTCTGTATGTTACAATGAATTTCATGATCAATTTTGGTAACTTGACTTTTGAATTGAATAATGATCAGACATTTCTCTGTTCACAGCCTACTCCGAGTTTTTTTTTTTTTCTTTTGAACACACTGTATTTAAACAATTAACTTAAATATTCTTCATATTATATCAACTGCTTTTACTCTTGTCTGGTATCATTGCTTAGCAAGTTAATTATGCATTATTTTCTCTTACTTTTTTAATTTATCTCTTCAATAAAAATGCACTTCAAGTATATCGTAGAATTCGTAATTTTACGTAGATCCCAAATATATAAAAATATATAGAGTGCCATTCGGAATATGAAAGTTCATGCCACTTCCGGTCAAACCGGAAGCTCTACCAAAATTCCAAATACCAAGATTTGTGAAACCCTAAGCCTAGTTTACAAATATTTAAAGAGAATTAGAAAATAATTATAAATAAAAAAGTTATTTTGATTGACCCTTTTTTCAATGTCACCCTGTATGTATTCCTATTTATAATAATGACATTCATCATCATCATTATTAATTTCCGCAATATCTAATTGGAACATAGGTCCGTAATTCCACCGGTTTCTTTAACAGAATATTACACATGTACTTAGTGGTGTGAGTAGTCAACCCACAGCTTACAAGGGTCTAGCGGTTTAAAGTTAAAAGTAACCTCCGAATGACTTAGCATCGATCGTATGAAACGATATTTGGAACCGACTTAAGTAGGTTTTATAATCTTTTATTGATGGCTAGCTAGCTTAATGCTTAGTGGTCAACCGACATCAATTATTCGAATCACTTGAAGGGTGAGAAATGGACCGTATTTAAAAAAAATCATATTGAGCTCTATTCAATTTATACATTGACATTAGAATAAATACATATAAAGCGCATTATTGAACACAATTTCCGGGTACATTTTCGCATTACAAGACAAGGAAAGACAAATTTCCACAGGTAGTCTCATAAAACTTTATAAGGCGCAATCGGCTTATTCTATGAGTTCCAAATATCGTTTCATATAACTATAGTTAGACTCACATGAAAGGAGAATATACGATCTCGTGGCCAACAGCCAACAGTTTCAGATCCCGATCGCTTATTTACCGATACGTATCAATTCGGCTCGTACCCGATACCCTTAGCGACATAAGCAGAAGTAACTTTCTAACCATCCTTTCTACCATTTCTAACGATATTCAGCACAAAGCAGTGGAGTATTTAAGGGATGGGGCATATGGAGGATATATCCCCTCCTATGATATTGGGTAAGAGTAACTAGACATAGACATATATAATATATATCAGGGATGGGCAAACTTTTTTGCCCGCGGGCCATATGAATGTAACTTGACCAGCGGACCGCATGGATGTTTGTAACATGACTAGCGGGTCGCATATGAATAAGAAAAGTTCTCCCAAAGAAAAAATAAAAATCTTGCTATTATAATAACACGATACATGATAATAAGAATACGAAAGTTCAGGGACAATGCTTTTTCAATTTTTATTGGTATTAAAAATTAAACAACACTGTTATATATTATAAAAATATCTATATGCTTTATTTTAAAATATTAAGTTGATTGAATAAAGAATATTTTTTTACATTCTGGTCGGTACATTAGTAAAATGAAAGGTTTAAAGTTTGATGCATTTTTGTTTTGCAGAAAACTAAAATCATGCGTCTATGTGCATGCGCTAGCGCTTTTACAGTGAAGTAAAACGATGCACAGACTCTCGGGGACACTTTTTGATTATTGTAGAAAACATTTTCTTTTATATCACCTCCCCATGTCTGGATACGCACAAAGCACTACGTTGGCATAGAGAAGGTATGCGAGGTGCTGGCGTACAGACATTTGTTCAGTTGGACGATTTGAGCAAAATAATTATAAAATTTGAAAAAAAATATTTAGTCGTAACGCTTATCTGAATTTGTACCTATATTAAAGATTTCATTTAAATAACGGTGTGCCCTACGTCCTGACGAAGAGACCGCAGTCTGATTCCACCTTCATTTATGACATCTCATTTCTCACTACAATGTAAATATAACAATAACCTAACCCACAAAAATCAGTCAAAGCTTTTCGAGTGTAACTTTTGTGCGTTAGGTTATTGTTATTATTTTTAGAGAAATATATAAGGTAAGTAAGATGTTCGTCGTTTTATAAAACATCTAGACGACTACATACGTCGGATTGTAAAACATCACTAAGTCAACGAAGGTTTGATAATCTGGCCGCGTTTTACACGCCCATCTAGCCTTGTACATAACCTATGTCAATTCAGCTCTTTGCACTAAATAACGTTAGGATTAGTTGAAAGTTACTTCGGCTTATGTCGTATCGGCTGCGAGCTGAATTGGTATAGCATCGGTAAATACGCTGACCGGTCCACATTTTAAATATTTCTTTTTTCACGCGGGCCAATCTTAATATTAAAATAAAATAACGTCAAATTCAAAAACAATTGAATTTGATTAAGGATTTTAAAAGTAAAGAAGTATCTTAATATATTATTTTCAAATAGTATAAAAATGAATATTTTTGAGAAAAAGATAATTAAATATGTACGGGGACCACTACACCATTGCTGAGTGTACCATGACAACCATGCGTTACTAATGTTGCACGGTAAATATTATTTACAATAATGCTCGCGCTCTGGCTGTTGCTGTTGCTAGTGAGAAATATTTCGTTAAAACATTTAGCAAAGAATCGGAAAGCTGCACGTGGAAATGGAGTGCCGCATAATTTATACAGATGTCCCAAAAAAGGACTGCCAAGGAGGTAATACACAAATTGTTATATTACATTATGAATTGCATAACAATAACTAAATAAATATTTAAAATAAAAATTGTTTATATTATCTGTATCGTACCTACATGGTTCAAAAAAAGAAAGAAAAGTAAAAAGTAGCATTTTTAAATATAGTTTACTTTTGTAGCTGGTTCATCAAATTCTTTCCATATCATCTTCAACTGCTGCGGAACATCAGTTTCTAACAAATTTAATACTTGGTTTACAATATTAATATTCATCTCTGATCTCTGGTGCATCGTCTAGTAAAACGAGTAATGTTGGATCCATTTAAAAATAAATAAAATATAGAACTGTCAGTCAACAGTTATCTGATTTGTTTCACTTTACACTGCGTTTGTGCGCTAAGTTCAATTCTGTAATTAGTAAAAAGTTTCTAGACTCTAGTAATAAAAAAGAGCGCTACATTTCTGCCGGAGCAATTCATATGGCCCAACGCACACAACATACGAATATTTTATATAACATAGGTCTAAAATAATCGGGTACTCTGCAAAGTGCGACTTACACTGGGAAATATATTACAATAATTCGAATTTTATGCACTTGAGATTTGTATGTTAGTTTAGGTTATGTTCTACTATGTTTACTAGTATTTAACTAATAATACTCATAGTTTCACGAATTTTAAATGATTTGATTATTTCCAAATAACTGTCTCGCCTATTTTTTTGGTTATTTGTCTATAATGGCTGGTATTATGAGCGCTCGACTAGCTGGTCACTCTACCATCATAATGGTACAATATGTACTTTATTTGGGTGAATAACTAGTCCCTTGCTTAATCGGACTTAGTCGCGAGCTCAGAATACCAGCCACGTGTATATAATTTCTAGTTTACTTATACTAGTTTAGAATCCTTGATGACATACGGACGGAAGCGACGAATACAGATTACATCCCAAACAAATTATTATATACATAAAGCAGATTTGTGTTGTTAGATAAACAGAATTTTAGTAATGACGGCGAGGTTTGTGGTCTTTACGTTGGGTTATTACAACTCACAGTAGTCAATCACTTAACTAATTACTAAATGTGTTTCATATATCCAGCACAGCATTCGAACTAACACTTAGCGACGTTATTACGGATCGAGAGTGCTTCTTTTAATGTTTTCTTTTCTTTATCTCATTACTCTCTATTTTATTGTTTTTATTTTTGTCTATGTTTCGTAGTATTATTGTTTGTTTAGTCTGTTTGGATTCAGTTCCATTAATTAGTTGTGATTCGAAAACACCATTACGCTCGAGGAATAGATGGTATTTTAGAAATACAAAATAAAGAAGTCAAAGTAAAAAATCTGATGTGACCAACACAGTACCTCCCGCCATTTACCTATGTATATAATTTTTATATTACTTTATAAATTTATCCATACAATATATAGAAAAAGTATTAAAGCATGCAATTCCATTATAACATATTGAAAATAAATACTAGTGAAAAATAAATAAATTAGTTTACCATATAATGTTCTCACTTACTAATTGCCGGTTCTACCAGCATCAAATAAATCTCCAAATAGCTTATTCATCAAATATCGTAGCAATATATGATAGCTATAATAAATACCGTTATTAATTTCTCTTATTCTTTTCTCTTAATATTATTATTATATGCGTGAGATTTATTTGATGTTGGCATAAGGCATAAGTAAAGTTTTTCAAAATAAGTGAAATCTTTGGCTGTATATTACCAATAGTAGGTATATATTTAAAGGTAAAATTCAAGAGTGATCTAGGACTTATTTTGACTGGAGATCCTATTTATTGGCCCTAGTTAATATTCAGAGTAGAGCATACAGTTTTGATAATGAGTAACATCTTGTAATTGATGTTAGCATATTTACATATTTACACGATAATTTTGTGAATAGATACCCTTAAAATGCATGAATAATAAATGCTTGATTACAATGATGTCAAATAACATACAAAAAAGTAATTATTACTATTATTATACATAATAAGATTATACTTTTTACTTTAATCCAAACATATGTGCGAGTATATATCTATATCAACGCTGTAAGTAAACTAATCTAAAAATTACAACTATGATAATTTGATTATACCAACCTGCATTTAAAAAAGATTTTTTATTACAACATAAAATTGTTTAGTTATACAATGATTAAGATTTGATTAGAATAATGGAACTTAATATTCACACAAAAAATGATTACGATATTTGTTATTGTATTTGTATGTTAGAATTGGCTGTCATGTGATTTCACAACCAATAAAACCGATGAGTAAAAACAGTATAGGTACAGTGGATACAGAAGACCGACGCGACTGTAATATCTCGTATTTTAATTTTCACTTATTACAGCCTTCTTCTAACCTTGCAGGCCATAGACAATGTCTAGTTACCTAATGCGTTCCGGCGGTCCTAGTTATTTTCCTATTGTTAAATATTTGTTTTCATTTATTGATAACATATTGCGTATATCAGGGGTGGACAACTTGTCTGTTATTTGGATCAAGGTTTTACATAGAACAATAATTAAAAAGTGTAATCTACCTGTGAAATTGGATCTGTTAGCCATACCTATCAAGTATATAATTATTTGTTATAAATTGTTTCACCAATATGCTCCGCCAGTTAAATCTTATAGCTATAGCCCTTTTGTGAGATTTTTAGTTTTGCCATCACGATAGACACAATTAATTAATTAATATTCTTTAATTATGCATAAAATTAAATTATCGATTATACTCATAAAATATCATTGAAAAATAATTCCGCTATGATAAATTATTAGATCAGGGACATTTACTTTAATTATTTGTTTATCCTTTTTGGATAAGTACTTGTACATATAGATTACAAGCGATCGAATGCAAAATATATTACTTGTTTAGCATAACAGGAAGCTACCATCACTTTTTACCAAAATGTAATTTACAGACTAATTCAAATATATTTACTAGAAGACTCGTATTCCTAAGCAATTAGATCATTTAGAACAAATATATACAAATATATTTTTTTGTTACCGGACTATTCAAATCGTGTTTATACGCAGTACTGTACTTGTAAAAACAAAACAGCAAACTTGTTCCTTTAATTTGATGGATATTGATTTTCATTTACTACTTGGGAACTTCTTTTTATATCCATTTCCAAAAATTTATCGCAGTTCACAATCAGTTAGTCGATTGAATGCTTTCACATTCTGGATGAAGAGAATTTAATAAAAAAATTACATATACAATGCAGTATGCATTGGATATTTTAACTAAATCTGTAGATATCTTTCTCGCAACAGTTTCTATAGTAGGCTGCGCGAGAAAGATAGAAAGACAAAAGAACGTGCGTCGTACAAGTTCAAAGTGTCAAGTGTTGTAGAATTCAGGAATTAAATATCGCCGCTTCAGATAACTTTAGATTACTTTGATTTGGGGTAGCGTTTGTGCCAATTGTGTCACTGAAATGACATACACTTTAGAAGAGAGAATTGAAATAATTTTCATTTATGGAGCTGAAAATCAGTGTGCTCGACGTACAGCCAATGAATTTAATGCAAGACATTGAACTTGTACGACGCACGTTCTTTTGTTTCAAAGCAAAACGTAGGTAGATGGCTTGATCAACCACTCAAAATGGGCATACATTTTTGTCTCTAATTCATGAACGGCTCGGCCATTAAAAATTTTGGGTAGGGGGTGGCTGGAGGGGAGGGTGAAAGTTTCCCAACTGATTGGAATAGGTTATTAAATGTCCCCCTCCAAAATAACATTGACCTGTTTTAGTGATTTTTGATAATTTTATTAATTAAAGAGTTATTCAAGGTGGGAAGTTTTCAAATGATCACCCGGTATAATATAAGTGGTAATTTTTTGCCGGATTTTTTTTTAGATTGTTACGAGAGCTGGTTGCCTAGCAATTTATTGAATGGCATTGACAAAAAAATCACGAACTGTCAAGCGAGTGATTTTTGATCAATGTCAGGACATAAATTTGCAACAGGCTCGAGTAAAGCAATCGGAAAATTTTGTCAGGATAAAATTTAACCACGAATGGTATTTGGATGACTTTCCACAACAAAAATCAGGTAATAATTTATAGTTTTTTGACAAAAATCTATAAATCTATTGTGTTTTTAGGTGTTATATTTATGATTGCGTTTTCAATGTTCTGAAACGATTCCTGTCCGAATCGACTCATTTTTAATAAAAACTGGAAACACTGAAAATATACGCATTTTGACAGACAGGTATATAAACAATATGTTTCAAAATACTCTTAAAACAACATCAAAAAAATCGCTTATCAAAACTCACATGTAATACTGCATCTTATTGACTTGAAGGATATGAATTTTTTTTGTGAAGCTGTTTTGTTGAAATAAAACTTGGTAACTAAGTAGAATCCTCAGTTTGGATTGGTTTATAAATTTATGAATGAAATAGTCATTTAAAAATATATTTTATATTCGATTGATTTGTGTCACTTCATGCCCGGTTGCAGAAACGTTCCTCAACGCCATTTTCAGTTAGCGGTTCATCAAAACGAATAAATGCAACGCGATTATTTGACATACCAAGGAAACTGATTAGAATTTGTTCATTTTGATGTACCGCTAACTGTACGTTGATGTACGTTTCTGCAACCGGGAAACATTATTGGAGACCTGTACTGTCATCTCGACAACTCACAAAACAATCTACTGCGCTAAATATATTTCAATCTAACAATCAAATAACTGCAATAATTAATTAGTTGAGCAAGAAAATAGAGCGATAACAATAGCAACACCGATTTTTTCAATACTTCGTCTGATATTTGTGAATAATAATAAATTTACTGAACAACAGTTTACAAGAAAAACCAATTACAGGACAAAGATTAAACAAAGATAAATTAATAAACATGAAGTTGCAAGTATATAATACAACACTAAATTTATTTGCTACTTATACTGCAGCGGCTGTAAAGTAGTATTTGACAATTGTCAATATAAAAGTTATACTTTACGGTTGCCAGAGGATACGTAAAACAACTATTTATGTAGTAGCCGTCTAAAATTACATTTTCGCAATTTATCTAAATGTGTAAATGTTTAATTACGAAATTGTCTAAATAAAGTTTGCCAGCTTCACTACAAAATGTTTGAAAGGCTTTGCTATTATTATTCAAGAAATTTAATGACCCTTCAACTGTAATATCTTCATTACTCAATTTAAATAAGCGATTAAAATATATTCTGCTTAAAAAGAAGAACAAGTTTTATAATTAATTGACTCATTTGTTAACTATGCGAATCTGACACTTAGACATTTTGAACTTCCTTCCGAGCGTTACTTTACAAGAGCCGGCATCGTGCAAAGAACTCCACAGGTAGAGAATCTCGATGTCAAAGTTTCGATCCTTGCGAGCTTTCATTTCGTGAAGTATGCCAAAGTGGGACTCTAATAATCATCCACAATACCGCTGAGTACGATATATGAAGATATGTTTACTGTCTTTGCGCTTTTGAGAGTTACGTTGGTATATCAGCAAGCACCAGTTTTAATTACAACTCTAAGGACTCTTTTTTGTCCCGCAGATTTTAATTCCGGTAACCTTTGTAGATTTCTAAATATAAGAAAATATGTGAAAGAGTGGTGAATATCTGAAATATTCTTGTAACCAAACAAATTAAATGTACAGTATTAGATTAAAGATGATAAGTAATCGCATAGAAAAAAATTAAAACAGGTTTTTATAATTAAGTAAAAAATAAATGTTCACAAAAAATCTAAATATTCAGTAAAATAATGGACGCTCGTATATATATACAAAGATAGGTATAAAAAATTGACAAAAATCCTAAGCGCTCATTAAAAATAACACATATGCAGTAATATAAACAATCTTTCTTTCTTTAACAATTGTCTGTTTTCTTTCGCCTTTTAGCCGTATTCTTTGCTGTTGTATTTTTACTTCCTACTCAGGTATTTCTTGTCCTGTCAATATTTAATTCATTTATAGCTGCTAAATATACACTAGTCGCTTATAAATAATTTATAAGCCTTATCTGAATTTCTTTTACATTGTTTCATGAACCTTGTTCACTGAACGTAAATTATTTCTAATAAGCGATATTTATAATAATACCAGATGTAACTTATTAAGTAGATTCTATATTGTAATTTGTAGTGTTGTCACAAGACGAGACGAGACGAAACTTGAGGTCGGTCTTGTCTAGACTTATTTTCGACTACCGGTCTTATTTTGATCTTGTCTAGGCGCGATTTGAAGTCAATGCCATCTTGTCTCGAGTCTCAATTAATTTTTTTATAATGGTATAAAATAGTACATTTATGTATATTGTTTCGGGATTTTCAACCTTTACAGTTATTAACTCTAGGCTAGTCTAACACACATAACTATTTTTACCTCCCGCTACCCTTAGTAACGGATTGTGCTAAAATCGCATATCGAGATTTTGGTAAATGGTGCTCATTTTAAAGTCCATAAAATCCAATTTTCATGATTATGTCTATGTGTCTGTGTATGTGTGTGTGTGTGTGTGTGTGTGTGTGTGTGTGTGTGTGTGTGTGCGTGTGTCTATGTGTGTGTGTGGGTTCTCTTACGCTCTACCTCAAATACTATCGTTCAGAAAATTTTGAAACCTTGTATAATAGTAACGTTTTAAAAACAAAATTGTATATGGAACAATAACTATATGGAAAGGAACTTAATACAGTTTCCAGCATAAGTAAATATGTAGGAATATAGGTAAGATAATAAAAATATATAATATATCATCACGGCATATTACCTATTGCTGGGTGAGCCAATCTACTTTGCAAATAGATGTTGGTAATAATTATGACATATTTGTACCATGCGGGCGTTTACCAGGCGTAACATCACGCGAATCTACTGAACCGAGTTCCCCCCAACCGACGCCAAATATTTTAGAATTTTAAATAGCACAAAATTGACCCCTGTTGTGCACTCCCCGTCGTATATAATATAGAACTGCAGTACAATTGCGATTCAAAAATTCCAAAAATAATCTGAGATATTATTTTTTAAAGTTTTCTAATAGGAATATCAACTAGATACTTCATCTCGTCAAATAATTAATATAAATATAGTAAAAAAAAATTAAAGATGTCAGAAATACGTCACTTATGAATTGTATTAATTAAGATTTTAGCTCCGCTCATTCTGTCAAATTCAGTAGTATCGTTTACTCAGTTTTTATGAGGGTACTATTGTTATTTTTTATGGGGTCACGTGGCCGCGTGCCTGAGTGTCTGCTCGCGAATCTGAGGATCCGGGTTCGATCTCGACCGACGCCAAATATTTCGAATTTTAAATGGCAAAAATTGGCCCCTGTGGTGCACTCTCTACGCCTGGTACTTACATTGTAATTGAACTGTCTAATGGTATATGATATGAATTTTTCTATTAAATCAATTCAATAAGTAAATACGCTTTTATTTCATTATTTCTATAGATTTAATAAAAATACGAGTATTATTTACCATTTTTGGAAATTCAAGCAGATCTGCAAACCCAAGTAAATCAATGATCCAAAAGTTGAAAATTTAATATCTCTCTTGTGCAAACAGTATTTACAGTACTTATTAATCTTACAGCGATAATAATAAATACGGGCTAATTTCAGAATAGCTTCTTTTTAAAACAAGATTAATTTATCACGAGCTTAACCCGAAATTTTATAATAATAAACATGGAATAAGACTTAACTCTAGAATAAACCCTCCATAAATGCCATTTTAACACTGAGTTAAAAGATATTCTGGGAATAGCTAATCTAGAAATGAGAATTTGTTTATTATTACCGCGGTTAGTTTTTAAAGCACTTATACACAATATATATTTTTTAAAATACCTATGAACTGAAGTCGGGCATCTTGTCGAGACTTCAAGACTTTCTCGACAAGACTCGATACTCGGCTCGTCTCGTCGCGGGTTTTTAGTCGAGACCGAAATGATGGTCTTGTCTAGACAGAACCAAGATGAGACGATACAAGACCAGTCTTGGTATTCCGGTAACACCAGTACTATGTAAAATCAACCGAAAAATAAAGTTCTTTTATATTTAGTATTGAGAATTTCGTATTTTTTATATGGTGTGGTTTAATCTCATAAGAATAATGAAAAGACGCGATACGTAATAGCGCCATTATTTTAATAGCGCGTTCTTAATACGAACCATAGTTATTGTTTTATTCTAAACCACGTTTTTTAAACTGTCTATAATACTAAATGGATTAAAATTAGCTATAAATATACATTATGTACCCTCAATCACTATTTTAGGAGAATGTAAGATAGGATTTTAAAATCTCTATCGATTTTTTCGTTAAAGATAAAAAAGTACCAATTTATATTATAATAATTTATTTATTATTAATATAATAATAAAACAATGCTTTATACATTTTTTTAGCAAGGGCTATATAAGTTTAAAATTGTACATACTTCCGTGCACATTTTTTTATTTTATGCACTTTTTTATCATTTTGATGTGTTTACACTACAGCAGCCTTTAAAGTAGTAGTAACTATTGATATTCTGTAAAAAAATATAAACAGGTCTGGCCATAGCCTAGATAAAGAAAAATAAATCCATATTCATTTACATACTACCTGTTGCTTTTTGTGGCGTCAAATAGAATTCAATTCTAATATCCCCATATCATACCACATGCGGCATGAAAACTATTCATATAATTATGTCACATTATGTAGGTATGGAACTGAATAACTTTTATACTTTATTAAATTTTGATATTTTAGCACTTTTACCCCCCCCCCCCATATATTAACGAGTCGTTTAGGTATTTTCAGAATAACTTGATCAAGTAGCAATAACAATGAAACAATTGTTTTTGACAAATGCGAGTTGTCAACTTTTTTAATAAATTTTGACAAATAAATAGATTAATAATTATTATAAAGTTATAATCAGTAAAAAATGCCTGCCTTTACAGAGAGCGAATATACAAGACATTGTGCTGCCCTATGCTGAAGCTCAGAGAAACGCTGCCGAAGCCCACAAATTTATTTGGCACGTTTTCCGAATCGTCATCTTCTAACCGTTCGCACCTTTGTACATGTGTGTAAATAAAATAGAGATCATAAGTATTTTAAGCCTGTTGCTCAAGATCGTGGTAGAATACGCCCTGATCACATAGAGAATATTGAATAGGTTGCTGAGCGCCAGGGTTTAGTACTCGAAGAATAGCACTACAACACAATTTGGATGATATAGAAACAACAACAGTTACATCATTTCGTCGACGCTTTCAGTCATTGACAATGACGGTGGTTATTTTGAACATTTACTGTAATTTCATTTATACCTGCATCACTTATAATCATCTTTATGTGTTTTCTTGTTCCGTCCTTTGTGAAGTTGTTCTTGGTCGACTGCACCTATAAATATCCTCATGTTTGGATTGTCCAACCTGTTGTAACATAATAATTTGATGTGTGATTTTTTGTTACCTTCAGCGAGGTATTTTATTCTACTTGTATGTTTTGTCTTCCCCGAATTGTGTATAGTTTCACCTTCTGGTGTCTGTCAATTTATTCACCAGTTTCTAATCTTTCATGTTGAAATTCATTATTTTATTGTATTGAGTTACAGTCACAAGGTCACAACGGAAACAAACCAAAAACAGCTGTTCATAAACACACGCGCACGCGCAGGTAGTCCCACTTTGAATTTTGCCATTATGCAACGCGCTCTACTTTCCGACATGCAGGTATTATTTTATTCGACCATAGGCGGGTACTGAAATTCGTTACGAAACTTTGAAGAATTTTAACTCAATATCTAGAAGGTTTACAAGAAAAAAAGTTATTAAGAAATATTATTACACTCGACGAGTTAAATTAATGTATTTATTTCTATTACACTCTGTATAGTATTCATACTCTACGTCATTATTTTATATTTACATTTTCGTCAAGTAAATACACAGTACTTTTATGTAACTACATTATTAATTCCAGAATATATTATTTTTAAATTTTGGGTGAATAAAGGATTTGCTTCTTTTACAGATAAAAAGTAAGGAAGAATAAATTCATAAAAAGTAATTAGTTCACTTTTAATAAGTAGTTATAGTTTAAAAATAAGGAGTTACCTAATTCAGAAATTATCTAAGTCATCCCTTATACGTTCTATGCCGGCTAGTACAGTCGTATTGACACGCGAACACATATAATTTACTAAATTACATACTTGTAAATTTCTTTACGTGTTATTTATTACGTAAAATACATTCGTTTCTATAAAATGTAATTATACTCTAATATATTGATGCCTTTTTGTAAATTTATTTTTAATTTTTAGTCCTTTACTAAAAAACACACTGTAAAAATTAATTTCACTTTAAGATTTATTAGAATTGTAAATATCAGTTAGCTAATTGAGCTTATTCTGTAACGCAGTACTTAATTTTTAACTGGTTAAATTTTTTATCTAATCAAGTACAAGTACACATTATAAAAAATCTGATGTAACCAACACAATATCTCCCGCCATTTAATTTTTATTAACTTAAATACATACCTATGGGGTCTCGTTGCCGCTTGCCTGATGTCTGGTTGCAAATCTGGGGAATCCGATTCGATCCCGATCAACGCCGAATATTTCTAATTTTAAATGGCACAAAATTGTCTCCTGTGTTGCATTCTCAACGTCAGCAATGAGTTCAAGCTTGGTAAACGCCCGTACGATATAAATATGTCATCATCATTACCGAAATCTGTGTACAAAGCAGATTAGCACACCTAGCAATGGGTAATACGCCGTGAAAATATATTAATTTATTTTTTTTATTTTAATGCATACATAATTCTAGAAATTATGTATATTAAGTTCCTTTCCATATAATTATTTTTCTCTTTACAATTTTCTTCTTAAAACATTATTCTTATTAATTTGAAATCCTTATTTTGTTGACAGTGACATTTCTCTGTCAGTTACATACATTTGAGCTGAACTATGTAACCATGGAGTTGAGTTTAAAGCATAAGTTCCGAGATATAATTTTTATATTACTTTATAAATGTATCCATAAAATTTATAGAAAATTATTAATGCAAAGCTGTAGAAAATGGAATAATCTTTATTTTATAATAACAAATTGCGAAAAAAATTACATTTAAAGGTATTTTTTGAAGATAAACTATTTTGAGCTTAAAGTAAACTGCCATTTCCGGTTATCCGATTGACACCAAAATTTAATAGCTTCTTTCCATATTAGAATAAGGTAGAAATACATGGTTTCAAAAGTATCTGAATGATAGTATTTGAGTTAGAGCGCCCAGAATATCAACACACACACACACACGCACACACACATACATAAATACATACATACATACACACATACACACATACAGACCCACAGACATCATCGTGAAAATGTTAAAATAGGATTATAGGGATCTTAAAACGTGGTCATTTACCAAAATTTCGATATGCGATTTTTAGCACGATCCCCATCTCCCTTACCAAGGGTAGCGGGTGGTAAAAATGTATTTTTAATTGTCAAATTAATATCTAACTTTTAACCAATTGTTAAAAATTAACCATTGAGTTACAGAATAGGCCCGAATACTACGTACACAGTTTGAGAAACTGAGTTATTTTCATTTCATGATACTAATGAAAACGTGAGAACAAATATGTGAAGATTGTAAGAAAATACCTATCTTTGTAATACTACAAACAATTTTTTTTTCTACAAGATAGTTTTTTTTTTAGTTATTTAATTAACAAAGCAATACAGTAGCTGGTTCACTACCGCAGCAGCATTTCACAGACGAAGCAAAGCCAAGCCTTAGAATTTAACTTAGATTATGCCGTGCAAAATATATTCGCCGATTGAATAGAATTAAAATTAATTTTATGATTTAAACGTTCTTTCCATCGTTATGTACAGTTGCTATGTAAAAAGAAATCATACTTTCTCTACCGTCGGCAACTTTGTTACCTACTGTTTGTCAATAAAATTTAACTTTTTATATGGATGGATTTACAGAGTAGAGATACCTCCCTACTTGAATTATATTTTTAAGTGTCAATAATAGTAACTATAATTTGAAATAATAAATTTATGAGTTAATTTTTATTTTTTTTAGTTGATTTATACGGTTGCCATAAAAATGGTATGCGTACTACTCTTGGAAGGTGTTTTTACAAGACTCACTGGCTTTTAGAACCAGTATTCGCCTAGGACTCGTATTTGAACTGGCCTACTTGATCTGTATGAATGCACTTTTCCGACTTATAACGTAAATAACTTCTATGCACAGTATGCATAAAGATAATTGTTGTGCATGCATTACCCAACTATGTACAAAACTGGAGACGCAGTTTGCGCATTTTGTTCAATAAAAATACAAATTTTCTACTTATTACCCCTTTAAGCATATACTGACTAGAGAAGTAATCCCCTACGCCAACGCATTTGCGGAACTGGAAGTTATGGTGTAATGTGGATAGCGTTTTGTTGTGTTATATGTCAAAATGTCACTACTTGTCATTTCACTGTAATCTAACTTTTTTTGTGTGTAGTGTGTATGTTGTGCCACATTGCAATGAAAAATACAAAGAAATTACGAAAGATTCGTTTCATGTGTAAGTAATGGGGATTATTTTACATATAATATAATAAACAAAGTGTAACTTTTAGGTTTCCTGCTTTTAATGACGTAAGAGAAAAGCTACTGAAATTTATTGGAAGTAAAGATATTTCAAAAGTAGCAACTAATCATTACTTTGTAAATAGGTAATACAAATATGAATATAATACGCAACCCGCAAATCATCCCTTCGCATATCTCCCAATCACAACAAACATCGCAAGGCGCCCTCTAGTTAGTATATATTCGCAGTGTTGCACAAATACCTCTTTTAGATTACTTTTTGTAGCAACTTTATCTTGAAAAACGTTCTATACAAATGAAGTAAGAAGTATATATGTATGTGTTTAGTTCACCGCACATGTATCGCGTTTATATAAATAAAATACTTTTACATTACTTACTGGTATTGTTGCATATCTGAACAATACTGTATGTATATAAAATATATTACATATTCAAGGGAACGAAAAAGTTATAAAGTAAGTATACAATACAAAATAAAGTTATAAGTAGTGATAATTTGATACAATAAGATATTCAGCCATTTGTTATCCAGCTAATGGAGCTAAAAATATTTCCTAATTTCTGAACAATAATTTTTGGTTGTCAATGTTTTGATTCATTGTATAACTAGGCGGAAAGTTTGTAAGAAAGTTGGGAAAGATTTCCATTATTTGCATCACAAATAAATCTGACTCATTTAACGTTAATCATCGGCGAAGAGCGGCGAATTTCACGTCGTGACAGCCCAGATGTCGGCGCGATGACAAATGTACTCGTTCAGAGCAAAAACGAAATGACAGGGCGCGAGAGTAGGAACATTAGTGCCTACTAATGCCTACACAAAGGCTCGGATAATGTTTTATTCATGATCTAATATTTTACCAGTAATTACGAAGAATTATACAAGTACAGCCTTATGTAATTTTGCTTTGTGTTTTTTATATTTATTATTTATGGAAGAATAAATTTTGTAAACACGGGAAAACAATAGATAAATGCTTATAAATGATATCATTTACATCGCCTTATTCTGTAAGTGTAATAATACTCGTATTAGTACATAACAACATTATCATCGGCACAACACCCCTTTTGCGATAATAACTGATTACTTTGCATTCTGTGCGGTAAAGGATATACTTCTATAGCCATCTATGTTTAACATGGATAACTGATTAGGTCGTCACATGCGAGTGCGATTAATAGTTGATATATTGGCATTTTGACGATCACACATTTAGCCGACCAGTAGATTCGAACAGAGGAACCTCAGATTCGATCAGAACAGATAGTGCATTTACCAACCTAATAAACTTAAGCAATTTTTGGTAAACACTTCTTTTTTTTCCTTTTTTGTTAACCTGTAGATAACATTAATTTGATTCATTATTAGTAATCTACAGAACTATAGAAGTTTTCCATTAGCCTGCTGATTAATGATCAACTGAGTAAGGAATCAAGCTAAACCATTGTAATTCGCAACTTGATTTCTGAAGCTAGTAATCATTATTAACAGATACACATTTTTTTGGTTCCTGTAAATTGTACCTAATGTAATTTTATTCCATTCGTGTGAATTGTACTTTCTTTTAAAAAATTACCAATAGTAATATTTATGTTATTTATACGTAGATTGTGAGGCAAAGTTAAAGTTACACACCTATAAATGTCAAAAGATGTTATTAGTGCTTGAATAATGGGAAATTATGAAACAATTCATCCTCGATTTTGATTACTAGATGAACTTGATTTTTAATCGTGAATCAGTGATCTGTAATACAACACAGGGATGGTGACTTTGGTCGTAAATATTTATTTAACTATCAAGTGTGTTAATGAGGGCGATTAACGTTAATTAACATTAATCGCCAATTAACACACGTGTTAGTTACAATATTTTTTCGTTGACCGTATCTTACTTAAATGGAAAATCTAATTTTATTCCATGACAATTTTTTTTAGGTTAGTAATGGTTGACCGAACGTCAAATTTTACGTCAGAAAATCAATAAGTTTTGTCATCAATTGTTTTCAGCGGGTGCGTTCAGTTTACTTAATGCCAGACAACACAAGCGGTTTTTTATGTTATTTGAGGAATTTTATTCGTTCAAATTCATTTTAAAGGTATGCTACGTGAATATACCTAGCTAGTAAGTGTCAAAAGCATGACTTTTAATTCTGTCTACCTTTTTGCTACAACTTAGCGTTAGCAATACATGCTGTGTTCCATGTGGTGAACGCACCCAATAAATCGTTTATTAATAAAAAATCATGCATTAATAGGGGTCATTAATGAATGATTTTCTATACATTAAGATAGCCCATTAATAAACGGTCGACGGAAATAGTAATTAATATATCAAGGCTGCGATTTTTTTCTTTAGCGTACCAAGAGAAAAACTGACGATCTCGAGTGCGCTATATTTACTTGCATACCTATCAAGTAAGGTAAGTAAACTTTTCTGTCAAAGATAGTAGTGTACCTAAGGTCCATAAGCCACCAAATATTTAATTGTAATAAAAATTTCTACTGCTATTGTGCATTACAATATCTCCATATGAAAAACCTGATGTGACCCACACAATACCTCCCGCCATTTCATTTTTATTAATTTAAATACATCCTAATGGGGTCTTGTGGCCGCGTGTCTCAGGTCACGAATCTGGGGAATCGGATTCGATCCCGACCAATGCCAAATATTTCGAATTTTAAATGGCACAACTATGATGCACTCCCCACGCTAGCAATGAGTGCCCGTAAGGTGAATCTTAGTAGTCGCCCGCACGATACAAATATGTCATCATCATTAAGGAAATCTGTGTACAGTAAAATTTTTGAAAGATGTCTGATCAAGGGCACCTGTATCACGAACGAATTAACAAATAGGCATGCATTTATCTCTTTCTTTTGCAAAGGCTGTAAGAGTTTGTGATAAGGATGGATATAACATGCTTGTCTTTCAAAAATTCATATTATTTCGACTAAGCTAGGACATTCCATTTAAAAACGATGCTCGTTGTTGATAATACTTTCCCTGTAACGTAAGTTTATTTATTAATTTAGATACATTACCTGGATTCATAGCCGTACGTATAACGTTATATTCTGTCAGAGTCACTGACACTGACATTGTGTCAGTATCTTATTTTTAACATATTTGGTTTTACATTTGCTTATAAACTTACTAGTTGACTTATTTTTGAATTTTGAATGCTTTTTCTGTAATATATATTTTTATAATAATAAAATAACAGTAGTATCTTACGTACCCTCATAAAAACTAAGCAAACGACACTACTGAATTTGTCATGATGGGCGGAGCAAAAATCTGAATTCATACAATTCGTAGACAACCTTGATCGGACATCTTTCAAAAATTTTACTGTACAAGGCAGATTAACACACCCAGCAACGGGTAATATGTCATGATGATATATTTATTTATTTGTTTATATAAATACATACCTGCATATTTACTAATGCTGGAAACTACATTAAATTCCTTTCCATATAATTATTGTTCCATTTAAAATTTTCTTTTTAAAACGTTACTATTATTAATTTGAAATGATTATTTTTTGAAGAAAACTGTACAATGTACAATTTGCGATACTTGGTGAAGTTGTTCTAAATATATTAATATTTGTGCATACTGAAATCTTGTGAAGTATGCCAAGTATGCACAAATATTAATATATTTAGAACAACTTCACCAAGTATCGCAAATTGTACATTGTACAGTTTTCTTTATTATTCTGGTAGCAGTGCTAGCCAAACTCGCGGTTTTCCTGGTAGATGGCTCTGTAGGTGTTTAGTTACTTCTGCAGGCTTAATACCTATGTGGGATGTTTATAATCCGCCCGCTCAACTGGTCTCGCAGGAGGCGTCAGTACACCGAGTACACCTCACTGATGAGCTCCAATAAGAGCGAAACGCGTCTGTGGTTCTGGTTGAGTGGGCCAGTCTCTGATAAATGACCGAGAGGTTGATTCAGAGACTGAAATCTTGTGAAGTGTGCCAAGTATGCACAAATATATGATTATTTTTTGACTGTGACATTTATCTGTCAGTTTCATATATTTGAGCTGATCTGTGTAATCATGAAGGTGTGTTTAAAACATAAGCTCCGGGGTACAATTTTTATAAATGTATCCATAAAATAAATATAGAAAAAGTATTAATCCAAACTTGTAGAAAATTAAATTTTTATAATAGCATAAATTGCGAAAAAATAACATTTAAAGGTAATTTTTGAAGAAAGCTATTTTGAGCTTAAAGTAAAGTGCCATTTCCGGTTACCCGATTGAGTTAGAGCACCTAGTAGATCCACATTACCACATTCACACACACAAATGTATACACAAAAATACACACACACACACACATTACCGGGAAAATGTAAAATCGGTTCTAGGAACCTGAAAACGTGGTAATTTACCAAAATCTCGATATGCGATTTTTAGCACGATCCCTACACCTCCCTTACCAAGGGTAACGGTAGGTAAAAAATAATTTTAATTGATTTTTGACTTTATAAAAACATTTTTGCATTTCCTAACATTATTTGAAGATTAATTTTACGTCATTATCAATTAACCAAATAAAACACTGCATGCATTACCACGCTACCGTAATATGTTTGCATACATCACGCTGTCATAGCTTCATGCACGTATATTTGAGTACTACCACGCTGTCAACGTATATTGAAATAATCGTAATAGGTGTAAACAGGATAATATTAGGACGTATAATTTAATTATGGGATATGACGCAACTGTTGTAACCCTTCTTTAACAAAGTAATATTAATGAAAATTGTCCGCGCCTAGCTTCACACTGTGTCTTTCCAGTGCCAGATCCTGGAATAGTAAACGAGGTCAAAAGTACCTACCCAGAATTGTGAATGTAATAATAATACGTAATATAGGATACCGTGCAGCAGTCTATTTGGGGAAATACGAGCTAAGTGGGATGCTGGTCTTATATTGTATTGCCCTCACATTGTGTGGTGACCCACGTTCAATTCTTTCTGGGAAAGTGATGACTACTTGTACCTAAGCAAAAACCTGTATAACCTGTGACCCTATCCACATCTCACTCACACGGTTGCAGTCGCCATCATTTTTTGCCTGGATTTTTGGTGCAAGCTCGTACCCCCAACTATTATTTCATACTTATTGTATAGATGTACTATACCCGAGTCATCCTTATCACCTAAATAAGTGGCTGACCTGGGCTTTCGTCCGCGACTATTTTCCCACTAAGTCTCTTCAGTGGCTTGTCCTGGAAGACAATGAAGCAGGTCCAAAATTGTAGCAATTCTGAGGTAGTGTGAAATATAGAAAGGAAAATAATACAAAGAGATAGTGGGATTAGTGACTCCATCTATCCAAGGTAACTGGATGGCAAATTATGGTACCTATCATTTTTCAACATGTTGGTATTTTATAGGTTACCCCACATTGTCTGGTAGCTCATCTTCAACTGTCTACCCGGGAAAGTGACAATGAATTGTACCTAAGCAGAGACATGGTTAGAACTCTTTTCTTCATATATAAAACAGGGTTCTTTGCTTATACTGCCACCGGAATCATACCACTGCGTCACGTTGGGTATATGTTTTGTAACGTGTGTGGACCCGACGCCTCTGAGGCTACGAATACGCAACCGCCGCCACTGGTCAAACGTTTCTAGAAACGGCCGCTGCGCTGAGCGAGCGTCTAATATTGTCGATGACGCAATCTTGACGAACACCGGCCGAATAACAAATACGTACGTCTCGACCTGTTTCATTACTTCTGGTCGCCTGATCCTTTGTATTTGATGTTATTATCGTATAGAACATTCTAGTGAAATGACACGGGACTATTTAAACACCGCCAGGGAAACCAGTGGGGCATTCTGATATAGACAGCCATCGTGAAATGAATATTGTTTCAAAAAATAATCTGAGTGTTTAGGTATTTAATAATATATTCGTAGTCTTAAATAGTATTTAATAATTGTTTAATGATAGTGTTAATTATTTTTATTATCTTTATCTTAATTATTTATCGACTAATAAATCTTCTGTTTTAATTATTAATATTTCTCTGATTTGTACACTTCACCCAAATGAAATAAACGTTACAGTATATAGTCTACAGGCGTATTATATCTGAGGCTGCCCTGACCATTTCGACTTTCATTCGTGTACGTGGGTACGACCCAGCTACACATTATGTCTATCGGTGTCATATATTGAAAGACAGCAATGTAGGTAAAAGAATCCAAGATTTCAGAGGTAATATGAAACGATATAAATTAAGATAATAAACTCTTTAGCTTAGTTCGTTAGCTCTTCGTTAATATGTAGTATAAAATACATATAAAGCGGAACGATAATAAATAGTTATTTATCGTTACACTATATTAGACAGGTTTAGGTGTACCAATCTGTTTTTGTTCGTAAATTTATTGTGGAAAGAGTTGAGTATTATCCATATAACAATTTGATAAGATAAATCCGTTGGCAAGTCTACCTTTATTTGTCATTTTATCCCTTAAAATTAAATATAAAACTTTATGCTTCTAAAATACAGACAGACTCCATGGAGTAGAACTGCTTACCAAATTTTATGAAAATATGCATAAAAAAATCCTTGCGTTTCCTAAAAACAGTAAATGTGCAACAAATTTTAGACCACATACTTATCCTGAAGTGATAACCAGATATTGACCTTGTCATTTTCTTATTTAATAATAAAAAATATTTTTGTATCCCATAAATACTAAAAATTAACGAAAGTTTAGACGATATCTAATTTTAAATTAAGAAAAAAAAATCTGATGTGGCTATCACATTACCCTCCGTCAATCCTATGTATTATGTATAAATTCCATACATAAATTTTCTTGAAAAACATTCTAAATTTCCAGTAAAATTATTTCATAAACAAACTATGCAAATTGCACATTACACTGACAGCTTCTTCTTCTTTAGCTTTTCCCACTCTTTAGGGGTCGCTATTTTTTATTTTCTTCTTCCACTCATTTCTGTTTTGTCGTCCTCATTCAGTTCCTTTTCTCACAAGTCTTCCGCAAACCTGCCCTGCCATCTTAATCTTTGGTCTTCCTGTTTCTTCCATCTTCTATTACTAAGCTATTCATTCTTCTTCCAATATATTCTTCATCTCTCCTCATGATATGTTCAAATCAATGTAATCGTCTCTCTAGTATCTTTCTAGAAACTTCTAACAATTGAGTCATTTCCCTTATTCTTTCATTCCTTACCGTATCTTTCCGTGTTTTCTTTTCATTGATATTGACATCTGTCAATTTGAATTGTCTAAATATATTAGCAGTTTCCATGGTTAGCATAGCTGGCTGATGTATAAAATTTAATATCTTCATAAATCTTTAACTATGTCAGCGATAATAATAAATAATTTCCTATTTCCAGATTATATATTCCGAGAATATCTCTTAACCCTGTGTTAAAATGACTTTTATGGAAAGTTTATTCTAGAGTTGTCTTATTTCATAAACTGCTTTTTTTCAAGAAAAATTGTTAAAAGTTGCAAATGAGGGTACTTCCGATGGTTGTCGGCATTTAAACTCGAGGAATACGAAAAAATTATAACTTTTGCAATCGTAGTATTGGAGTTATGCGATCTGAAACGATCGTCATACACGTACACAAACGCGCGCGCACACACACACACACACACACACACACACACACACACACACACACACACACATACATATAGACATCATTGTAAAAATAGTAAATTCGTATTCTAGGGACCTCAAAATGTGCATATTCATTAGAAACTCACTATCGAATTTTTAACCAAAGACAATACCTTCCTTCCCTAAAGGTGACGGATGGTAAAAAAGTGTTTACAGTAATTTCAAAAGTAAATATTTATTTTGACACTATCGTGGCATTAATTTAGTTTAATACATTAGGTGAACATTTAATAAATTTCGTATTCATTACTTCTTTTTTTAGAACAAAATGCTAGGGGTTCAGAGTTTAATTTGGTAAATATTTAATTTGTTTCTATAATCAATTATTAGATATTATTTGTTTTCACTTATGCTTATAACTGATATGACTTTTAAATGTTATAAAGTGTTGCACAAAATTCTTATACAACATTCAGGAAAAAAGGTGACAATGAATTGTCAATGTTATGAGTTCATAATATAGCATAAAACCTACTGTAATTATTAAATATTACAGTTGTAACTCACCGTAATTAGAGTAATTTTTAATTAGAATATAACTGTGTTTTAACATGCAATAATGAATCACTTTCATGACACATTAAAAAATGCCTATTTATTTCTTGTATAACTTTATAACTGTTTATCAAAGGATTTCGTGATTGTTTCATTTTTCTACATGACATTTTCTGCTAAAAAAGTGGTCATTTCCTTTTACTTTAAAACTAATAAATTACATTCTAAACAAAAGTTTCAAGGTTAAATAGTGTTATGGAAATATTTTCAAGAAACGTTTTAAAAAGTTTTAAGAATGTTTATAAATTGCCACCATTTTTCTATGCACTTAAACAGTATTAAATGTGCTGTAATTTATTATGAATTTGAAAACTTATAAGTAATCTTTTGTAATATTTTGCACTTTTAAAAATGTCTCAAGAAGAAACTTTGAAAAACTGGCATTTATAGTATAAGTTTTAAATCCCGAGGAAAAACAAAAAAGGTAAAGTTCATTAGCAAGGTAAATAAATTTATACAGGGTGTTTACGGTCTTTTTGTTTTTTTTAGTGGGTGATACTACAGGTCAAAAAAGGCGAAAAACATTAAAACACCTTAGTAAAATATTTATAATTACAGAGTTACAGGCCTTTAAAAGTGCACCTCATCAAGCACAATTTTATTAATAAATCTGGTACTAATTGCAAGAAAATTTTGAAACTTGGTATGAGGGTACTACTTATTTAGATGCATATTTATACTTTCTTTTGTTTTTGTATCTCAACCAGAGGCGTCTCATTTGGGGAAGCCATGAACATTTTTATCGTTATTTTTTTACTTATGGGCATTTTTCCATTTTTACTTATAAAATATTACATACAGTTTAAAAATACACAAAAAGGTACTCTTGATAAAACTTGATAAACGCAGTAGTTTTGGAGATATTTTAATTTTTAGAAAAAATCATTTATCCATAGAAATTAGATAAAAGTTAAGAAACAAACAAGTACGTAAAATTTTAGTATTATTTTATAAAAATTGTTCAAAATGACCACCTTGAGCACGAATACATGCGTGACACCGGCGAATTAATGAATCATATACTCTATGAAATAAAATATTTTTTTGAATATCACGTACAGAATTAACTCTTCGTGCTCAAAGTGGTCATTTTGAACAATTTTTATAAAATAATACTAAAATTTTACGTACTTGTTTGTTTCTTAACTTTTATCTAAATTTTATGGATAAATGATTTTTTCTAAAAATTAAAATATCTCCAAAACTACTGCGTTTATCAAGTTTTATCAAGAGTACATTTTTGTGTATTTTTAAACTGTATGTAATATTTTATTGATAAAAATGGAAAAATGTTCATGGATAAAAAAAATAACAATAAAAAATGTTCATGGCTTCCCCATATGAGACGCCTCTGGTTGAGATACAAAAACAAAAGAAAGTATAAATGTGCATCTAAATAAGTAGTACTCTCATACCAAGTTTCAACATTTTCGTGCAATTAGTACCAGAGTTATTAATAAAATTGTGCTTGATGAGGTGCACTTTTAAAGGCCTGTAACTCTGTAATTATAAATATTTTACTAAGGTGTTTTAATGTTTTTCGCCTTTTTTTGACCTGTAGTATCACCCACTAAAAAAAACAAAAAGACCGTAAACACCCTGTATTTCTAGATATACATATTACAAAAAATCTATGTTGCCAAAAAAACTCACAACAAAGTTTTCTAAAAGTTGTTATAATGATTAGTTTGGATGAAGTGTAAATGGAGTAAGAAATGAAAGTTCTGATGGGTAGAGACTTTGCTATAACAAACTAAAAGAGATATAAATGTAACTTACAATTATTTATGTTCAACTACGTTTTAATTTTAACGTGCCAAATTACGAGTATAATTTATATTAACAATAATTTATGTACATCTTTCTGCGGTTGTAAAATAATAATAAAACTAAATGTAAAAGGCATTTGTAGGAAACAATACAATTAAAACTGAAGGACCTCCAAAAGTAAAATACCAGAAACCAGAAGTTAAAAATTTATCTTGATCTTGATCATTTAAAACCGTAAAAAAATAACAACTATGGTACGTAGTACTAGTTAGCGCAGGAAAAAATATCCATTTGGGTGAAATTTTTTTAGCGACTGCACATGCAGCATTTCGAGGAGTGAAAAGTGGAGATATATATTTATATGTAATTATAAGATCACATATGTAACTGTGATCAGGGATAAAACTAAATTATTATGGGAGGTAACTAATAAATTTTCTATTTTGTAAAGTATTATTTTAAGAAATGAACTGTATTTATATACATCTACTTTGTACAAAGTACCTTTCTGTTTTTTCTAAAAAGTCTTTTAATATGTTTTTTTTTTCAAGTAGGTAGAATAAATTTTTATTCAGTGTATTGAGTGGATAATTTATTTATTTATTTATTCAACAGGGAAACCCCAATTACAGAATAAATTCATAGAAATACGGTACACAGTAATAATATTATAAGAAAATTGCAATTGTTGAAGTAACAAGAAAAAAATTCAATACCCTGTAAGAAAGAATAAAAATATACATAAAAGATATATAATAATAAATAAGCACTAGAGCTATTTAATTTCTAATAGTATACTTTTGATCCTATTCAAAGCAACAGAAAAGTCTAGTTTAAGACAAAATCTATTATACGTACTATACATTGAATGTACAGGGGAGTTTTGTTAATAATTCGTTCTAGCAAAATTACACGCAAAAAGTAAGGAACTCCTAGAGTTAAATTGCCTTACATAAAAATTAAGCTGACTAAGATTCAGGAGCTTTAATAATATTATTCACAACTTTATATAAAAAATAAATTGCTGCTTAATTCGTCGAGTGTTCAAAGATTCTACACGAAATATAATTAATAACGAATCGTAATCAAGACTTGGCCATTCAAAATTAATTCGACAATAACAATGTTTTAAATATATTTTTTTAACTTTCAATGGCTAGAACATAACAATTGTAAAAAGGTGACCAGATTAAACTTGCGTATTCCAGTTTACATCTTACGAGTGATTCACATAAAGTTTTTAGGCATTTTACATTTTTAAAGTTACGAGTTATTCTTAGTACAAACCCTAAAGTTCTATACGCAGAATTAATAGTATTATTAATATGCAAATGAAAAGTTAAATTCTTGTCGTATAATGCACCTAAATTAAATTCAACAACATTAAATTTTCTGGAGTAACTTACAACTTCACACTTGTTCAAGTTAAAGAATAATCTATTTTTGTTGGACCATCAAAAGATACTGTGTGAGTCCTTTTTGCAAATTTAAACAGTCATTAATATTGCTAACTAATTGAAAAATTTACGTCTACAAGCACAATGTACTGCCCAACGCCCGAAACGTCTGTCCACATTGATATGCGCTAAACGCTAGCCTGAAGATCCACAGAACAATCAGATAGGCAGGATATAATAATTGAAATTATACACATACAAATTAAATTATTTTGAACTACCATAAAAAGTATTAGTTTTTAAATTTAATTTAATTTTACTCTTTATTGAATATTAGACTGTTCGAATTGTTTTAAATAATCTAAAATAAATGAAACGTCAGGTAAAAGTAATAGTTATTTACGTATAGAGTGTCGAAAGAACAGGTTTACGCCTGCCCACGAAATTTAAAGCCCGATGCGTAGCGAAGGACTCTTATTCATCCAAGGGCGTAATCTTTTTCCGGCCTGAGGTATAATGTAAAATTTATATCCACCTTAGGTTAATTTGCAAAGCTAATTTAAATTTCCTTCCGAAAATATAAAAATTATGTTTTAAAAAAAATCAAATATGACATAGCTTCCGTTTACCAGAAGTAGAATGCAGTAACTTCTTATACCAAAAAATTATATTTAGTTCACCCCAAACTATGTAATTTAAACTTTTGGCCTAAAATGAATAATACAGATAATAGCCATTTTCAGTCACTTGTATTAATACATTAAAATAAAATTTAAAAAAACACAAAATAGAATGTATGTATATGTAAAATTAAAAAGCATATTACGAGTATAAATATAAATTACTATTGTGTTACATGTATTCATACCGGGTGTCTACTGTTTTATAGATCATATTAAATACATTGCTAAAATTTTCATATCGCTATAATTTTTGCCTTATCCACTTTAGAATAAAATTACAAAACAAAATTAAAATTAAATACTGCATTTAATAATTTCAGTGCGGTTTCTTTCGTGAGAGAGGGGCAAAATAATAATTTGAGTTTGACAGATGACACCTGTCATGAAAATTTTAATTAGTAATTAAATGAAAAAAGTTTCTGGGATTCAGCCACATTTATTACTTCAGTCTCAACAGTTCGACCACAAATGGGTCTTTTTCAGGAGATGAAAGTTGATATAAATGTACTGTGCATAATATCATAAACACTAACATTGATATATATCATATCATTTTTAAAACACAGGCTACTTAATAGTAGCCAGTAACATGACAACGAACGAGATTACGTATATGAACGAAATGACGAACGCTCAAGAATACGGTTCCTGGATCATTGACCTCTATATACAAAATGGACCGGCGACACCTATATCTTTACAATGGCAAGGGCTCTATCCACCAGTCCGGCGAGTTGCATTTTTGGTGGATACACGCCAGTTATTCAAGACGCCGGTCCAATTTGTATATAGAGATCAATGCCTGGACTTTAGCACCCTTCACCATACAGAATCATTTAGTTTATTGTCTAGGCTTCGCATCATCTCTGACCATTATATAGTGTGTTACAAAAAGGTAAAAAAATAAGGGCATATAGTAAAAAATTTGATATGGCCAGCACAATACCTTCCATCAATCCTTTGTATTATGTACAAATTCCATACATAAATTTTCTTGCAAACGATTCTAAATTTTTGGTATTATGTGATTCCCTTTCTCGGCAACTGAATTCCATACTCCTGATAACAAACAAACTACAGGAAATAAGAAAATTATGAAATTTTGAATGAAAAATTATAACACTTGTCAGTTATGGACATAATTAATTGCTGTCATTTTGACACGGGTCCCCATATCTGCTTGCCAAAGTCAGCAAAGCCATGTGACTGCACGCGCCCTATACATAAATTTTCTTGCAAAAGATCCTATATTTCCAATAAAGTTATTTCATAAACAAACTATGCAAATTGCACTTGACACTGACATCTTTTTCTTCTATAGTTTTTCCCATTCGTTAGGGGGTCGCTATTTTATATTTTCTTCTTCCACTCATGTTTGTTTTGCATGTCGTCCTCATTCAGTTCCTTTTCTCTCAAGTCTTCTGCAATTCAGTCTTTTCATCTTATATTTGGTCTTCCTATGTTTCTTCCTCCTTCTATTAATATATTCATCTCTCCTCATGACATGTTCAAACCAATGTAATCGTCTCTCTTATATCTAGAAACTTCTAACACAGAGTTACTTCCCTTATTCTTTCATTGATTTACATTTTATTGATACTGACATCTGTCAATTTGAATTACCTGAATTACCTTCATTCTTCTTTAACTATATATCTGTTGAATATCAAATATAAAATGCAATCAAATCGTATAAACAATAATATATTCTTTAAGTTATAATAACATTTAACTAAGTTTTTCAAGAAAAACTGTTAAAATCTTCATATGAGGGTACTTCCGGTTGACCAATTATAACCAAAATCTAATCAAGTCTGCATATGGTTGTAAGGAAGATGAATACGCAAGAATTGTAATTTTTGGAATTCTAGTATTGGAGATATCGTTGACGAAACCGCGGTCACACACACACACACACACACACACACACACACACACACACACACACACATACACACACGCACACACGAACACACACACGTACAGACATCATCGTAAAAATAGTAATATCGTATTGTAAAGACCCTAAAACGTGCTTATTCATTGAAAACTCACCACCGGATTTTTTGACCAAGCATTGAAATATGAGTTTTTATGGGGTTATCCTCTAGTGTCTCTAAAACTATAAGAGTTGCGACTTCGATTAAATGAGACATTTTGTTTACCTTTTAGAGGTCATGTTAGATGTACTATTGTTTTTTTTTTTTTTAATCAAATTGTACGAAGTTAAATGTGATGGCGATCTTGGTCAATATTTAATTTTCAAATAACTTCCTAGAAATTGCGAAAAATATTTTACACAAAATTTTGTTTTTATAAATAAATAAATAAATAAATATTTCATCACGGCATATTACCCATTGCTGGGTGTGCCAATCTGCTTTGTGTACAGATGTCGGTAATGATGGAATATTTGTACCGTGTGGGCGCTTACCAGGCGTCACCTCACGGGCACTCATAGCTGGCGTGGAGAGTGCACCACAGGGGTCAATTTTGTGCCATTAAAATTCGATGTAATTTTTGGCGTCGGTCGGGATCGAACCCGGATCCCCAGTTTCGCGACCAGACACTCTGGCACACGGCCACGAGACCCCAATTTTGTTTTTTATATTCTATTTACTGATATAGACAAAATTTTGTCCGATCTCTACCTTTGTCAGTTTTTCTTCGATATTTCGTTTTTTCCTGAAACAATTGAAGATCAGACCTATATTGATTAAGCTTTTTTACTCATTTTGGACAGTACTATTTACCCTCAACTTTTTACCCTTTTTATCACCCTGTACCTATATGCAGAAGCCCAGAAACATTACGGCCTCCTTCCATTTCTGAACGTGAAATCAGCACCAGTTACAATCAGTGTATTCTGAAAATGCACCCATTCGAAATGCTGCGGCAACCATATAATTCGTCATATCGATATCCCAGTTGTCAGTATAAGATCATCTCCCATATCAATACATCCTCATTGACACACTATCTGAAACAGTCACATCATATCAGTCATCACAAATCATCCAGCCACGAACAGTCGTATCTCGAATGCAAATGCAGTAACCGGTCATCGACATAATGACCTCAGGGAAACAGCACGGGCAAAGGAGTCATTTCTCCTGGGATCATCTATCATCATCTTGCCCTAATATATTATCTTCTACAAACAATCAATTAATAATGTTAACGTGGACAATGATTAGGAAACATTTTGTCATTATAGATATAGTGATGATTAAGAACTCAAAAATTAAATATAAAATCTAATGTAGGTGATATAAAATATTTATTTAGTGAAACTAATTTAAAGTTATTATGATATACAATACGAAATAATTTCGTTTATCCGAAAAGAGCTCAGCCTACATTACTCCGGAAACGGGAGAGTCTACTCTGTATTTCAGGAAAAGCTCACATCTGATATAACAAACACCTGCGTAGAGAACAGGCATTCTTTCAGATGTTGACAGTGTCCAACACGTGTACATGTGTGTAAGTTTCTCGTTACCTTTTCGCCTATTAAATTTAGTTATCCGACCTTTTCATTGATATTAAAAATAAGTTTCCACGATTACTTACAAGACACATAAACAATCTTATACTACGAATTTTCTTAAACTATGATTCATAAACTGACTAGTGGCGATTAAGGGTGTACATAGGAAATTAACACAGGATTTTTGTTTTATGTTTTTTTTAAGATTTTCAGAATTAAAAGTTGCATATAAAACTGTTTTTTTTTTCATTTTCATAATATTTCTAGTTTCGTCACAATTTTAAAGAGATTTCAAAATTTTTGTTAATTCGTAGCAATAGCGGTGACACTTGTTTTCTTTTTTCTGGTTTTCAGAAATTATTATTAAACGTCAAACATCAATCTGACTTATGGAAAATAAATCTCGTATTCTTTGATAACTATTTCCACCATAATAATTCTTTATAATATTGGCATGTTCCTTTTTCGAATAAACATTTTTTCTGTACTTTCTGCACGATGCAAGTATCCACGATTTTATTTACACCTGTATCACCTTTTGTATCTAAGTAACATGAAAAAAATATATAGAAAAATAAATCTGTATGTGTATTAAATACTAATTGCATTGCGCTACAATAATTTCCATATTTTTTTGTATACAGCTAGTTATTAGCTCTTTTATATCTTCCTTCTTCATAGTATAGATTTTTTAAAGTTACATACAATATAATTATATATAAGTTACATATACAGGGTGGAAACGAACTTAATGTCATAAATTTAAGGGCGAGTATTATGACATGTGTAGATTACGAAACTGAAAGAATTTTTTTAAAATTCGAAAAACGAAAATTCAACTTTTCTTAAGGAAACTTTTTTTTACTGCTGTTTTAATTCATATTTCATTAAAAATATGGTTATCAAAAATACATTCAAAATTAGTTGTATAAGATATTATTCTTAATAATTAAATTAAATAGCATTTTTAACGAAAATAATTGTGTAATAGATAAAATAATGCAAATGCGTTACCAGTGGTCCAGTGGTACCAAAAATGTTAGTTTCATGAAAACTACCCTTAAATATGCGAATTTTTTAAAAATTCTTTCGGTTTCGTAATCTACACATGTCATACTACTCACCCTTAAATTTATGACATTAAGTTCGTTTCCACCCTGTATATGTTATATACATACCGGTATTTTTATTATATGTTAGGTAGGTTCTCATAAACATATTTTCTATAAAAGATTCAAGCGAAATTTTACTTTTAGATTGCTCATTAATATAAAAGTCTAATGAATTCTTCCAGTTTTAGCAACAATTTTCAATATTTTTAATTGTTAGAAATTCAATTAAGTTTTACGAAGGGGGACCCAAAAATAACGAGAATTATTTTCTGGCGGATGGTGAGGCGTTAATTTCGACTTCTCCCGCTTAGTGTCTTTACCAGATACTCTTTTGGATTTGTTGCCTAAACTTTATCCTCAGGAAACATTTAAGGAGTTAGTGAGATTATCTTAATCGTAATCGCTGTTTGACGTATTCTGGTTGGGCAATTGTTACATTAAGTTCCGTTTTCTGTTAGAGGAGTCTGCAGTAATTGGGAGAGCAAAAAATTCGAATCGATTTCTGACTGTCAATTCCTGGCATGCACTCAAATGGTTGACTCTCTGGTCACCGCAAAGCACATGTGGAACAAATTTCACTGCGACTTGTTTTATTTTAAAAAATGTAGTCAAAATTCCAGGATATTTTAGTGAATTCCTATAATTCATGGATTGTTCTACGAAGATCAAACATGATCATATCACGTATTTTTTAATGCTTTCGTCCATTCAGGAAGTTAAGGGACGACGGTCCAGGTTTATCTTAAATTTATATTCGACCACTTTTAAATCGAGAAAACCATTCGTCAACCCTTGCTTGGCTCGAAGCTTTCCGAAGCACTACGATAGTTTCCGCTGCTTATATCCCTAACAGAAAACAAAACTTTAATGTTTGTCATTGCAAAATCACCGAAAACGCAAAGAGCTCTTACGACAAAAATTATACTAACTACTTAGATGGTTCTTAAAGGATGACGCTTGGGCAACAGATCCAAAAGGGTACCTAGTGAAGGCACCTAGTGAGTGATCTCAGAACTAGTGCTCTCGTATATGTTTATTCATAAAACATCGATATACATATTTACATACAATGCAGGAAGTAAAAATATAAATACCCACAAGTAAGAATATTTATTGTAGATATTTAGCGAGATTCTTATTAGTTGAGAAATTCAATATAATAGTAAATTTTAACATTACTCATCATGACTAGGTAAATTAAAGTCGATAATGGTTAGTTACAACTTTCAAAGGGCTAAAAGAGAACTGCGTTTATCATGTAAACACCTCGTAGTAGTAATCATAAAGATTACAAGTGCATTATTTATAGGCTACACATAAATGCAAACAAAAACAAAATGATGTGGGTGTGAAACATGTGTCAAGTTTCAAAGCAATTTTCCGATAACGCTACAAGAAAGTTATTACTCTGCACCAGCTGGCGGAATATAATTCTGAATTATCATCCTTAGGACTATAATAAACCATCGGTTTATTACTTACAATTTTGTTATTTGTATTTTTGACTCAAAACATTATTTTTAAAAGAACATAATATTGCTTAGACTAAGAAATAAAACACTATGACAGTATGTTTTGACCGGATCCGAAGAACCTCATTTCGAACCTACCCACTGGCTAAGTATGTGATCTTAAAAATGCGTATAAACGAGGCATTAATATCACTCGGACGTTGCGATCTGCCAATTGTCTGGAACGGCGCCAGGATTGAATAGATGAACACGAGTTGGACACATAAAAAGTTGGGAAGGCACTTATTAAAGTAAGTTTGGCCTACACTGAAAATATACGTATAAACTTCCGGTTGTCCGATTATTACCGAAACCCCTTTCAGCTCTTCTCAGTAATGTCCGATTGAGAAATATGTAGTTAAACAGATATTAAGTTTTTGAAAAATCGACCATCCAAGATTCCCATACACAAACATACACACACACACACACACACACACACACACACACACACACATACACTCACCTGGCTTTCCGTGTCTTTTCCAACATCTATTTCAACATCCTCATCTCTGCCACATTCATTTTCTTTTCATTGATACTGACATCTGTCAATTTGAATTATCTGAATATATTAGCAGTTTCCATGGTCAACATAGCTGGCTGATTTATAAAATTTAATACTTTTATAATTCTTTAACTCTATATGTACTGAATATGAAGTACAAAATGCAATCACATCGTATAGAGAATAACATACTCTTTCAAATATATATAAATTAAGTATCGATCAATCGAAATTAACTTTTTAAAAATTTATTTATTTCATTTAAACTACAATACAAGATGTTGCTTCTTTCAAGCTTAACTACTGACTAACTTATTCTAACTCTACAGAGTACAGCATACAAAACTGTCTACTCAGTTTTACAGATTTTGTTACATGTTTCTCATAGGGGGTAAACACTATGTAACCTAACTAAGGGTATTTTAACAATATAACTTATAAATAATTATATCATCATGGCATATTACCCATTGCTGGGTATGCCAATCTGCTGTGTACACAGATATCGGTAATGATGAAATATTTGTATCGTGCGGGCGGTTACCAGGCGTCATCTCACGAGCACTCATTGCTGGCGTGAAAAGTGCACCACAGGGCTCAATTTTGTGCCAATAAATAATGTTTAACTGTTTTTACCTCTCGCTAAGAGAGGTATTGGATTCATGCTAAAAATCGCATATCCAGATTTTATTGAACAAGCACGTTTTAAGGTCCCTACAATCCGATTTTAACATTTTTACGATGATGTCTGTGTGTGTGTGTGTGTGTGTGTGTGTGTGGATGTATGTGTGTGTGTATGTATGTAGGATGTTGGAAGGACGATTACTCAAAAACTATAAGACTTTAAATTTGTTTAACTACGTATTTCCCAATCGGACATTCATGGGAAGATCTGAAAAGGTTTTGGTAACAATTGAACAACCGGAAGTAGAAGATTCTTGAAAAAAAATCTTCTAAATAATATTTTTTGAAATTTTTTCTTGATAATATTAAAGAAAAATAAATTTTCTTTCTGATACATTTAAATATTTTATAATATATTCTATAGATTTAGAGATAAAAGAAATATAATATGTAAAATAATCTGTTATAATAAATTTTACAGCCGAAAGAATGGCCATGGAAAATAGTTGAAAATTTAATTTTTTTGTAACTGACAGATAAATGTCAGTGTCAGAAATCCGAAGACATTACTGAAGAGTTTTTCTGGGAAGTACATACATTATATTATTTCTTAATGTATTAATAGAATTGGAAACATTTCGAATAATTAGAAGAGGACAAAATTTCTTCATCAAAAATGAATTTAAAATTAAACAATCTAAATATATATGGAATAGATATATGCGTAAGTAGAATTTTTGGTGTAGAGTATACAAGAAATGTTAAATACAATAGGGAGCAAGCAGTCATATGATTTTGTTGGCCTTGACAAGCAGATATGGAGGCCCATGTCAGAATGACAGCTAGTAATTATGTATAAATTTCTCATTCTAAATTTAGTGATTTTCCAATTCCATGTGGAGCAGAATTAAATGTTAAATATCTAAGGCATACAAGTAAATTTTAAACTCCTGGTGATAAATTGACGTAAATTTAGAAAATCTTAAAAATTTTAATGAAAAATTCTAACATTTGACATCTATGTACATAATTACTAATTATCATTGTGAAACGGGCCCACACATCTGCTTGTGAAGCCCAAAAATGTAACATTACTGTTCGCGCCCTATACTTATGTAACCAAAAAAAGGAAGTGGCGAGAGGTATTGTGCTGGCCACAACAGATTTTTTTTCAAGAAAAACTGATAAAATCTACATATTGGGGTACTTCCGGTTAACCATTCGTAACCAAAATCTAATCAACTCTTAATATGGACGTACGAAAGAGGAATATGAAAGAATTATATTATATTGCAGTATTGAAGTTATGCGATCCGGAATGATCGTCACATACACACATACACGCATACACCCATACATACAGACTTCATCGTAAAAAATCTGATGTGGCCAGCACATAACCTCTCGCCGTATATTTTACCTGGCTGTATGCATAAAGCAAAGATTATTTTTATAAATACAAATAATATATTCATATAAATCTATGACGTATAAACTTCTTTATTATTCAATAATAGCATGTCTCAACATGAAGATATTTTACCATAAATTATGTTACAATAAATTACAAAGTAGAGTTTACCATATATAAATATTAGGCTGGTAACAGCAATTTTCAATTCGAACAACGTTGTTTACTTTCTCTTCATATTCTTCTAGTAAAAACATTAATTTTGGGCGGTCTAAAATGTATATATCTGGATTGTGCATCTATTCTTATATATCTTCTTTTACATTTTATTTTTTCATACTTGTTACATCTAAATAACCTTAATTCCCTTTAATAAAGTGACGGATAGATTGCACTCCGATTTTGTCAATATTTACAACTTACTTGAGAAGAATTTGATAGCTTTTTCGCAATTCAAAGTTACTCTAGTCTACAGTACTGGTGTACATTGTCCCATAATGTTTGAAACAAATTTAAGTCCTTCAACCTAGACTTGTCATCTCCATAATAGTCACAGATCAAGAACTAAGGGATTCTCCAAGTACATTTTTAATTCATTACTCATTATTTCTGACACTGACATTTATCTGTCAGTTACAAATAATTTAAATTATCAACTATTTTTCATGGCATTCTTTCGGCTGTCAAATTTATTACAACAGATTATTTTATATATTATACTTCTTTTATCTCTAAATCTATGGAATATATAATAAAATATTTAAATGTATCAGATAGAGAATTTAATTTTCTTTAATATTACCACGAAAAATTTTCAAAAAATAATATTTAGAAGATTTTTTTTCAAGAATCTTCTACCTCCGGTTGTCCAATTATTACCAAAACCTTTTCAGATCTTCCCATGAATGTCCGATTGGGAAATACGTTGTTAAACAAATTTTAAGTCTTATAGTTTTTGAGTAACCGTCGTTCCAACATCCCACACACACACATACACACACACACACACACACACATCCACACACACACACACATACATCATCGTAAAAATGTTAAAATCGGATTGTAGAGACCTTAAAACGTGCTTATTCAATAAAATCTGGATATGCGATTTTTAGCATGAATGCAATACCTCTCTTAGCGAGAGGTAAAAATAGTAAATTCGTATTCTAGGGACTCTAAAACGTGCTTATTCATTAAAAACTCACCATCGATTTTTTTAACCAAAAACAATACCTTCCTTACTTATAAGGGACGGAGGGTGAAAAAACTTCGCCAAAGAAGTTAAAAATGCTTTTATTGAAGTTAAAATGTAAAACGATGAAAATTTTCACCGAGAATAATGTATTTTAGTGAACGCAATACTTTTCAGGTTTCGTTTGACAGCGCAGCTGGCAATTTCAGGCGCCATTTTACTTACTACGTACAGAAATAGAAAGAGATAGCTGTTAAATTGAAAAGATTTATTAACCATACTTAATAGGTATTCCAAATTACAATAATTATGAAAAACAAATAAAGACATCATATCTGACCCATATGAATTAGACTATAATTCAAACGCAGAGTTAAATGTTTATATCTTGATTAAAACAGTAGTGTGTAAATGTTTTGTTTAAATATATTATCGAGTTAAACTCAATTTTTGTGTTCTTTAGCTCATAAAAATAGGACAGTGTTGCCAAACTGACCGGTATTTTGACTTTGTCTTTTACAAAAATCCCTAAATAGTAATATCAAACTATGAAAATACATATTATGAGTGATAATATGCAAATTTAATAACCCTTTTTCTATATAATAATTATAGTTGACATGGTAATTTCACATTTATGGTAAGGTACTTATAATAGTTATTTATGATGTAAGTATTAAGTGACATTTTATTTTGTGAGATGAAAGTTTGGAACACAACACATATGTCAAAAATGTTGATTTGTTGTTCTATTCGTCATTACCTTAGGTTTTAACTAGTTAAATTTTAACACTAGTGTTAAAAATAACAGTTATCTGTAACATAAACATTAAAAAGCCTATGTTTAATAGAATTGTAGAATAACATTATTTTCTACTGTTTTAATAGTAAAATACTTATATTAAGTTTAATTTAAAAGATATATGCCCGGTTTAATAAAAAAATAATCTATGATTAAATTTTACTTCCAAACTAAATTTAATTGTGCGAACAAATTCTAATCAGTTTCCATGCTCTTATAACATTATTATAGCATTCATAATGAAAATTACATAGAGTTTAATTGACAGAAGTTTGTAATAAGTAATTACGGCAAACAACAACATGATGTTGTGGGTAAAATATAAATTGTTTCATTGTCCTCTTTGGATTAAACGAAGTAGACACTTTACCTCGTTAAAGAGACCGTAAGTTCCGGAACCCGCCTAAATCTCAACGTAAAGAATGTTAATCAGCTTCGGCGCAATTAGCATTGTTTGTTGTTGGTTATGGTAATTGATTACCGCATTTCTAACTAGCTACGTACTTTACACCACACCGGTGTAATCCGAATATCCATCCGCTGTAACATACTCGGTCATTAATTAGAAGGGTGTTTCGCACATTGGACCCACGTTACTTTTCCACTTGTACGTGAATTCGCAATCCAAAGAAAGAAACACGAGTACAGCTGCTATTGTTCCAGATTGAATCTAGAGTAAAAAGTTCCTGTGTTAGGGATTAGATCGATTCGCAACCAGGTTATTCCTCAAAAATCAGTGTTTCATATAAGAAAGTAGAACAGAAATAAGAGCACATATACATATCTCCCGATAGTATTGTAAAGGTTTTAAGCAAGTATCTTCCACAAATAAAAATCTGATGTGGCCAGCACATAACCTCTCGCCGTATATTTTACCTGGCTGTATGCATAAAGCAAAGAATATTTTTATAAATACAAATAATATATTCATATAAATCTATGACGTATAAACTTCTTTATTATTCAATAATAGCATGTCTCAACATGAAGATATTTTACCATAAATTATGTTACAATAAATTACAAAGTAGAGTTTACCATATATAAATATTAGGCTGGTAACAGCAATTTTCAATTCGAACAACGTTGTTTACTTTCTCTTCATATTCTTCTAGTAAAAACATTAATTTTGGGCGGTCTAAAATGTATATATGGATTGTGCATCTATTCTTACATATCTTCTTTTACATTTTATTTTTTCATACATGTTATATCTAAATAACACTAATTCCCTTTAATAAAGTGACGGATAGATTGCACTCCGATTATTCTTATATCGATGTGTAATTTTGTCAATATTTACAACTTACTTGAGAAGAATTTGATAGCTTTTTCGCAATTCAAAGTTACTCTAGTCTATAGTACTGGTGTACATTGTCCCATAATGTTTGAAACAAATTTAAGTCCTTCAACCTAGACTTGTCATCTCCATAATAGTCACAGATCAAGCATTAAGGGATTCTCCAAGTACATTTTTCTTTCATTACTCATTATTTCTGACACTGACATTTATCTGTCAGTTACAAATAATTTAAATTATCAACTATTTTTCATGGCATTCTTTCGGCTGTCAAATTTATTACAACAGATTATTTTATATATTATACTTCTTTTATCTCTAAATCTATGGAATATATAATAAAATATTTAAATGTATCAGATAGAGAATTTAATTTTCTTTAATATTACCACGAAAAATTTTCAAAAAATTATATTTAGAAGATTTTTTTTCAAGAATCTTCTACTTCCGGTTGTCCAATTATTACCAAAACCTTTTCAGATCTTCCCATGAATGTCCGATTGGGAAATACGTTGTTAAACAAATTTTAAGTCTTATAGTTTTTGAGTAACCGTCCTTCCAACATCCCACACACACACACACACACACACACACACACACACACACACACACATCCACACACACACACACAGACATCATCGTAAAAATGTTAAAATCGGATTGTAGGGACCTTAAAACATGCTTATTCAATAAAATCTGGATATGCGATTTTTAGCATGAATGCAATACCTCTCTTAGCGAGAGGTAAAAAGTTCAAAAGCCAGGAATAATTATTTAGTCAGTCATAGTTTTTATGATCGTTATCCAAAAGCAATATGTTGCAATAATTGTCTGCAATCTTAGAAACATCGTCTTTGACATTGTAAAATGCACAATATAATACCAAGAATTAACAAAACTACCAACACTCCACGAAACAAATTATCGGCGCCAAAATCAAGAAATCATCTTCATCACATGATTGCCAGAATGGCATGGATATTCAAATAATTGAAATATTTGAAAATTACATTTGTTTCCGCGGTTATAATACAGTTTCTTTTTCAGTTTTTGTCGCTAGTGGACGTAGATAGCGTATACCCCTTCGAAACACCGACGATAATGAGATAGCGAATAAAACACTCACATATACCATGAGTGTTTATGATGTGTGTTAAAAGTGATAAAATAAAATCACTTTTAACACGTATATCATACATTATTTTTTCATTCAGTGGTAGGATTCTTGGAATAAAAGCTTCATTCGTCGATAATTTATATACTGAAGTAAAAAAATGACGACGTTTTCAAGTCTAAATATAAAAAATACAATAAAATTAATATGTGTTCGAAATACTTGTATGACTTCTTTAAACGAGTATGATTTCAAACGAAGATAGATTTTTTTTATATAAACAAATATAAAATACTGTAATAAATACTAATATTATTGAGTAATTATGTACTTATTAATAGTTAAGTAGGTAGAATTATGTATATTTCCACTTTCATAGTTCAAATCAAAACGAAATACGCAAGCAAATCTCTACAGCTAGGCTAGATAACAGTTTAAAATATTGTTAGTTTTTGATTTTATCTTTGAATTTCTGCAAATATTTACTCCTTGACGCTAGTTTTCACGCTTTATTTAACTGTATAAAAGCAAAAAGAAAAACTAAACGAAAACAAAGAAAAAAAAAATGACACGGAAAGACAATTTAGCAATTTTATCTTGAAGATTCGAAAATAAAATTAAAAAAATGAACTACCTGTTTCTGATAACAATGACATTGATATACACGTATTTTGTTTATTTGCCAAATAAACTTAAGTTTTTGTTTCCGTATAGAAGAAGTAAATAAAATACCCATTAATCATTTAGGAAGGAGAAGAGATTTTCCTCTAATTTATAAAAATGTCACAAGATATTTGAACAAGCCGGCAAAAACTTGAAATAGAAACCATTAAAAACATTAAATTATATAAACACATTTCAATTTGGATCGTCTCAGCAACATAATTATTTATCCAATGTTACTTAGGTGTATTACATATTTTAAAATGAGAGATGAAGTACTTATCTAATTACGGACTAAGTGCACAAAATTATTAAATCAATACTCTACAATGCAAAGAAAATAAGAAAAATAACTTCGAACTTTGTAAAAGAAAGAAAAATTCTTGAATGAAGATCAATAAATAATATAATCAGTAAAATAGAGAAATATATTTATTTGTAAATAATGTAAGGCTAATATATTATTACTTTGCTACTCATACTAGATTTAAAGCTACCATGATGTTTATATTTGAAGAAATTTTTAAATTTGGAGGACAAGATAAATATATCATTTAAATTAAAAAAGTAGAAATTGGGGAACCGTGTAATTATCTGATGCGGAGAAGGTTTCAATTTAATTCGAGTTGCAATTAACTGATTTCTGATTGTACGAATGAGTGAAGTAAGAAATTTGACAGATATTAATTTAAAACCTAATTCATTTCGATGTTCAACAATAATCATTAAGTATTTTAAGACATGTTCGAATACGAAATATTTTAGACGAAATAAGCAACTATAATAACTATTTCTTTCGTATTTGTATCAATATCAATTTATTTACTTACAAATACTTAAATAATGAAAAAATCGAATTTTAATTACAAAAACCTTGAATAATGGAAGTTTACTGTATATGAGAATATTTTAAGGAATCATTATTGCCAGCATAATGGATGTAAATCGAATTATCGAGAGTATAGTTGAATCCACGGACGAATATTTTAATATGATGACATCAAAAACTACCTTCACACTGCATGTCAAGACTTTACTATCATTAGTATTATAAAATATTACCAATAGTCGTAATCTGAAGTATTAAAGCACTACACGTCAGGTAGAATAACCAATAGTAAAAAAAAAACTTTATTAAATGTACCAATAAGAAAATATACGTACAGTTCCGTGGAGAAGTATTGAGCCAAAATAATTATATATCTTTAAAAAAATTATTTTTGTAATACATTTACATATTACGCCACTGTTAGAAATGTTAATTACATTATGATGAGCATAATTGACATGTTCGTTGTAATTTATAGCACAAACGAAATTATACGTGTTCAAAAATATAGGGCCAAGTTGTTGGTCAGAGTTTATATACATTTGCGCGCATGTATGTATGTGTGTGTTTGTGTATGCGTGTATGCGTATGTATGTGTATATATGTATGCATGTATGCATGCATGCATGTATGTGTGCGCATGTGTGTGTGTTTGTGCGTACGTTTACGTTTCGGATCGTTTAATTCTAATACCACGATTCCAAAAATTATATTTTTTTCGTATTCCTCGAGTTTAGATCCATATGCAGACATGATTAGAATCTGGTTATAATTGGTCCACCACAGTACCCTCATTTACAACTTTTAACAGTTTTTCTTAAAAAAACGCAGTTAAATATCAACATTGACATTTAATGATTATAAATTTTAAAGAATATAATATTTTCTCTATACGATTTGATTGCATTCTACACTTCATATTCAATAGATATGTAGTTAAAGAATTATAAAGACATTGAATTTCATAAATCAGCCAGCTATGCTAACTATGGAAACTACTAATATATTCAGATAATTCAAATTGATAGATGTCAGTATCAATGAAAAGAAAGCAAATGTGGCAGAGACAAGGGTATTGAGATAGATATTGGCGAAGAAACGGATAAGGGTAAGAAATAAAAGGTAAGGAAAATGGCTCGAGTGATAAAGTTTTCAGAAAGATACAAGAGAGATGATTACATTAGTTTGAACATGTCATGAGGAAAGAGGAAGAATATATCGGAAGAAGAATGAATAGCTTAGTAATGAAAGTAGAAGAAACTGAGGAAGACCAAAGATGCGATGGAAGGATGAGAGAAAAGGAACTGAATGAGGACGACACACAAAACAGAAATGAGTGGAAGAAGAAAATAAAAAACAGCGACCCCTAACGAATCTGAAAAGCTAAATTACATGTCAGTGTCAAGTGAAATTTGCATAGTTTGTATATGAAATAATTTTACTGGAAATATAGGGTCTTTTGCAAGAAAATTTATGTGTGAAATGTATACATAATACACAGCATACACTGAAGGTAATGTGCTGTTCACATCAGATTTTTTTTATTAAAATGCTTATTATTTACGCATATTTCAAATAACTATTGGCCAAAAAAGTTGTCTTAACATATTTATATATTTTTGTGCTACAAAAAAATCAATTTATGTGACTCGAATTTAGCGAAATCTACAGTTTAAAAACAAAATCATCTTTATATCTATATTACAGAATATGAATATATTTATTACGGCTTCGAATAATAATACTTTCTAAAACTACAAATCGCTTTTAATTTCGATTAAGTTTCATAAAAAAATAAAGAATAATAATAGATATATATATATATATATATATATATATATATATATATATATATATATATATATATCATCACGGCCTATTACCTATTGCTGCGTGTGCCAATCTGCTTCGTATTTGTACCCTGCGGGTGTATACCAGGCGTCACGGATACTCTTAGCTGGCGTAGAGAGTGCGTCCCAGGGGTCAATTTTGCGTCACTTAAAATTCGAAATATTTGGCTTCGGTCGGAATCGAACCCGGTTCTCCAGATTCGCGAACAGACACTCAAGCATGTAGCCGTGATACCTCATAGGTATGTATTTCAATTAATAAAAATTAAATGGTAAGAGGTATTGTGTTGGCCACATCAGAGTTTTTGTTTTAATTTTCTAAAGTTTATGTATGAGTAATATATTTTATATTGTTTTGAAGTTTATAACGAAAAAATTTGAATTTCGTGCGTTATTCGTTTTCCATTGAGGTCATTTTTTATCACGTTGGTGAATTGTATATTACTTTTCATTTATATTTCACAAGAGATTTTTAGATTGGAAGCAACGCTGCCATACGCGTAAGTGCTTTATATCTGATGGGGAACGGAACATTTTGAAGAGGACATATATTAATATTGATAAATAAATTATTACTTTTTTGAAACAATGAAAATTCTCGTTATGTTTCTAGCAAACCTCGTATAGCTAATTTGATATACTATCATAATTATGCCTTTTTTGTAATTACATGTCTCTTAAATGTGTGAGTCGCACACAAATTTGGTTGTTTTAATTATTATAAAATTGGCCAGCGCTACTCTAATACTTTGTGAATTCTCGTTTTATAATAACAAAAATGAAAAATGGGAGTACAAGTAATATTCGCATAAAGAAACTTACCAAAGGTACCAACATTTCTGGATAGCTATGAAGATTTATTACGTAACGTACATAAAACAAAAAAAAAATACGTTAGTATTCAATATATTTGTCAATATTTTCAAAATTAACATCGTATTTCTGAGATCATTTTGAGTAAAAAATGTTATATGAAGGTATGTCCGAAAACTTTTCCTTACACAGTTACAGCCCTTTAAAACTGCACCTCATTAAGTACATTTTTATTAATAACTCTGATACTGGTTACACTTAAATTTGAAACGTGGTATGAGGATACTATTTATTTAGATGCATTTTTATACTTTATTTTGTTTCTGTATCTCATATGGGGAAGCTATGACAGTTTTTTTTTATCAATTATCATTTTTTCAATTTTGCTTATAAAACATTACGTACAATGCAAAAATACACAAAAAGGTACTCATACTAGAGCTTGATAAACGCAGTAGTTTTTGAGATATCTTAGTTTTCAGAAAAAAAAAACAGTTATCCACAATATTTAAAACCAATTAAAAATAATAAATTTACCATAGGATATACAAAAAAATCAGTCTATATCTATTCATATTACCAAATATTGATTATGGGTATTTTTTTTAATTAAAAAAATGATAGTGCTACTGAATATGCAATTATGGTGTTAACCAGATGTTAAATTATAAAATGCGAACGAAAAGAAAATGAATGTAACACAGATGAGGATGTTGAGATGGATGTTGGAAAAGATAAGAAAATATAGGATAAGGAATAAGAGGATAAGGAAAATGGCTTGAGGAATAGAAGTTTCTAGAAAAACACAAGAGAAACAATTACATTAGTATAGACAAGTCATGAAAGAGATGAAAAATATATTGGAAAAAGAATGAACAGCTTATAGTGGAGGGTAGAAGAAACAGAGGAAGACCAAAGAGAAGATGAACGGACTGTATTGCAGAAGACTTAAGAAAAAAATAAATGAATGAGGACGACATGCAAAATATAAATGAGTGGATGAAGAAAATCAAGAATAGCGACCCCTAACGTATGGGAAAGGCTAAAGAAGAAGAAGAGTAGCTTGAATATACTTACATATTAAATACAATTAGAAAAACAATTATTGTTTCAATGATCTCCGCAGTTATAGCGTAATACAGACCGACCAACAATCGCCGGGATACAAGTTGATGTTGGTGTTGTCAACATGTATGCCACATCATAGTTACAATTTAATGGAAACTCATCATCATTGTCCGGCATGATATCAAATCCAACGTGGTGGTCTGGTGGCTATGCTACTAGACCGGCATCACTAAGATCGTCGGATCGATTCCCCATTGTTCCAGACTTTATATGCTATGAATACCACTCGGTAGGAGGGTTTTTCTACGGGTACTCCGATTTCTCTCTGTCGGTAGGTACACATACTTCTAACACGGTTAGTTGCTATAGAGCGCTACTTCACCACTCGGGCAGAGAGCCATCTCTGTTCACTAAGTGAAAGCTCGAATACCACTCGGTAGGAGGGTTTTTCTACGGGTACTCCGATTTCTCTCTGTCGGTAGGTACACATACTTCTAACACGGTTAGTTGCTATAGAGCGCTACTTCACCACTCGAGCAAAGAGCCATCTTTGTTCACTAAGTGAAAGCTCGAAGGCGTCAATAACCGAGAATACAAGATCCTGTCTAATTCTCAACCATCATTACACTGGACAAACAATTACACTGACACACACTACACAACATTTACATTTTTTTTTACTTTTGCGCAGCCGATTAAGTATTACCAATGTTTTCCTTGAGAGCATGAATCCTGGAGAATAAAACACCGGATCCGAAATCAGATGGAGAGAGCCAGGGTTGATTCGAAGCCATTTTTTCCAAGCGATTTCAGAACTGAAATTTTCATTAAGGCTCTCTGGATTTTAATCGTTTTTTCGACTTGGACCAATCTGATAGCTTGGAAGATGGCTGTTTTCAGAACACGACCCATGCATAGAAGAGCTGATTTTATTAAATATGAAGGACTTATGTTTGATAGAACCGGTAACCATTGAACTGGAGTACTCTTGCTGGTACCACATATAATTCGCACAGATTCATGGAGATGAGTGCTAATAGTATCGTTGCTATTCAACCAGGCAGAGCAGCAAAATTCTGATGTTGAATACACCAAAGCAAGCGCTGATGTGTTCAGCACTCTTGCATCTGTACCACAGGTCACAGAAAACATGCAAGCATATTTTCTGTGCCCAGATATATACGTGCCAGTACTCATCCATTTTTCATAAATCGTGAGTGAGATATTCTTTCATTGATGTGAAATTGGTGGCCTGATAAGAGAGGGCGATATCGTCGGCATATATAAATTGTCTAGAAATTGTGTCGGGTAAATCTACCGTATATATGTTAAAAAGGACAATGAAGAGTAGATAGCCAGATTGAATAAGGAATTGTATGATGCATTCGGAGAATCAGATATATCAGCATTTATCAAAAGTACAAGAATTAGAGGGATGAACGACGTGGCGTGAATAAAAGAAGACAATTCAACTAGCAGAAACCTCAATAGTAAACGAAGACCCAAAGGCAAACTCAGAACTAGGTACATAAATAACGTATTCCAAGATTTACAGAAACTAAAGCTTACAAATTGGAGAATAGAAGCATAAAACTCCAGATTGGAAGCGTTAAGTTGACGAAAGATTCGATTCAAGTTTGACTAAGCCAAGAAAAAGAAGACAGACTTTTCTCATATTGTACGTTCTAAACTTTGGCAAAATAAACACCATGGATCCCATATGATATGCACGTAATTGTAATCCCGCCATTCGTTGACTTAACATGCGCAGATGTCTTGGCATATTCTCTGTCTCTTTTAAATGAAAAGGTCTATTACTCATAAGGTTGACAATATTATATATGTACATTATTTAATCAACGGTAATATGTGATAAAATGTTATAATTATTTCGCGTAAGATAAAATATCATGGAACTAATAAACAAACATACAAACTGTCTGATCCTCGTGATACTTGTTTAGAAAACGATATTGTAATCAAAACAATTATTGTCTCGTATACAATAAATTGTAATTTTGAAATTTTGAACATTACATCTAAAACTATATTGTATACAAAACAATAAATTGAAATGTCAAAAATTTATCCTAAACTATACAATTTTTCTTATTCAGATGATCAAAATTGTATTGTATGGAAAACAATAATTGTTATAAAATATTGTACTCTGAACAAGAAACTGAGCCACTTGTTACGGAAACAATAATTCTTAAAATACTATCTAAATTGTGAATAATAATAAATACATTTTTTTCCTTAATTAGAGCTACTATTTTCTTCGAAAAGAGGAAATATGATATATTAGAGTAATATATAGCCATTGTACTTACAAAATATGTAATATACATTTATGAATTAAATAATTTTGATATTTTGCTCAATTAACAACAAAAAACATTTAGGAGTACGAATGATCCTTTATCCTTACAAAAAACTACAAATTTGTAAAAAAATTAACTTACATCATCATTAAAAATGCTATTGAATAAATCTCTGCTAAATTATCCAAATCCAGATCGAAATAAAATATCTGTTTTGTAACAATAAAACTATGTATCTTATTGGACTGTATATTCATTATTCATTTATAAATACCTATTACATTTATTCAATGAAGTTATCTACTGATGTTAAACAGTGTTATTTTTTATATTAGTTAGTGGATGCTTATTTCTGGTAAAAAATGTAATCAATAATTATTATATGATTAAATTTAACAAGTTTGTACTATTATACTTAATGACGAACACCAACAGAAACACAAACGTATATAAATAATTTTTTCAGCAGATTCAGAAAATGGGAATCTTGGTATTTGTTATTATTATTACTATAGAATTTGATGAAATTGTAATACAATATTAACTGTTCTTATTTTTATGTTTTTCACCAGTTCTCTTTGTCTCTAAATGACCCATTTTAATAAGAATCTAAATTTAAAACCATTTCTTGTCATACCTAAAATATTTACAAATTTAAATTAGACTTTTTTCTTCCCGGTTTTTAAATATTCTTGGACTTATATTTGTTATTGAGCTTTCTATACTACTTTTTTTTCTTCCATAACAGTATTAATAACACATATGATAATTTCTTTTGGGTTTAGGAAATGTCACTTATGTTAAAAAATCATGTAAATAAATGTCAAATAAGGAAATGAACTAACTTCATACGTGTTTACATTATAATATAATAAATTGTATAGAGACAGTTTACAAGGGGTCACAGAATAACGAATTTCATACAATATCGTAAACTATATTGTTTTCAATATTGTATACGAAACAATATTGTTTTCAATACAAGTACCACGAGAATAAGACCTGAAAATCTAAAATTAATAAAAATATTGATCATTTCATATGATTTCATTATTGTTTAAATTTTTGAATTTTTCATTCATCCATTCACGAGTTCAGTGACCAAATTTTCGGTATACATTCATAATGTGACATGCACCTATTATATGTTACAAATAATTATACTCTCATTTATGCTCTTCCGCATTAATAAATTTTGATAATTAGGTGTTGCCAGTTTCTATTCCATCATTACCAGGACACATATTGCTTACTATTCTGACAATGATAAAGTACTAAAAATATGGCTAGGTATATTTACGATGATAATATTACTAGTACTAATTTTAGTTTCCTGTACTCAAATGAAATAATATCCATGTGAGTATTTATATCTACCAGCTAATGGTTTTTATTGATTATCAATATGTACTCGTACTTTTTTACGGAAAATATGTTTCATATGTAGTGTATTTAAATACAAATGGAAACACATACTAGGTTAATAATAATTGTCCTACGTGTTACACTTTACGCGAATGTCGAGCTTTTATATGTAACTGTTTTATTAACTTTTATCACGTTCCAAACATGTGTGTATGTCACAATGCAAAATATATTGTTAGTTGTTACATTCCAATGATATACTGAAAACAAATAATTACTCGTATCTACAAACGAAATATTTTATTATAGTTCATCCAGGGATCATGTTCCGAAGACTCGTTATCGTTTTATTATGGGTTCACAATAGCTAAAACCGCAATGCCAAAATATTTCGGTCCGTACAGTCAACCAGTTCAGTATTTGCAATGCTGGTATATATTTTACGCCCAGTATTTGACTGTAGACCAAGACTGCACTTTACAGATTTTCTAAACCGATTACCAGGGCTGTATTTGCTAATATTTAAAATTTTAATGCGTTAATCTTTTGAACTTAGAATTTCCCTAATTTTCTTATAGCTTATTATAAGGTCTGTGAACTTGTCTCCAAAGGATTATAAAACCGTTATTTGTGGCTATGTAGGTATATAAATAGGTGGTGAGTTTAATTATTTTCACTTGTCATTTGTACCTCCTAACTAGTGTTATACACAAAATTAAATATTTATAAATGATGTATTATTTACTTTTATTTGTAATAACTAATATCGCAGTTGTGTTATATTTAATTTACTTATGGCCGATTTCACCAACATCAAATATATCCTGGAATAGCTTATTCATTGAATTAGAGAAAAATATCGCATCGAAACCATAGCATAAATGACGGTATTTATTATAGCTGTCATATTTTGATACGATTTTTTCATTTATTCCACGAATAAGCTATTCGAAGATTTATTTGATGGTGAAATCGACCGTTACTGTGATTACCTTAAATAGGAAGGACGTATAATAATGGAAGGATTAAATTTTGTACGTTCCATTTTTATTTGGAGCGCGAATAATAAAGGTTACATGAAAAGTGTGTTTCTATGACTACTATGCAAAATTAATAAAACTATTCCATGTTTTGAAACCTTACCTTTCGAACTTATTTGCAAAATGTAGAACTAGTACAAGCACAAGGGAATAACAAGTTAAAATAAATAATGCATATAAATACTCATATCTGCTTTTAAGTACATATTCACAGAGCGCAGATTCTTATAGTAAGGATATATATGATGTGTATCGTTATAAGGGCGCTTACGCGACGTCATCTCACGGGCACTGAAATGTCAAAGCTGTTAGTTTCATTTGACATTATATGATACTTGTAGCATTAAATTCTAAAGCACTTTTTCACATAACCCATAATTTTTATAAAAAAAGGGAGAAAAATAAAATTTCTTAGTTTTATTCACACTGTTCTATAATTTATTTATATAATTATAATGCGACCGATTTCGACCATTAAATGATCATCAGACAGCCGGAGAGACTACAAAGAGTATAAATCGTATAAATAATATAATAAACAAATTTCACAAAACAAAACACCAGAACAAATACACAAAAAACTACACGAGAACCACAGAAGTGGAGTAAAACGAATACTAGTCATTAAATAGATTAGCAAGTCATTACTAAAATAAAATTTTAAAACAAATTCACAAACGTTTGCTCTCAGCGAATCGATGATTTTGGTGCAGAATAAATATTATAAGAAATAATAATATACTCGAACAGACTACTTAATATGATGTTGATAAATATAATTACATTTTATTAAATTGTCCGCAAATGTTAACATTTTGTGTCAGCAATGGATTTACAATATTTTGTTATTCTGGTAATTTCGAATAATAGAAACTTTGTTTATTTTGAGTATTAACATAGATTTCAATGTTATTTTGAGCCTAGATCCTAATCAACCCCTAATAAACTGACGTCTGTAGCAAGTTAAATAGACAATAAAAATATAATCAGACAAAGAGTATTATCATATATTATACAACAAGACGATTAAAAATTCTCGATTATACGAAACGTGTTGCCTCTTTCCAATAGGCAACCCGTTGAGTATTTCGAGAATTTTTGATTGTCGAGTTGTATAAAGGCACAATAAAAATAAATTAAAAAGTAAACAGTAAATTTAACGTAGGTCTGTTAACCTTTTTTTTTAAAATATAGCTTTCATTATATTGGAATGCTCGTATTTCAAAATAAACTTACACTAGCAACAGTGCAGTGTCTGGACTTGTGATGTTTATTGTGCTTGTGATTAAATAATTATTTGTTTACTCGTCAAATTTTTATGTCAAATAATAAAGGCGTTAAATTATTTGTTTCGGTGCACTCGGAGCTGTCAGAGTCATTTCAGATGACTACTTAAAGTACACAAACCATGATTTTTCTGCTCAAATTTAAAATACAGATTTATTTGTGTACTCGATTAACTCGAAACTGTGTTCGAAGGAAAAAGATCGTACTCTATACAATCCGTAAATAGAATTCAAAATGATATTGATTGACAGTTCTTCTGAGTACATAGAACAAAATAATCAAACAAACCAAAGTGAGTATACGAATGTTGATATAGTCGAATATACCAAGATCCGTATATTTGTTCACCATGGTTACTTAATAATATCTGCTTCTGCTGTAATACGTGGTAACTAAGGAAAATTACGAATTCTTATTGATTTATAACTTAATGAATGATATACCATGAGTATTTTTTAAAATAAAACATAGGATTTGTCATATCCATGGTTACGATTTGATTGGCAGCAATGTATTTGCCTGTCTCATTTGAAATGAAACCTATGGGACAATTTTGACATTTGTCTACTACTCTGCCAGTGTTTAAAAATATCCAATTTGAAATACAATGGTTTATATTATGGAAGAGAAGGTCCAGATTATTACGTAGTATTATTCGAATTTTAATCCAAGTTTAAGGCAAGTGTCGGACTTGTTCCGCACTTGATTTCCTGAAAGGCCTACAGCCTGCAGCAACAATTTTAAGTATAGTGAATACCTTTGTAGGAAATGGTTGCGCCCAGCCTGCACATAACAAAAGGAATAGATCCTGTAATATATTAACTGCGCAGAAAAACATGAAATTCTGACTTTAATACAAAATAACAACAGTTTAACATTAAGACAGATTGGGCAAGCTACTGCTGTAAACAAAGTTACTTTACAATTAAAAGTACAAATTCGAAACATTTCTCAACATATTACAGTTGCCTAATTATCAAATGTGGTACAAGAGTTTTATAAATAGATTGGGTCATTGCTTAGCACTTAATGGAGGGATCTTTGAAAATTAAATTGTAATTATTGTTTATTTGTTCGTTATTATCTTTATTTGTTTGTTAGTTGGTTTGTTTGTTCGTTATTATGTTTACTTGTTTGTTAGTTGGTTTATTTGTTCGTTATTTTGTAATTTCTTACAATATTTAAATATAATACTTCTGTCAAATTGATCCCCTATGTTTCATTTTAAATGAGACAGACAAATACATAGCTGTCAATCAAATGTCAAGTCGTAACCATGGATATAACAAATCCCATGTTTCATGTTAAAAAATACTAACGGTAGTTTTTTAAATATTATCTTGTTTCAAGTTCACATTGTTTTATTTATATGAGTTAAAGAAATAAATATATAATCACGGATTATTATCTAATCTAGTTCTGGGGTTTTAATTTACTTGTATTCGCAAATATCGGTAATAACGTATACATATCGTTGAAGATATTTACTTTTGTGGTATTTGAAAATTGAACAAAATTACGGTAATTGAATTAATAAACTTACATGATTCTGTAAAATTTGTATAGTGTTAAAAATAGAAAGAGGTAAGTTTTTATATCAGAACAAGAAAAATTTCGAAGAAATTCCCATCTGGAGAGTTTTATGATTTCCAAATGTATTTAAATTACAAAAGGTCAGTTTCAGCCCATTATACCATTAACACTGTTCGTGTGTATTTGGAGTCTTGAGTTTTTTTTTTATTTATACAGGCTGAATATGAACTATATAGTATAACAAACTTTAATAATTTGTTGGGTAGTCATTTCGAGTGAAAATAGCATTATGAACTTATTAGGTCCTAATCATTTTAGTTACTATAATACAATAAAGTCTAACTGATGCATAATCTTACCTGAATGAATGCAGTCAATAAAAATTATAAAAGTAGCATAAAAATTGCAGTGTAATTTTTAATAAAAATTATAAATTTATGGTACATACATTTAATTATTTTCATATTTTACTGTTTCAGTGCATCCTTATGCTTAAATTATACCGCAATAAATTCATGTAAAACAAAACATGATTTATACATCGTTTCAACGATACAATCAAACATCGTTCATATCGATATGTCGGTACACCCAATATATTGATACATCGATGTTCCAATACATTGCTACACCGAATATAACGGTACATCGATATATTTAATTCAATTAATATCGAATATTGATATTTAAATCTTGATACTGAACAGCCGTACTACTTACTGGTTTAATATAAGTTTTCAAGACCCATATATCAGGTATATACCTACTATGAAAATAAAAGAAATGAAATAAAAACTATTATATTGGGTGAATGCTTGAAACCCGAACATAGCCGTTGACACGGAAAAATCGTTTTCGCAGGCTGTTGTTCGCCATTTGAACTGACAACAATGTGGTATCAATATAAATATGACACACCAAATACATATAAATTTGTAAAATTTTAGACCCAGAAATAATTATGTATTAGTATGTATATTGTTTCAAGATTTTCAACCCTTACAGGTTATATCCCTAGGGTGGTCTCACACACAACATCTATTTAATTTTTTTACAATTGCCACGAAGCGTAGATGTCATGTGTGTTGCCCACCCGAGCAAGCCCTTGTTACAACCACCAGCCGGTGCCAGATAGCTTAGTGATTGCCAAGTTAATTGTATCCCAACTTGGAAAGGTAACGAAAGTAGATACCGATCAAGATCAGTCGAGAAAAATTCGACCTGACCCGGATTCGAACCCACGACCTCTGACTCCAGAGGCTAGCACTCTACCACTGTGCTATCCCGCCGTCAGAAATAATTATTAAATTCATTCAATTTCTTATTAATATCGATAGCCATGATGGCATTTGCACACAATAACAAACAAATGTTTGACATTAGAAATGGCTTGAAATAAAATAAATCAATAAAATATTAAACAATAAAAATTGCACAAGCTGAAGGTTATAACGAATTCTGACAAATAAAATGTGAAACATTTGTTTGTTATTTTGTTCAAATGTCATCATGGCTATCGATATTCATACGAAATTGAATAAATTTAATAATTAATTTATGGGTCTGCTATATTACAAATTTACAAGTATTTGGTGTCATTTGTTGCAGAATTTTTTTATCCTCCTATTGATACCACAAAAAATGTTGCCAGTTCAAATGGCGAGCAACAGTGAAAAACGATTTTCCCGTGATAACGGGCTATATTCGGGTTTCAAGTATTCGCCCGGTATGTTCGTGCATACATGAATTCGCACATGAATTTATAAAGCTTGAAAAAGCTTTAAAAGGCATGAAAGAGCTTGTTAAAGCTTGAAAATCAAGCCAAGCTCAAAATATTTAAAACTTGATGTTATAGCTTGGCTTAGTGAATATCTAATTGTCATAATTTCCATTGCCTGTAATAAGTGCACTGGTAGGTAATGTTAAAAGTAAATGACAAATAATATCTTCGTCTTGCATCGTGGCTACTGTAGCCTTCCATTCTCGAACTATACTGTCAAAAATAATAAAATGGGATTATATATCATCATCTTCATTATGTTGTAACGTAAAAATTACCTTCTTAAAATAGCTGAGTTGAAATACCCTTCCTTTCAAAAAATATTTGTTAATGCTTCCCATATTTCCTCGTATGCCTTTTTCACTGGAACATATTCTAAATATTTATACGAAATTCTTTGTATTATTATACTCTTCCATTTCCGTTGAAATTGCTTAAGTTTTTCCATTTCAGCCCATTTAACATTAATTACATCTGCGTTGTCAGATGCATGTATTATTACTCGTGGATTTTCTTCCGCAGATGCAGTTAAGAATTGTGATAGATTTTGATAATTTAGCAATACTTCCACTCGTTATTTCCAGTTGCTGAAATTTACACCATCGAATACTGTAACTCTATATATTTCATCAACTCCTGGCTTATAACCAGAAGAGAATGTAAAGATATACTCTAATAATTATAAAATGTTCGACTATTATTGTTCAATTATTATTTTTGATTACTTGATACAAAAATTAATTATCCAATTGATCAAATGTTTTTCTTAACACATAGCACCTCTAGAAAACGAGAATCTTTAACAATAGTGCGCTTATAAATCTTCTAACGACTTGTTTTCGTTGCGTTTATAGACTAAAAAAAAACTTTTAAAACTCTCAAATTAATTTCTGGTTACTTAAAAACTTCCGAAGCTATCAAACTAATTACTGATGGAATTGTCAAATTAATTTTACTCTAAATTAAAATTTGCTAAATTATAAATCGTAATTCAAAAATTCTCTCTGATTTATTCCAAATTTTAACTCACGATACTTTGACCAAGTGACATTTTACCCGCAAGGGTAGATAAAGTGATACTTTAGCAGAACAGAACTTTAATTTTTATTTAAATAAAAATATATTATAAATTTTGGCGATTCATTTTAAATCAGTTAATTTCTACAGCACTATGATCAGTATGCTGTATCTATAAATATTCGACGACGTTATTTGACAGCGCATTAACTAGGCCTAATTACCTTGAAATTTTCATTCGGTATGACAAAATAAAATGAAATTGTTTTCAAACAAATTCCATAACTAGCCACGCTATGGAGATTTTAAAATTGTTCTTAAATAATTTAAATAATAATCGGTTTTTCTAATTTTTGCTCAGTAAAACCTGCTGTAGAAAAAAATAGAATTTTATACACACCGATAAAATTAAACTATCGACTGGCGAAAAATAATTCACTCGCGAAATCAGTTGTGAATTAAACTATCTGCTCATTGATAAAATATAATTTTATCATCTTCTGTAAAAAATAACTATTAACAAAGTTCTAAAGAACTTAATTTTCGTAAATTAATTAAATGACAAATAAATGTTTAAAATGATTGTGTAAATCCACGGCCTACTTGATTTTTTATTCTCAATAATTCTAACGTGATTCTTCGTATGTCGGTACAATACTTTGCAGGCATCATTTCATTATGTAAAAAAAAATTGTATTTAAAATAGAGATTTTTAGTGAATTTTTATTGCAGTAATTTTATTTATAGGTACAATAATATTGAAAACTTTTACAACTCTGGTCCAATATAATTTTTTTAAAGAGTATTCTATTGTATGTAAATTAGTTGTTTTTATTTACTTTATCAGAAAGCTAAATCGAAACACAAAACTAGATTATCCTTCGTTTGAATAATATTCATATGCTCTCAAGGTTACAAATCGTATAAACATAATGATTTACCATACGATTTATACCTGACCCAGTCTCAGTCAAAATATAATGCATCTGAGAGATCAAAGCTTATTCCTCATAGATATCAATGCACTTGGAGACAGGCAATATTGTCACGTTCTCGACGAGCACTTTCCGTATTCTAATCACGTTGCATTACAAGCGGGCCTGGGCTTCTGCACGTAGCCAAGCTGGCATCCCATCGCTTCCTAGAATCGAATATCCGAAGATGCAACCACTTCCGACTTCCTACTTCCGGCGAAATGTGTGACTTTGCGTTGATCTGAATCTGGTTATCAGAGACAGCAACGAATCTGTATTGGGTTAACTGTTACTGAAGTAGATATGTTTTATAGGTTGGGTTAGAGAGATTGACATTAGTAACTAATTTGTATGTATAATACCTACAAAGTTAGTAACATAAACCTGAAGATGATTTTATATCTACTCACACAGATTAATCACCATAAAACTACATTTTTATTACTATCCTATTTTACTAAGATACATTTTAAACGGACAAATTGAAGTACAAACCCCGAACCGTTGGCGAATATTGGACAAGTGTGAGCGGGTGTGTTATATACAGTATAGGATTAAAGTATGGAATATTACAAAATAGCAAACTTAACCCCTTATAAAATGCAGTACTTTCCTAAGGGAAAGAAAACGATTGTGGAGAAATAAGCGCAAAGGTGCGAGTGCGGTCCTGTGTTGTAGAGCGAGTCTGCGCGCAGGATTGGCGCAAGCGCGGGAACGTTAGTGCAGTTCGGAAAGGTTGAGCGGAGTGGAGAGTGGCTTGCTTATACGAACACGGGACGGGAAGTCGCTTTGGAGACAGTAAAAAGGGGACACATGTGTCAGCCCGCTCCATGCAGAGGCGAATTTAACTGCTCTACGTCTAAGATTTAGGAATTGGTACCCAGTGCGGTGACTCCCACGCATAAGGGAAACATCGAACCCAATCCATCCAGTTAATCAAAACGACAAGGAAGTCCAGCCGATCACCGCCCAGTCCGTAAACTACACAGAACCGAGAGACGCGTCAGCGCTACACCCAGTGCAGCCATTTTGGAATTCTAGTTAAGTGTAAATTTTGTTGCCTTAATTTTCATAATTGTTGTTTAGTTAAGTATAAGAGTAAAACCAATTTTATTCTATCAAGGAATCCGACTTAAATCTCATTCTTGTATTTTGTACCCTAGAAAATCTGTCCACAGGCCAGTGACCGTCAGGATCAGGTACGTTACAATGTGTTTTTTACTTCCTTGTACGTAAGTAAAGGAAGTATTGTAATCGCGAAAAATTTCGGTTTCAGATTTCAGCGGAAATATCCATTTTGATCATCCCTGAATCCATTTTGACTAATTTCGTCTTGACGTCTGTACGTACGTACGTCCGTACGTTCGTATCTCGCATAACTCAAAAACGGTAAGCCGTAGAAAGTTGAAATTTTGTATTTAGGACTCCTATAACATCTAGTTGTGCACCTCCCTTTCTGGTTATTACACAGTTTCCAGAAGTGGCACTTTACTTGAAGCCTATAATAGATTTTAATGAAAAACTGTTTTAAAATATAATCCAAAACTTTTCAAATTTGGTATACAAGACTTTTATGTCAATCTAAATAACATAATAGATTTTGGTTAAAATAGGCTAACCAGAAGTGGTACATTACTTGAAGTTGTTAACAGTTTTTCTTGAATAAAATGATTTTATTTTGATTTTAGAAATAAATGCTTCAAATAAAGTTTTAGAGAATTAATTTCTGCGTCTAGCACAACAAGTATTATTAAATTAGCCCTTTTTATAAGCGAGATATGTAAATTTAAAAATTATATACTTTTTTGTTTTTGTAATAAAGCTTGCTATAGATTAGGACAAAAACATTAAACAAATGTTCATGTCAAATTACGTTAAATACGTGCAATTTTATGATTCATACAATAACAAATATAATATTTTTATTGTGAAATTAGTCATATTCATTGTTGTAATCAAATATTTCTTTGTTGTAATCAAAACTCTCTTTAAAAAGAACCGGGTTAGATTATGGTCGCTATATGTATATCTTACTGTTTTGAAGTTAGAATTAATATTTTGTAATTTATTTATTAAAAAAATATGTATAGTTTAATAATCGTACACGGAAGTCCGAAGTCGTGTGGTGTCCACATCAGATTTTTTTTTAAACTCTGAAATGCTACGGATGGTAGCATGGATATTGATTAGGAGATGACTAACAGTGTTTTAACTCCGTTAATCGATTATTATGTATTTTAGAGAAAAATACTTCAAATAACAGTTATACAAAAATTAATTATACGCATCTTTTATTTGAAGTATTTTTCTCTAAACTACCATAAACGATTGTCAGAGTTAAAACTCTGCTAGTCATCTCCTAATCACCATTCATGCTAACACCTGTTGGTTTTAGTTTTTTAAAATACACATTAATATGTGCGATTCACCTTCATTTGTTATGACGGCATCACAAAAAAATTAAATGACAATATAGAATATTAGTAGTGGAATCCAATAGTGATTTTATTCCCTTTATGATCATGCAAATAAATCATAAGGTTGCATAACAAAAATTCTTAAAAAAATCGAGCTGAACATTTATTAATAATGAATAATCAAGATACCTTGATAAACATTTTAAATGTAGTGAACTGTTCATACAAACATTCTGTCAATCTTCAACGCTCTTGAAATAATTATTAAAGTTTATTATAGTATTCTAATAATATTCTACTAAATCATCATGGCCAATTTAATAATAACGCAACGTATAGATATTTTAATTTATCTTGGTTGTTGAAGATTGACAGTAAGCTTGTATGAAACGGTACGCTAGATTTAATTTTTTATCAAGGTATCTTGATTATTCATTATTATTAAATATTCAGCTCGATTTTTCCTGGAATTTTTGTTATGTAGCCTTGTGATTTATTTGCATGATTATAGAGGGAAGAAAAGTCACTATTAGTCTAGTCGTGGGGTAGATTTACACTGCAAAAGGTCGGCTATTTTTGGGTTTTTTATATATTTACATGTCCTAATAAAAAATCCAAGTATTTGACCCTGGGACTCTTCAGGAAGCGTCGCCATCTTGGAAATATGACGCGAAAAATCGATTTTTTCAAAATATATCTTCATCAATAAGCATTAGGGCAAAAATAGTTTTTTAACCCTTGGTTTTCTGCCCCACGACTGGACTATATAAAAACCGGAAGGTGAATCGCACGTATTAATGTGTATTTTTAAAAATTAAAGCCGACATGTTTCAGCGTTAAAAAACCGACTAAGTTCGCTTTTTTTAAATATTGCTTATTTCAATCCCACGCTGTATAATATTTAACTAAAAAATGCTAAATATTTTCTTATAAGATGTGAAAAACTTATGAATACTCGACTACCTGAATGGATTAAATTGTAAAATTTCAATATTATTTCTGTTTAAAACGCCTAAATATCACATTTGGCATTCACATTTACCCTAATCTGCTAAAAACAATAATTTTAGCTCCTATAGACACTTAAATATAACATCCCTAACTTTTCAGGGATGGCAATATTCATGGTTTTAATTGGGATGAAAGAGAGGTATAATTTTAATGTTGAACAACTAGTTAATTTTATATGCAATTACCTTCCTATCCTAAATTTGGGTTTCCCTCGTCGTCTTATTACTTTCTAATCTGCTAAACTTTCTTGTATCTTTAAATCTTTCAACTGTATTTCTTCTTTTGTTTGTCTTTCTGTTCAAATAAAATAACTTCTTGTTGTTAAACTTGTGTTTTATTGGTTATGTTTGTGGTCCAGTATTTCTATAAGTGTTAGTTCATGTACCATATGTTTTATTTCTATTCTTTAACTTGCCCTTGTATTGATTTTGACTACTTTGGTCCTATTTGTGTGATATTTAGTATTTAAACATTTTATTCTTCTGATGACCTTGTGTGTATTGGTTATATTTTGACAAGATTTAAACTCTAGGATTGCGCACAGTGGCGTACTGGTTGTTTTTAAATGTTATATCCTTTTTAATATATTGTTTTTGAATAATGATGCGCTATCTTCTTTCTGCGAAACCTCTGGGTTCAGAAAAGTTTTGATACCACGAGGACTCTTGTACTAAACATGTTTTTACTAGCGTTTTGACGTGACTTAGTTTTGACATTTTGGCAAATTGTTGTTTTGGAACCAGTATTGGTTGCGCATTGTTGTGGATTTGTACATCAGGGTGCCTTAATGACTCTCCAGTTGTGTATTTTGGTTGGTGTCTACGTGTTGTGTCATAAGCACCCTCTTGGATTCTGGACGTCATTGTTCTTCGGAGGATTTGCGACTCTGCCGTCAACGTCTTTATTGTTGGGACACCTTCTACCTGTGGAGAGCCCAGCGTCCTATCCCTCCCGCCATCACCATTGCCCTATAACCGCGACTTAAGATTAGTACAATTTTCAGAATTGTTTTTCCCTTTTGTTCTGCTATATTGTTGCAGTGAAAGAACTTATAGTATTATTGTTGCCTAGGAGAACTGTGGACACTATAACTAGTGTGCACACTATAACTAGTGTCCTCGCTGTAAATAATTATTTAGTGCCTCATTATTGGAATTAGTGTGTTTATTAGCATTTTGTAAAATTTGGTGATTTATTTAAAATTAATTGTTGTCAAACATAGCTTTTAGTATTTTGTATAAGTATATACCATTTTGGAGCAACCTGCTCATTGATAATAATTATAATAATAATAATAAAAAAATTGTTGCTGAATTTATTTCGTGTAAAGTACTATTTATCTTGGTTTCATTGTTCCGTATTCTCGTAGCTTGTAATTTGGGAACGAGCGTGCGCTCCAAATGGCTTGTACTGCTGGCCAGCGCTACGAAGTTGATCAATTTCGCAGTACTTAGATGTTCATGCCTGCGCCCGAAACTGGATTATGAGACACTGTCCTTTAACCATTTTTAAATTACATCCTGTTCTTTATTACATATTGGTTTTTTGCTATTATCATTATAATTACTCTATTGTACGAGTACATTTCAAATGCATAACTTTTACCGTGTCTTCTGCACCATTTATATTTAAAATTATTGAATTGTTTTATTTTCCGGTTAAAAATTACGTGGCGCCCATTATCCCTTTTTATAACTATTCCCCGCCCGCCTCTACTGTTTAAAAGCTAGCGGCCACCCAACCGAACAATCTGGCGGAGTTATGTGACACAACCAATTTACGTAGGTTTTTTATTTATTTTCCATTTCCTTACTGTGGGGATTGATACCAAACGAATCTACTCAAAGAGTAGAGTTCAAAAATATATTGGGTTCATATAATTTTCACATCTCTTCGCTTTAAGTGGTTCTTAACCTAGAAGTAATACCCCGAGGGAATAAAATGGCTATATGATAAGTAGTAAAAATAATCGAAATTTTAAAGATAATAATTATTTTTCTAGCACCTATTTCAAATCTTGTAAATAAAAAATCTGATGTGGCCAGCACAATACCTTCCGTCAATCCTGTGTATTATGTACAAATTCCATACATAGATTTTCTTGCAAAAGATCCTAAATTTTTGGTATGTGATTCCCTTTCTCGGCAACTGAATCCATACTCCTGATAACAAACAAACCACATGAAATAAGAAAATTATGAAATTTTGAATGAAAAATTATAACACTTGTCAGTTATGGACATAATTAATTGCTGTCATTTTGACACGGGTCCCCATATCTGCTTGCCAAAGTCAGCAATGTCATGTCACTGCACGCGCCCTATAGGTACATAAATTTTCTTGTAAAAGATCCTATATTTCCAGTAAAGTTATTTCATAAACAAACTATGCAAATTGAACTTGACACTGACATCTTCTTTTTCTTCTTTAGTTTTTCCCATTCGTTAGGGGGTCGCTATTTTTTATTTTCTTCTTCCACTCATTTTTGTTTTGCGTGTCGTCCTCATTCAGTTCCTTTTCTCTCAAGTCTTCTGCAATACAATCTTTCATCTTATATTTGGTCTTCCTATGTTTCTTCCACCTTCTATTAATATATTCATCTCTCCTCATGACATGTTCAAACCAATATAATCGTCTCTTTTATATCTAGAAACTTCTAACACTAGAGTTACTTCCCTTATTCTTTCATTGATTTACATTTTATTGATACTGACATCTGTCAATTTGAATTACCTGAATATATTAGCAGTTTCCATGGTTAAGTTAGCGTAGCTGGCTGAATTATGAAATTTATATGAAATTTATTATCTTTACTCTTCTTTAACTCTATATCTGTTGAATATCGAATATAAAATGCAATCAAATCGTATAGACAATAATATATCCTTTAAGTTATAATAACATTTAACTGAGTTTTTCAAGAAAAACTGTTAAAATCTTCAAATGAGGGTACTTCCGGTTGACCAATTATAACCAATATCTAATCAAGTCTGCATATGGTTGTAAGGAAGAGGAATACGCAAGAATTGTAATTTTTGAATTCTAGTATTGGAGATATCGTTCACGAAACCGCGGTCACATACACGCACACATACACACACACACGCACATACGAACACACACACACATACAGACATCATCGTAAAATTAGTAAAATCGTATTGTAAAGACCCTAAAACGTGCTTATTCAATGAAAACTCACCACCGAATTTTTTGACCAAAGACAATACCTTCCTTACCTATAGGTGACGGAAGGTAAAAACAATGCCAATAGTCTCAGTAATATTAAGTTTTAGGTTCATTTTATTGTGTTAACGTGTAGTAAAGATATTTTGTATCGTGCTATATGTTTTTTTAACAAGAAGTTTTTTTTAAGAAGGGGTAATTTATGTTCCCGATTAGGTCGTAGGGGTATCGGGACTGAAAAGGTTACGAATCACTGCTTGAAGAAAATTTTAGCGGTAGTAATAAGGATATGAATTTGATGCAATTTCATTATATTCTCGAACTTCTTATTAATTGAGGTTTCCGTATAAATAATGATATATCCACCGGTCACCACAAGTTATATAAAATATTATTGTAAAATCATATATATATATATATATATATATATATATGAAGTGATTGTGTATATATTTATCAGATTAAATTTAACGTACAACAGCAGCGTTTGAAGTATAACCAATTTATTTATTTATTATTTTTCGAGTTCGTTTTTTTACAATCAATATTTTCGTAGTAACAAAACCATAAATTTTATAGTGGGCTAGTGCAATATGGCGCACTGGATAGCGATCGGGGCATGTTCGGGCGTTTAGACGACGATAGTCGCCACAAGGTCTCCATTGGTCTCCACTTTTAGGGACCATATGTAGTGGAGAAGACCAGCAACTTTCTGATGGACGTGTAATACCCATTCTCTGCATGGTCTCGAATTCTTGCTTTGCTGCTCGCAGACGATCTGGCGCTAGTCGTCGTGGCTTCTCTGCTACTGGAGGGCCTGGTGTAGTGTGGATATGATGTTGCGTTTGGTGTTTCACTATCCTTGGACCACCTCCCGGTCGAGTGATCTCTGGAAACCTGTGAAGTAGGGCATGAAATTCTGAAACACCAGAAATTGTCTTAATAGAGTTTATTTGACACTTTACACTTTGTCCTTTTGTCGTGAGTGTTGTTTTCAAGTCTATTAGTCTTTTATTTCTTACATCTACAAGAAGTTCATAAAAAGCTAAGAAGTCCACACCGATGATTGGTTTTGCTACGTCAGCAATCACAAATGTCCACGTAAATTCTCGACGTAATCCTAAATCTAACACTAAATTAATTGTTCCGAATGTCGCGATAGACGTACCGTTTGCCGCGGTAAGCTCATATGCTGATTTCACTCGCGGGTGTCGTGTACGAATGTGAGGATAAACACATAAGTCGGCACCAGTGTCAACAAGAAACTCGACTCGCGTTTTCTTATCTGTCACAAAAAGTCGGCGTGACATCGGACTTACGTCGCTGGCCGCCATCAACGACTGCCTTGTTCGTTTCCCGTCGAAGCTGTTCGCTGGTAGGTGCATGGGGACCTACATCTTCTCGCTTTCGCGCCAAACTGCTGGTGGAACCAACAGTTTCCGGATTCTTCATTTCTTCCGCGAGATTTACTTCTTGCACGGGAACGAGACCGTTGTCTAAACCGCTGTCTATTTTGTTGAAGAGAGACACGCTCTAATTTTTCTGACAGTCCAGCGATTTCTTTTCTTAGGAGTTCTATCTCCTTCGCAGAAGAAAATGATGACATTGACGTCTCTGAAATGATGGGCGCCGGAGTGATGGATTCCACTATGGCGTCTGCAAGCTCTGCCACGTCATCTAAAGCAGCTTTCTTTTGAGTAGCTAAAATTGCCTGCATGTTCTGCGGAAGACGGCCTAACCACAGAGTCCTGAGGAGTTCATCTGAAACTGTTGAGCCGGCAAGGCTTCTTAGACGTCGTAGAAATTGGGATGGACGGCTGTCACCCATCTCTTCACGTTCGAGCAATCTTCGTGTCTTCTGCTCCTGCGATGCACTCAGACGTGTCTTCAAGGCTGCTGCCAACGCGGTGTACGGGTTCTCTGGAGGATTCATAATAATATCGCGCACTTCACTTACCGCACGAGTATCGAGAGTTGTTACAATATAGTCATATTTAGTTTCTTCATTTGAAATGTTCACAAGACGAAAACTGCGCTCTGCAATTTTAAGCCACATCTCTGGATCTTCGGAGTTAAATGGCGGTAATTTTACAGCAATGCGGTTTACCTCAGTTTGGGCCATTTTAAAATGTTATGTAACAAGCCCGAGAAAAAAATTAGTAATTTTGTACGTACCGTTCAATCGTTTACTCACTTCACAGTTAAATGGTCGGGGTCACCAATTTTGAAGTGATTGTGTATATATTTATCAGATTAAATTTAACGTACAACAGCAGCGTTTGAAGTATAACCAATTTATTTATTTATTATTTTTCGAGTTCGTTTTTTTACAATCAATATTTTCGTAGTAACAAAACCATAAATTTTATAGTGGGCTAGTGCACCCACATATATATATTAACCTTGAAAATAAGTCGAAATAAGAGTTATATTTATTTATTTGTAGTTGAATATAATACACATCAACTGATAGAGATGAAACAATAGATACGACTTTATTCATCTTTCCAGAAGTAATCCATAAGAAATCTCTTCTTTTAAACTTTGAAAAATAGAAACGAAATTTGTTTTTATATCAGAAACTATTTCAAATGTATTCATGGTAACAGGAGGATTCACAAACATTTTAAATAAAAATTCCGATAAGAATATAAGCACAAAAAGACAAATAATATTTCAATTTATTCTAACCTACATTTTACTAAATGGATATGAATAGATTCTATATTTGAAATGAAAAATATACGATGTAAAATAAAACATCAATGACATTCAATAGATATGCAATGTATTTGTATTATAAGCGAATATTTCTAAGGACACAATAATTATTAATTAATTGAACACTGCTTTATTGGATGATTTGAAACATAATTTGTATCTCCATTGTACTGGCCGTCGGTCTGCAATCTGCAATATACAAATACGAATATGTACAGTGTAGAGAAGTGATTCAATATCTAATTGTAATTACTACAGAGGAACATCAGATACTGAGCACAGAATACAACAATATCACCTTCGATTGTCCGCATCAACGTACAAACCCTATACAGATAATATGAACTAGATGGAAGTGGACAATGCAATAGCCAGTAGTTCCCAAACTCAGATCGCTAAACAAAATTTATTAGGCCTCATGTTGCGAATACGTAAAGTAAGTGAAGCAAATTAGGTTTCTACTGAAACTTTTATATCGTCATTAATAAAAAAACAATGTTAATCACAATCTGAATCAACTAATTACACATTTAGTTGGCGAACACCAAAAGTACAAAATAAATTTATGTAGTTATTGAAATAGCTATTTGTGTATTAAGAGCGCAAAATTGGACATTGTCGATTGAGAGGTTGTTACCGCGCGACGCAGGAGCGCGGCATTCTCTTGAAATCGACAATGTCCATTTGCGCTCGAAACACACACAAGATTTTTCTACAGTCGCCACAGTGGGGCCCTCCACCATAACAAAAATAAAAATGTACATTTTGTATTTACACTACTTCTCAATTAATAAGGATTAATATAAAGAAAAAACGTCATTTATATTTAATTTTAATTTATCGTTATTTCCAGTAGCGTGCAGTCCATATGTGCAAGGTGTGCACTGCGCACCCTGCGAATGATTTCAAATATAAGACATTAAAATTTAAATTATTTAATTGATTTGATCTAAATATGATATACAAAATATAAAAATATTGATATAATTATGGGACAATAACGTAGTGAAGTGTGTTTGGTTGTCTATCATAAGCGAATGTGCGAGTACAAATTGCTCGTACGCGTGCAAGTGCAAGTCCCTACGCTGCACTCCGCGCGCATATTTTTACACAGAGTCATAGGAAATGTAGTGTATTTGCGCAGACAGGGATAACATATTAGAAATACGTATCGCTCCATCGCACTCTCCGGCGTGCAGGAAATTTTGTGCACGTAGCGCCTTAAAATTACATTTGAGACAAATTTAGACACAAAATTTAATTATTTATTTTAGGTAAATATTTGGTATATAATTTATATATTATTTATTTACTTATATTTGTATTTTTGAAAATTTATAGAGTAAAAATTGCAAGTGAATTACTTATTACGGATTTTACGCCATTTTACTTTTTAATAATGTAACATATGGATTATTTTACATGATTGTACTTTTTAAATTTGTAAAAAAATATAGTATGTTCCATTTGAAATTTCAAAGTTGATATTAATTACTAATAAACCGGAAGTGGTATCATGAATGTACATCCGTCATCAAGTAGCTTACATGTTGCTGTATAAATCATGTTATATGAAAGAAATTACTAACTTCTTAATAAATAAGATATATATAATAAGATATTTGCTGGGTCCATTAAAATATAACAGCCTGTATAGTATCGGTTAATATGTATTCATATGTATAAATAAATTTTAAATACAAAAGGAAATAATGATATTGGTACTCTAATTAATTTTTTTCAGTATCTGAATTTTTAACCAAACATTCCACCTATACAATATATTTTTTTTATTTCTGCACACCCAACCCAGAAACGCACCGCACGCCACTGGTTATTTCCTATTCTTCTTGACCTATTGCTTCAATCTCAGCTAAACATTTTATACTTTCGTTTTTGTAAATGAATGGCCTATTTTATTTTCACAATAGTGCAGCATTTTTTTTTTTTGTTATGTAATATACCGACAGGGCAGTTATATGCCAGATTGATTTGTAAAGGTAGTAAATGTGTCAGTACAGTGCCATTAGAAATTGGACAGTGAGCGTTTTTTCTACTTTGTCGCGCTAGAGCGACAAAGTGACATAATGCGTTCACAAAAGAGAGCGCAAATGGCTACTTTCTATGTAGACTGTAGAAACAAGTTTTTAAATACATAATGAGAATTTAATTGTTTTTGCCTTTACATAGGATGACCATATTTTTCATTATCAGTTACCAAATACATATTTTGACTTGTGTGAAAATAACCTCTCTATTGATACAGACGTCCCCAGAAAAACTACCTGAATGAGTAAATAAAATTGTATTAAAAGAGTTTATTTTAAAAATGTATATATACTGTTATCAATTTATTTTCAAAAATCGATTTAGTATTTTTAAATTTTGTTATACTATTTTCCAAATATAATTTTAATATTGCACCTTAACATTGTATAATTCCCAAAGATTAGAAAATATATATATTTTTTTAATAAACATGGGTGTAGATATAAATGGCCAAACCAGGATGGATGGTCACCCTAAGCATTACATTATGAAATATATATATATGTATATAATTTATTGCAAATTTCAGTCATTATATATAAACATATTCAAATTCTTTAAAATACTTTGAATAAGTATTTTAATCTAAATAACTAGATACTTTGGTTGTATAATATGTACTTTATGAAACTCATTTGGATGTCATAATGTACTTCTCAAAAGAACTCAAATCTAATATATGTTACGTTGGTATACAGTTTTAGACAATTGTCATTTCAAATTAAATATATCTAGAAGACCTACTATTGAAAAGAAGTAATAAGTAAAGTATATATTTGAAACATTATATCGTTACATTGTAATATAATAAATATGGTATTTTAAATAAAAATGGTTTATGCTTTCCTGTAAAAATTACCATTTCGCAGTACGCAGATGACAGAACGACGAAAAGTTTAATAATTGTTATAATCAGTTTCATGGTAAGTATTGTTGCTTGTGTCACATTTGATGAGTATCTCTAAATATATGTAATTTCAAAAAGTACATATTTAACGAATTACAATTGTTAAGTATTGTTACCAACAATCAAATAAAAAGGAAAATATTCGTAAAAGTATAAAATATACGTTACATAATTTAACACACTTGTCCTTTAGAAAACTCGCCGCAAGCAGCTCTAACAAAAAACGTGCGCTGAAATCATTTCTTATGAAATTTGTATTTTAATGTACGTAATATTCATACATGTTTTTAATTACTTTGATTTACCTCTAATAAACCGACCTTGTCTGAGGCAATTAGAATAGACAATAGAAATTTAATCCGAACAATAGATTATTCTCTTTGAATTACTTCCTTGGTTCTTGTTTTCATTGTTTATATAATTGAATTAAATTAATATATAATTACGGCGTATTACCAAGTTCTGGGGGTACCAACCTGCCTTTATTCGTAAATTTCAGTAATGCCGATTTATCTATCTCATTAAGGATATTTCGGTACATTCATGCTAATTAAAAAAATTAAATAAGTACAATGGCCGCTAGTATGAACATGTGATTAAGTGTGATTAGCGAGCATTTGACTAGAATTGTTTTATCTCTGTCAATCGTGTATATATTATTTTAGAGAAAAATACTTCAAATAATAGTTATAGAAAAATTAATTGCACGCATCTTTTATAATCTATGAACGATTGACGGAGATAAAACAATGCTAATCAAATGCTCACTAATCACCCTTAATCACGGTTCATACTACCGGCCAATGTACTTAACTTAGATGATTTTGTTCTGATAAATCAATACAATCATTAAAAATAAAGAGAGTATTTAACTCATAAACAAAATTTCGAGTAAATTGTCTCTTGGGTTTTATGATTTCAAGATGTATTCGAAGTACAGAATGATCCGGAAAGATTGAAAATCACGTGAATTGAAAAAGTTATGATTATGCTCAAAATATTTTTGACGGAAAAAAATATTTTTGAGAAAAGACAATAGCGTTGGTTTAGATAGGGATTGGGCAGAATGCAAACCTAGTTCATTAAACGAAAAAAAATATCACCTGTCAGTAGTCCATTATCAAATAAAATCTATAGAATTAAGTGATATTTAACAATGTTTTGTTGTAATTGTTAATATTCAGGCCTTGTACAATTCACAGGTAAAAATAATTATTGTTGACAAAGTTTGATTTCTCAAATTTACGATATTTCCAATAATTCAAATTCAGTTGCTGGTGCCATTACACTTTAGCACAAATTAAAAAAAAAAAACATTAAAAGTATACAAATACATACTTATATATGTGCGATTACAGTGCGTACGATTATTTGATGCGTTATTCCTGCAAAAAGAATATGAATAATGTAAAGCTAATTGGACTTATAGAACTAAGACAATTTTTGTGGGATTAAAAATGCAGCAGTACCATAACAGGGAGTTAAATAATAAATTATGGAGAGTTTCAACAGCTTTTCTAATATAATCGAATGTAGCTTGCGATTGATGAGTTTACCGGTTCCCAACATACAAAAAAATCTGTTGTGGGCAGCACAATACCTCTCGCCACTTCCTTTTTTGGTATAAGTATAAGTGTAAGTATAGGTATAGGGCGCGAACAGTCATGTTACATTGTTGGCCTTGACAAGCACATGTGGGGGCCCGTTTCATTACTAGTTATCATTCTGACATGGGCCCCCATATCTGCTTGTCAAGGCCAACAAAATCACATGACTGCTCGCGACCTATTGTATTTAACATTTCTAATTTATCGAAATATTTCCAATTCGTTGTCAGGATTGACAGTATTTTTGAAGGATATATGTAATATACCTATAATTTTAAATATTTAACTATTAATACATTAAGAAATAATATAATGTATGTACTTCCCAGAAAGTCTTCAGTAATGTCTCCGGATTTCTGACACTGACATTTATCTGTCAGTTACAAACAATTTAAATTTTCAACTATTTTCCATGGCATTCTTTCGACTGTAAAATTTATTATAACAGATTATTTTATATATTATATATCTTTTATCTCTAAATTTTTTTTCAAGAATCTTCTACTTCCGGTTGTCCAATTGTTACCAAAACCTTTTCAGATCTTCCCATGAATGTCCGAATGGGAAATACGTAGTTAAACAAATTTAAAGTCTTATAGTTTTTGAGTAATCGTCCTTCCAACATCCTACATACATACATACACACACACACACACACACACACACACACACACACACACACACACATACATACATCCACCCACACAACCACACAGACATCATCGTAAAAATGTTAAAATCGGATTGTAGGGACCTTAAAACTTGCTTATTCAATAAAATCTGGATATGCGATTTTAGCATGAATGCAATACCTCTCTTAGCGAGAGGTAAAAAGTATATAATGGTCCGAGTTTTGTATGCCCGATTTTCGTGAATTAGGTTCGGTTTATTTATTATAACATGTATTAAACAAACATAATTATATACATAGGTATTAAACAAATTTGTATTATTTTACTGAATAAAAAAAAAATTAACTGAATAAATAAATACTGGACAAATATTAAAAAAATAGTGAACAAATAATATGGTTTTTTACTGAAAAAAATAATAGTGAACAAATATCAAAAAAAAAAATATTTAATAATACTGAATAAATGTAAAAAATACTAAACAATTTAAATTCATTTAATGAACATTTATCATTTATACTGAACATAATACTGAACAAAACCAAACAAAATACTGAGCAGAATTGAATAAAATAATGAATGTTTAAAACGTGCCTTATAAATTAAGGATGTTCTAGTTTAAATTTCCTTGAAGAGTCTTATATCTTTAACATTTTTCTCACTTTGAATGTGTAGACAAATTTATGAGTGTATGTACTAATATTTTTTTATTAATTAGAAATTTTATGATAAATAAAGATTTTTTTTCAATACCCATTTAAAAATATCTGAATCCCATATGCCCTATGCAGTTCATGTCTAAAAAATAATTTAATCACACCCGCAAGCAAAATTTCTGGATCTGTCACTGTAAAATTATGTTACTATATTTCAGTGATATATAGCAGGCAGGGTTATGCCCGGTTATAGAAACGTTCATCAACGGCAACACGATTTTCTGACAGTAATGTTTTAAAAAGGAAATTGATTTGAATTTGTTTATTTGGATGGCCTGTTAATTACACAAAGCGTTGATGAACGTTTCTGCAACCGAGCATTAGTTGATGATACACCATATTCAATATTTCAATGTAAACAAATTTATTGGCCATATTACCTACCCACCGATTTTTTTTTAATATGGTATTATCTAAGACAGTATTATTTAAGTTTTTATTAAATACTTAACATGAACTAAACATTATTAATGGAAACATACTATGTACATAAAAATTATTAAAATTTATTTCTACTATAGATAGTAAGAAAATTGTTTGAAACTTATATTGCAAAAGACGTATAAAATGAAAATTGAAAAGGAACTATACATTCACTTTGTAAATTAATTTTGATACATAGAAAACAATATTCACGAATATCAGAATTTTGTATAATAATAAATAGTATATGTACATATCTGCTGCTTAATTAATCCCAAGACAATGTAGTTTGATTATGAAAACGATTAAAAGATGCTATATATTTTTATAAATACAAGTACAACCAAAATCTAATTGCAGGGAAACCTATAGGAATCGGTATCCAAAGTCATGTCAAAAATACTGAAATAATAACCAATGTTGTCCCATTAGTGGGCCATTTTAGTGGTATTTCGTTTGTTCAGAAAAAATGCATAGGTCACTAGATATGAGCAAAAATGTAATTTTTTTCATTTTCATTTTTTTTCTTGTAACCTTTTTATGTGAATTCAAACTAAATTTTAACTCGCACTTTTGTACGTGGAATTCATAGACGTCCTCAAAAAAAAATATTTCCATTTTAGAGTAATTTACATTAATTTTCAATTTTCATATGGAGCTAAGAATAGGCTATGATACCATTAAATAAACATTTTTAGCTTCCGTCACCTTTAGGTAAAGGAAGGTATTGTCTTTGGTCAAAAAATTCAATGATGAATTTTTAGTGAATAAGCATGTTTTCGAGTCCTTATAGTACGATTTTACCATTATTACGATGATGTCTGTATGTGTATCTGTGTGTGTGTGTGTGACAAAAGTTCCGGATCCCATAACATCAATACCACGATTCCAAAAATTATAATTTTTTCGTACTCCATAAGTTTACATCCAGAAGAACAAGTGATTAGATTTTGGTTATAATTGGTGAATCGGAAGTACCCTCATTTGAAGATTTAACAGTTAAATTTGATTTATTGACATTTAACGTTATTATAACTTAAAGAATATATTATTCTTTATACGATTTGATTACATTTTATACTTCATATTTAATAGATACAGAGTTAAAGAATTTTAAAGAAATTAAATTTTATAATTCAGCCAGCTATGCTAAACATGGAAACTATTAATATATTTGTCGTAGGCACAATGCAAATTCAGGCGTTTGATAAAATGCCTAGGCATTTTACAAAAAGCCGGCAAAATGTGTTCTTTAGGACTTTATTGCGTTATGACTAGATAATTTTAGGCAATTTGTCAAAATGCCGGCATAACATAAGTGAAAGAAAACGTATCTCATTTTGCCTGCTTATTTTCAGACATTTTACAATTTGTCGAATATGAGTTAGTCAAAACACACGAACGCGGTAATTTCACATTTGCACGTCAACATTAACATAACCTCAAAAAAGTACGATTGTTTTAAAGTTCGTTAGGTGTATTATTAGTGAACAATGGGTGATAATCGCGATGATATTATGCAAGTATTTGTTTGATGTGTACTTTAGATTATACTTAATGTTTGTTTAGGTATCAATGTACTTACGTATTCTTTTAATTTTAGAAATGCATGTTTATTTGTTTCGAAATAAAACTGTAGTTAATAAGTCTATTTGTTATTTCTTATTATGACTAAGAAGTAACAGGAAAATTGTAAAATGCCTGAAAAAAGCAGGCAAAATGAGTTACGTTTTCTTTCACTCATGTTATGCCGGCATTTTGACAAATTGCCTAAATATATCTAGTCATAACGTAATAAAGTCCTAAAGAACACATTTTGCCGGCTTTTTGTAAAATGCCCAGGCATTTTATCAAACGCCTGAATTTGCATTGTGCCTACGACATATTCATATAATTCAAATGGACAGATGTCAGTATCAATAAAAAGTAAATTAATGTGGCAGAGATGATGATGTTGAAGTAGATGTTGGGGAAAACACGGAAAGATACGGTAAGAAAATAACTCTAGTTTCTAGAAAGATACAAGAAAGATGATTACAATGGTTTGAACATGTCATGAGGAGAAATGAAGAATTATATTGGAACAAGAATGAATAGTTTAGTAATAGGATGTTGAAGAAACAGAGGAAGACCAAAGATAAGATGGAAGAACTGTATTGCGGAAGACTTGAGAGAAAAGGAACTGAATGATAACGACACGCAAAAATAGCGACCCCTAACGAATGGGAAAAGCTAAAGAAGAAGAAGATGTCAGTGTCAAGTGTAATTTCAATAGTTTTTTTATGAAATAATTTTACTGGAAATTTAGAATCTTTTGGAAGAAAAATTATGTATGGAATTTATACATTATACACAGGATTGACGGAAGGTATTGTGCTGGCCACAACAGATTTATTTTTTCATTTTTCAACGATATAAAACACTTGTACTTTAATTATGTAAGAAATTACAAAATTGATATTTTACACTTTTTCATATATTTTGTTCAAGGAAGCTATGGAAAACAATGAAATATTTTATTTCTAGTTCTCTTAATTGTTAATGTACAACAAATACTTTATTATTTATTTATTTATTATTAATATTACCTATTTTCTGACCAGACCGATCCCCCGATTTAATACCATTAGATTTTTTTTTATTTGGAGGTATGTGAAAGAAAAAATATATTTTAGAACTTATAATACAATAAACGCTTTATGAAAAGCCATTTCAATCGAGTTTCGAAGAATACTTCTTTAGATGATTAAGCGAGGAGTTCGGGCGAGCTTAAAACGAGCTCAAATTAGTAATCAACGAAATTGCAATTAATTGACGGGCAAAATTTACTTTAAAAGTAGTTTCATTGTATTTTATTTTAATTTCCCTTTCTTTATTTTATATAATTGTGTACTGTACAATAATTTTGATTTACTTTTATGTTTTATTTTAGTAGTATAAGGTTATAATTCTTGTAAATTTTTAGAAAATGATTATAATCCTCATGAATTTGTATAACACTTTATTTGTTACATATACAAGAATGTGACGTTTCGGATACTATATGTATCCATCATCAGACAATTAAGAAATACAGTATTTTTTTTTAAGAATATAAATGTGAAAATTGAAATTTGTTTTTTTATAATTAAGAACTATGAACTATATTTGCCAACATGGCCACCCACATCGACAACATATTTGCCAGCGCCTGCCCACTTCAACATCTTGACAAGCAATATTGCAATAAGTAAATCATATCTTCACACGAGTTTTATTCATCTTCGATAAAGGAGTTATTCTACATACGCATTTAATCCGGAGTTTAGTGTTACTTTTCCTTGTTAAATGCATTTTAAAATTAAACTTTTAAAATGCAAAATTAAAAGTTGGAGTGAGAAACACATGTTTCTGTTGACAATTCCGTAATTAACCTTATTTTCAAAGTTGGAAATAAAATGAATAATGGATTTGTTGCGGTTATAATGAGGCGAAGAATAGTGCGTGCTGCATATCTGTGGAGCGAACATTTGTTAAATAGACGTAGACAAGCGTCGTTTACAAATATGACAGTTTATAAGTAGAATTCTAAAAAATCTTCAACTGATCGCGCCATCATCGATATCGAAAATTGTGAATTTGTGATTACGGTACTGTGAACGCTTTTGAATTTGTTGCGCGAAGGCGTTGCATGAAGGCATTGCACAGGATTAAATTTGTAGTTTCAAGCCGGTGATTTTGCGAGTGTGAATACGCCATAAGTGGCAATGATTACACTTTCTACTCTTCTATCTCTCTCATACCCATGGTATTTAAATCTATCTTACTCGTACTTATTGGAATAGCTGGTCATGTACTCACGTTTATGTACCACTAATAAGTGCAAAGTGTGTGCTAAACATCCGATGTTTGAAATATATGGTTATGTTTCGTGTACTATTTCTGCAGCTTGTCGCATATTTTACTGCAGTACCATTTATTATTGCTACAATTTTTATGATTGTATTGATTTATGACTTACTACCTATTTCAAATGCAATATAATTAGATATACATACAGAATATTCCAGATAACATATGCAAGCAATCTGATTTCAGAAAATATAATATACATGTTTATACATCGTTCAATGGTGGCTTGTTTTACACCATGATTCTACATTGCAATCTATCCAAATTTTAACCATACCAAAAATTTCATTATCATTATTCATTACGTGAAAAAGATCTGTATAATGTTCAACCTTTAAAAAATCCAAATTTAAATGTTCCTTTTCATATTTAGCTCCAACCCTTTATAATAATGTTCCTTCTCATTTGAAATCTTTGTCTGTTTATTCATTTAAAATCATGTAAAAGATTCATTGTAATTACTAACTATTGGTCATATTATGTAAATGTATTCTGTATTTTTGTTACCCTATAAAATCTGTCTGTGTTTATGTCATTTGTAATTGTTTCTTTGTTATTATTAGGTAATTATTTTTTTTCATTGTGTTTATCATTTTTACCTTCCGTCACCTCTAGGTAAGGAAGGTATTGTCTTTGGTCAAAAAATTCGGTGGTGAGTTTTCATTGAATAAGCACGTTTTAGGGTCTTTACAATACGATTTTACTATTTTTACGATGATGTCTGTATGTGTGTGTGTGTGTTCGTATGTGCGTGTGTGTGTGTTTGTATGTGCGTGTGTGTGTGTGTGTGTGTGTGTGTGTGTGTTCGTGTGTGCGTGTGTGTGTGTGTGGACCGCCTTTCGTGCATGATATCTCCAATACTAGAATTCCAAAAATTACAATTCTTACGTATTCCTCTTCCTTACAACCATATGCAGACTTGATTAGATTTTGGTTATAATTGGTCAACCGGAAGTACCCTCATTTGAAGATTTTAACAGTTTTTCTTGAAAAAATCAGTTAAATGTTATTATAACTTAAAGAATATATTATTATCTATACGATTGATTGCATTTTATATTTGTTATTCAACAGATATAGAGTTAAAGAAGAATACAAATAATAAATTTCACATAAATTTCATAATTCAGCCAGCTATGCTAACTTAACCATGGAAACTGCTAATATTTTCAGGTAATTCAAATTGACAGATGTCAGTATCAATAAAATGTAAATCAATGAAAGAATAAGGGAAGTAACTCTAGTGTTAGAAGTTTCTAGATATATGAGAGACGATTACATTGGTTTGAACATGTCATGAGGAGAGATGAATATATTAATAGAAGGTGGAAGAAACATAGGAAGACCATATATAAGATGAAAAGACTGTATTGTAGAAGACTTGAGGGAAAAGGAACTGAATGAGGAATGACACGCAAAACAAAAATGAGTGGCAGAAGAAAATAAAAAATGGCGACCCCCTAACGAATGGGAAAAACTAAAGAAGAAGAAGAAAATGTCAGTGTCAAGTGCAATTTGCATAGTTTGTTAATGAAATAACTTTACTGGAAATATAGGATCTTTTGCAAGACAATTTATGTATGGGTGCGTGCAGTAACATTATTTTGAATTTGTACATAATAGACAGGATTGACGGAAGGTATTGTGCTGGCCACATCAGATTTTTTAACAATAATGTAATAAATATTAAGAACTTATTTCTGTTACATCCTGTACATACCGGGTGTCCCAAGCAAACCTTGACAGGGGTTTAACATGGGAAAACATTTTTTTGTAAATAAAAAGTGTGCGGCAGAAAATTAAGTCATGCTATTAAATATGATAATAGTACATTACCTCCTGTCCGTTATTTAATACTAATTACTTTATTATCATTGCATAAATCAAAGAAAATTATAAGTAAATGTTAATAAATATTTTTTTCAATATTTTATTGAGTAATATAAAAATATATTCAACAGTCATTGTGGCGGAATGCTTAGCATGGCTGATTGTGGAATGAGAGTACATTTGAAGATTGGGGTTCAAACTAAAATTTTCATTATTATTTTTTATATATGTAGTAATTACAAATAAGTTTCTATCCCGATATAATAGTAATTTCAATGGAAGTAGTAACCGTCAAAAGTAAGATTTTAAACTATACCATATACTTTTTTTTATAAATACAGTAAAAATACAAAACACACTTATTCATTATATAAAATATTGTTATCCAATTCTATATATATATATATATATATATGCTTATAAAACGATAGTATGTTTGGAAGTTAAGAGTTGAGTTCACATTTTCATTAAGTTATTTTTTTTTATTATTCTTACTTACGAATTAATTACGAATTGTATTAATACATTTTTATAATATTCACTCGTTCGATAACGTTTACGAAATTGATTTTGACACGAAGAAACAAAAAAAAAAACAATAAACACATTGTTTACAGAAAAGGAAAAAAAATATTTTAAATATTTTTTATAGAAAAAGCTTATTTCTAATTTATTGAAATTGGAAATAGAAGATGGGTATTGAAATGGATAACAATATTTTAAAAATAAATATAAATGACAATGACAAAAATTGATTAGAATGATCAAAATATTGATTTAATAAAAATGAATAATATTTTCTTTTGATTTTAATAATATTTACATGATTGAGACACAATGAATATGTGTATATTTTGTGTGTTTTACTGTATTTATAAAGTAAAAGTATGTGGTATAGTTTAAAATCTTGCTTTTGACGGTTACTACTTCCATTAAAATTACTATTATATCGTGAGAGAATCTTATTTGTAATTTTTTAACTAATTCTGTCATATTGTGATCTCATAATATTTTTAATATAATTCGTAATTAATTCATAAATGAAAAAAATCATAAAAAGTTTAGCTAGATGAAGATTTGAACCATAACCTCCAAACGTTTTTCATTCTACAGGGAGCCATATTAACCATTCAGCCACAATGACAATTGAATATTTTTTATATTCCATAATAAAATATTGAAACAAATATTTATTGACAGTTATTTATAATTTACTTTTTGCAATGATAAGAAAGTAATTAGCATTAAATAACATATAGGAGGTAATATACTATTATCATATTCACTAGCATGGCTTAATTTTCTGCCGGACACTTCTTATTTACAAACTGTTTTCCCATGTTAAACGCCTACGTCAAGATTTGCTTGGGACACCCGGTATATATATATATATATATACCGGCACGTTGTGCATATGATTTATATAAAAAAAAATTGTTAGCTCAATATCAATAAAATTATGATGATGAATTTAATTGAGATAAAATTGTTAATCATTTTAAAAAAGATACACATATTTATTAATGATTAATATTACAATTTAGTATTTTATTGTGTTCACGGTAAGAATAATTCAATAAACGTCTGACATTTGCATACAGTGACGTGCAATCTAAGCAGTACATCAAAAAATTAAATAATTTTACAAATCATATGTACGTACGTAACTATGATGTTAATATAACGTATTGGGAGGTGATGGTGATCACAGTTCGTCTTAGGGCCTAATCACACAATAAACAAAAATATCTAGAGGCTGTAATTAAGAGGGGAAACGATTCGACTCCAGAAAAAATTGAAATTGATTAGCAAGATATTTATTATTATTATTATTAGTAAATGATATAGTGTTGAAATTAAATAGAAATGAAATAGAAAAATAGTCAAATCGACTAAAAAATGGTATATCTATTTTAGTAATGTATATTGTCAACGTAATCAAGAGTGCTCACTGAGCGCTACATCGATAATGTTCTTTCTCAGAAAGTTAATATTTGTTGTAATGTGAATGAACATGACGGCAAGATGAAATTTATATCGAGCTCAACAAATTCATCTGAACTTGTTCATTCGAACTTCATTCGCGAGGCGAGTAAATTCAATCTTATTGTCATTTTAGTTTTGTACATTTTACCTCTTACAATCTGTTGGTTGAATCCGCAAATATTGTCTATAAATAAATGTCAAAAATTAAATTTTATCTAAGGCACGCTAAAGGCTTAATTCGGCAGTAGTTAATCTACATCTGGAAAATGAATGTTGATATTGATATTAGTTTACAGTTATCGCGTTCTTTCTTATATTTGGGTGGAGATATAAATTAGAAGTAAATACATATTAACTTTATAAATTCTTTTATAGAGGACTAGAATTATAAGCAATCATGATATATTAAGGTTTTTCCAGATATTCATGTAAACTCTTCATTAAAATGAATATAGGGTCTTTTGAAACTATAAATTAATCTTAACGTCAACTTGCATTCTAAAAGGACAGAAATATCGTTCTAGTATGAAACTTATACTATATATTTCAAGGTGGGGTGTGTCACCATGAATTAACGTGAGAGTGACATTGACTCTAGTGAAGCCGCTTAAGAGCTAGCTATGATAAAATATATTATTCTTCGTTAAGACCTGATTTTGGTAATAATTGGTAAAACCATAATTACTAATTTTATTGAAGCTCATTTTAGGAAAATAGGTTTAAATATTAATATTTAATAGTATAATTTCTGTTCCAATTATAATTATCTGTTAATTAAAAATGATATTTGTTCACTTGTGTAGAAATTGCAATAATAATAATAATAAAAATAATAATAATAATAATTTGCCCTAGTTTGACAGATAAATCGTTAACATTTGTTAATTTTTTGTTTGAATTCCATGGCTATGGCTATTTTTAGGGTGATTTTCGATATTTTTATACCTAATTTCTGACGTTTGAAGGCACACAAAATTAATTTACTTTATTGATTCAGATGCAGAATTTTATTCTCTACAACTTTTATATGAAGCTGTAACTAAAATAATTAGGGAAGCAGGAAATTACGAAAGTCTGATTTGACATGTTAAAGCCCTATGTTCGGCTGTGCCGGTCACCACCCTGTATACCAAGAAAATCAGTTAATACATATATTAAAAAATTTGTAATGTTAGTATTTTGCCATGTGTAACCTGCCGCTCAGTTACACGGATCTGGGTCCCGTGGCAGTTGGTAAAAGAATACGCCACAATCAGTTACAAATATGATATAATTTAATACGAACACAACACTTACTTTACAATGATGTTACAAAAAAAATATTGTTACAATTAAAGTTACAACTGCAATTTTTGTTTGTGTGGCAAGGTAGCAAACCAACAAAAGATGGCCACCAGTCAATCACCTCCACCAAGCTTTTTCTTCCAGGCTCGCCTGAGAAGCTGGACTCCTTCAAATGGAAATCTTTGATTTTCAGCACCAATATAGTGGACTTTGTAATCCGGCCCACCCTTGGTTGTCGGCTGGGGCTGCTTCCCTCAAAACTTCTAGCACGTTCTTGAGCAATCAAATTTCGACCTTTCTTCCTTAACCGTCCGCTTCTCTCTCTGCCTACCATCCGGATCACACCCTTCCCGTCAACCCTTGCGGCTCGTCGTTTGCGCCATCTCTCGGTAGCCCACTACCTTGCCGACACACTGACATACAATTTTTACTTTTATACATAACTACTAGAGGGACCTGGTACACATGATTTTCTCAAAATTTATGCCTCAATGATTTAATGTTGATAATAAATTACAGACTATGGAAGAAACGCAAAACAAAAATAAAATATTGAAATAGTTTGCCGATAGACACGAAAATTGAATCTCCTATTTTCATTTTAGTACAGAGTAGAACACAAATTTTTAATTTTTTTTGGTTTGGTAGAAATTAAGTAACAAAATATAGGCCATCCTGCATTCACAGGCCTGTCGCGGGCGCGATCATTTCTTTTGCAGACCCTATACACATATATACTCGTATTTATATATGGCAAGTAACTTAGTATCGCAATGTGGAACTAAATTATTAAATTAATAAAATACTTTGGGAAGGAACGTCAATTATATGCATACTGAATAATGTACATGCAGTGGCGTAGCCATAGGAGGGGTTTTAGGGGTCAGAACCCCCCCCCTGTGACACCATGGTAGGCCGCTTTTAACACTAATTTAAAAATATACTCGTTTGTTGTTCATGTATAATATGATCTGAAATAAAAAATAATTAATTTTCATACATACATACATACATACATACATAAAATCACGCGTGTCCCACTTAGTGGGTTCACACAAACCCGGAAACAATAAGAACAACATCATCATACAACAAATCCTTACTCTTAAACATAATAAAGTGACCGATTTTCGGTAGCGAAATATCGCATCCGGATCACAATAATAGTTACGCAACAATCATCCTTCGCCACAGATTCCTGTCTAAGCACACTTCTTTCGCCCCGGCCACACTCATAATCGCATTCATACATGCTCTTCTTCTCTTCTTACTTGGAAACTTTCTTTCTTTAAGCACCCTACCACCCACATACATCCACTTACACACTGGTTGGCCACGCAATCGAAAACCCTCAACTTCACCAAGATATATACGCTTAACAAGCCGTTCACTTGCCATTCTCTCCACATGCCCAAACCATCTCAACTGACTCACACCAACTCTCTTAATAACATTGTAAAAGAATATTAAATTTTCGTAGAAATCTGTTTACCCGCAATTATTAGCTACAGTCTGCAGCCTACAGATGCCCTTTCGCGTAATGTCCTCGTGAAAATGCCGAGCTATATCGAAATTTACCAACAACTAACAGTGAATCTCATGCGCTATGTTCTTGTTCTTGAGTAGAATACCTACGTTAATTTAATTTATTAGTGTTACAACTACAACTTTTCATGTGTTTATACTGCGGTTTGTATAAACATATTTAGGTAAGTGGTTTGAAATTCACTGCATAATTTAGCATTGTTGTTATTTACCTATTGATTAAAAAAAAATGCCTACTAATAAAAATTATATTTATAAAAATATTGTTTTTGTTGATTGTTGTTATTAAGCCTATTTAACCTCATATTTATTTAAAATTTATTATCCTAAAACCCTCCCTGTCAAATTTTTCTGGCTACGCCATTGTGTACATGCTTTTATGGAGCATAGTATTTTCAATAATGTATTTTATAATTTGCTTGAAATTTTAAACTAAATTTTATAATAGTTATCTATTTCATTGCAGTGGCTATTAAGAAAGTTTTTGATGGGTTACTATCTATTGCAGTGAAACATCAGGGGTTGATACAGGATTGAAACCAGAACTATATCTGTTTAATAAGTACGATCACAGGTTCCACTTTTATGCGATTTTAATATTGGAAAAAAATTAAATTTGACTTTTGTTACATTCAAACCCGCAATGTAAAAGCCAAAACCGTTTATGTAATGCACAGCCGTATAAGCTACACTATATCATCCACTCTCCACAAAAGCTTACGTGCCCACGATTTCACGCCTGTTATGCACCTATAACAAACTCAAAATTATTTTATAATTCCACTGATGTTACCAAATATAATAAATTCAAGGCTTACACACTGTTTATTTCTGACACAAAAAATAAATACTAGATACATGCCATGAAATATAAAAATTATTATGAATACTTACAATTTTGATTCTTGTTTTCTTCTTGCATGACTGGCACTTGAGAATTATTTATGAAATGATTAAATAAAATTTCCAAACATAATTTTGTTGTTACTTGTCGATACTAAATCTTAAAAAGTGAATCTACTAATCGTCTAATAAATGTATGTCGAATCCATGACGACAGCTGGAGAAAGAGTGAGGGCCATTCTCTTAATCTTTAATTTAATTGAAATATTAATATTTTAGAGGGTTATTACACCACATCCTCCACGGCTCAAATATAGGATAATAATCACCGTTGAAGTTAGCAAATAAACATAAATTGAAATGCACATCAAAGGGTTATAATTCATGATTATATGAATTTCAATTAATACAAAATAAATTATATAATGAATGGCGTAATAGCGAAATCAATTTAATATTATTATAAGCTTACCTATACCTATTTTTGATTGAACATGTGAAATTCAATTAGAAATCAGCAATACGATCCGCGTTTATCGTTATCGTTGCTTAGGAAAGAATTGTGAATAAATTGGATGAAATGGAGATGTTATTGAATTATACTCACATCGATTTTCGATTTAGATGCTCTGTTATTTATTGATGCGCATGTAGAGCAAATATTGAATTTTCATATAGCCTACTACGAATATTCAGTTGGAATTCAAGGGACAAATATTTTGTCCGTAATACTATAAGTAGTATGAAATTGACGTTATTATAACTTCAATATGTTATAGAATAAATACATAATACTTTTCTTTTTAATTGCCAATTAATAAAATATAGGTAAACATTCATGGTCATATTTAAAAATTATTTATTAACAAAATATAAAACAAATCAATGTGTAATAGATGAGCTTTTGACAAAAGCAAACTTAGTCCATTTTTGTACTTTGAGACAACAAAAATAAAAACGTTTTAGCTTCTTTACTGTTAAAGATCTGTAACATAATTTAACTCAGGATCATATTTAAATATTACAAAATTATTTATTGGATAATTGAATAAAACTGAACATTGATAAAGAATTACGTATTTACAAGTAATTTTTATACGACGTTTTGGTAGGAAAGATTAAACTTGTGACTGAGATACTTTCGCAAGAAACAGTTTATCAAACCGTTTGGCATCCTTAATATGTCGCTATATGTAACTCATATTAGAATATTATTTGGACTATCGATCTTTATACCAAAGGTTCTTCAATTATATTATTTTTGTATAATAGATAATTTTCTTAATACTTATGGTTAAATACTCAGTTAAATAATTGTTTTTGTATTTAATTATCAATTATTTGCCAAATATATTTGTTGGTAGTTTGATATATTTTTGCTTGTTTAATATTGCAATATTTGCCTGTCCTGAATTAATTTAGTTCTTCTATTTACTCGTATGTTAAATAATTGCTTTACTAATTAGTAGACAGGTATAGAAAAATAATGGTTTAATGGTAACAATATTTTTTGTTTTTTATTTAAATTAAACATATAATTATGTCCCTTCAAATATAAATAATTGCTTTTATAAGAAACTTGCGTAAACAATTTAAAATATATTTGCTTTTGGATAAATGTTTACAACTGCAAATAAATTCAGTAAAAATAAATTTAATATAACAAATTTATCTTCATGAAACTAAATCTAATCCAAATTAATCAAATATTTTTTGTTTAAAATTTTTGAAATGATGAAAGACGTGGTCACATAATGCAAAGCCTCAGCTCTTTCATGCGGGCATCTAATCTAACTTTTAATGCAAAAACCAGAGTATTATATTCAGAGTTTTAAAATAGAGGTACATACTTGTATGACCAGATAATAAAAGTTCATTTTCAAGTTGAACTACTTAAAAAAAATATCTCCGTAAATAATGTGGCTATAAAAGGACCATAATTCTGAAATCAGTAATAAAAAGATATAATGTGAAATATAGTGCACTAACAATGGTACAAAGTTCAAATTTAGCAAACTAAGTACTGTTTCAGGACTGTTGCAGTTTTATAGCATTGTTTTATGTTCAGTATAAAGAATATGCATTTTTCTTTTTCTAAAATATCTGCTCTTTGAAAGGTTTTATGAGTAAGTAAGAATTTTACGTGGAACAATAAAATGTAAAAGTATAAGTTTCGATTACCGATCAAGATAGTTATCAAAAGCAATTATCTGAAATTTTACAAATAGGGTTTGCGGTCAGACCCAAAATGTGATTGCGGCGCTGAAAAACAAACAATCAACCACATTGTAAATGAATGTCCACTTCAAGCATTCCCGGGAACAATGGAAGACTTCTTTGAAGTAACTCCAGAAGCTATATAATGGTTGAATAACCTTGGCTTGGACCACTAATCTTTATTTCAATATTTTATTATGTATTTATATTTATTTGTGTGTGTAATTCCATAAGCTAAGTGAACTATATAAAATAATGGAAGTTTATAACTTGCTTCATTTTAGAAGAACATTAAAAAAACCGTCAGAGAAAATTCCTCGGCTTGGAACACTTGTTTATAATTTTTGTAGGCATGTAAGTAATTAAAGTTTTTAATCATTGTATTGAAGGCGCTTACGATTGTTAATTAAATTAGCATTCAACGTATTTTGTGGAAAATTGATAATACTGGTTACCGTAAAACCTTCTAAACTGTTTCAGTTGTTAATTATTAATTAAAAGCTTTTGGTCTGGAAAGACTGTAATACTAATAGTATATTTAAAACAGTATAATATACTCGTTGTTAGTTGTTTGTTTAAATGAAAACGCAAGTTACCAAAAGTCTCATGAGATGTTTTTCGTAGTGTTCGTTAAAAAAATATTTATGTATTAAATTAAAAATTACATAAAATTATTCTAAAAATATAACTGAAAACTTTACATTTTTATGATCTGCCCATCAACAGATAAGTATATTATAAAATATCGATGATGTCTAAATTTGTTAAAGTTATTTATTTTTTAAAGATATTTTTATCTTTAGAGTATAGGTTCATTTCATCCACACTGTTGGAGATGAACGTGTATGGATCTTAATATTTATATAATTTCTTTAAATTAATAAATATTGCAATAAAGTACTGAGATGGATAAGTAGAATAAACCGAGAAATACGAGTGTGGGCGGAACATAAATTATTAAATGAGGATTATGAGAAATATATTTTCTAGAAAGAACCGCGTGCAATTAATAGTATCAACTTATATGATAAATTAAGAAGTTATTTACGTCATAAACAATCGTAGTTCATAGTGGAAAAAACCATAATTTAATGCAAAATTTTGATTCTTTTTTATTAATACTTATTTTAAACATTACACTAATTACAAAGAGGATATTAAAATTTAGTGACAGACTAAATAATGCTTGTTCAAATTCGAAACAATTGATCAAATTATCCATAGCTTACTTTGTTAATAAAATAAATAAATAAATAAATATTTCATCACGGCATATTACCCATTGCTGGGTGTGCCAATCTGCTTTGTATACAGATATCGGTAATGATGGAATATTTGTACCGTGCGGGCGCTTACCAGGCGTCACCTCACGGGCACTCATAGATGGCGTGGAGAGTGCACCACAGGGGTCAATTTTGTGCCATTAAAATTCGATGTAATTTTTGGCGTCGGTCGGGATCGAACCCGGGTCCCCAGATTCGCGACCAGACACTCAGGCACACGGCCACGAGACCCCATACTTTGTTAATAATAACATGATACAAAAATATCATTCAACGAATAAAGGTAAATAACTTCTTAATTTATAATTTTAGACCCCTTATTACTTAATACTTTTTTAAAGGAAATCTAATTTACTATCAAAATAAATAAATATATATAGGGTGTTTCATTAAGAAATATAAAGTTACATATTGTTGCGCTTCAACGGAGCACCCTGTATACAAATGCATATAGTACGTAGATAGACAATAATATATCATATAAATTTTATCTGAAGAGTTTTTCTATTTGACTTAAAATAAAAGAGTTATAAAGAGAGGACAGACCGATGAATCACCCTATACAGGGTGTTAATAAAAAAACTTTACACACTTTAGCAGGTGATAGTAGAGATGAAAACAAGACAAAAATTCTAATACACTTAGGTCCAATACTCATTGGTTTTTAGAAAATTTATGTATGGAATTTGTACATAATACACAGGATTGACGGAAGGTATTGTGCTGGCCACATCAAATTTAACAACTAAGGACTCTAGGTGTTTACGATCAAGTGCGTGAGTCTCTTCGACGACGGCTGCAACTTTGTTTACAATTGATCGTAAACACCTAGAGTCCTTAGTTGTTAAATCTGATGTGGCCAGCACAATACCTTCCGTCAACCTGTGTATTATGTACAAATTTCATACATAAATTTTCTAAAAACCAATGAGTATTGGACCTAAGTGTATTAGAATTTTTTTCTTGTTTTCATCTCTACTATCACCTGCTAAAGTGTGTAAATTTTTTTTATTAACACCCTGTATATATATATATATATATATATATATATATATATATATATATATACAGGGTGATTCATCGGTCTGTCCTCTCTTTATAACTCTTTTATTTTAAGTCAGATAGAAAAACTCTTCAAATATAATTTATTTAATATATTATTGTCTATCTACGTACTATATGCATTTGTATACAGGGTGCTCCGTTGAAGCGCAACAATATATAACTTTATATTTCTTAATGGAACATCCTATATATATTTATTTATTTTGATAGTAAATTAGATTCCCTTTAAAAAACTATTAAGTAATAAGGGGTCTAAAATTTTAAATTAAAAAGTTATTTACGTTCATAAAAAAATAGTAGTTCATAGTGGAAAAAACCATAATTTAATACAAAATTTTGATTCTTTTTTTTAATACTTATTTTAAACATTACACTAATTACAAAGAGGCTATTAAAATTTAGTGACAGACTAAATAATGCAAAATTATAATAAATTCGAAACAATTGATCAAATTATACATAGCTTACTTTGTTAATAATAACATGATACAAAAATATCATTCAACGAATAAAGGTAAATAACTTCTTAATTTAATATTTTAGACCTTTTATTACTTAATACTTTTTTAAAGGAAATCTAATTTACTATCAAAATAAATAAATATATATAGGATGTTCCATTAAGAAATATAAAGTTACATATTGTTGCGCTTCAACGGAGCACCCTGTATACAAGTGCATATAGTACGTAGATAGACAATAATATATCATATAAATTTTATCTGAAGAGTTTTTCTATCTGACTTAAAATAAAAGAGTTATAAAGAGAGGACAGACCGATGAATCACCCTGTATATATATATATATATATATATATATATATATATATATATATATATATATATATATATATATATATATATATATATATTATTGCATAAAATTTAAAATGAGGGCAATGGTGGCGAGATGTTTTATATACTGTTAAAGAAGTCATAAAAAATAACATGCATTTACAAAAACGAGGTTTTAGATGTTTATTTGATTTGTTGTGTACTTTTCATAATTAACCATGATTATGAAAATCGGTGGTATGGTGAATGAATTTTAGGTTTCAATATTCTGACGCTTGATGGTTGCCTTTTATCCTTGTAACATGTGCAGGGCGGTGACCGCCTGACCGGTTATGGGGTCTTAGAAATCCCAGGGAAATTTGTTTTCATAATAAAGATGTTATGGTTGAACACTGGTCCGTTCCCGTACGCAGTTCTACTAAATATACTTAACACCAGCTGGTATACGTCATCAAGAAATAATTTAGCCATACGCTGCCACAACACACTATACTAAATGTACTGCATGTCACTACATTATGGCTCAGTTCGTGTGCTCTTTGCATTACTGGTGTTACAATAATTACAACTATAAGGGTAGGTATTCTCTTCTATTTAAATATCCATTCCATTTTTTGCATATATTTTTTTTTCGAGCATTATTTTTTAAGACGCTCTTAAAATTTCTTTCACTATAGTTAAGATCTATACCAAAGAAACCAAACATTAAGAAATGTGATACAATCCAACAATCATGTACAAAACTATAATTTTAATAATTTCTCATTCTCGCGATTTAATAGTGATTTTACTATATGTACAACTATGTATTTTTCGTCTTCATACAAATTTAGTATCTTCATTTTATGAAATGTTCTTGCTATAATTGCTGTCACACCATTATTCAAATACTCAACAATAGTATATTGTGCAACAAGTGCAGAAAAGCACCTATTGCCCACGAGGTGTGAAAGTTTCAGAACGAGACGAAGTCGAGGGGCTGGAATCACACAAGTGGGCAATAAGTGTTTCTGTACGAGTGGCACACTATACTTTTTCTACGACCACACTCTTTTGTAAGATATAAATAATTCATTTTTAATGAACTTAATTTTTTTCTCAATAATTAATTAAAATTTAAAATTATAATAATTATTTTTACTATGAATGGAAATATATACATGGATAAATAATTATCAAATATTTTGTAATTTATAAATCCAAAAATACATATATAAATATTAAATTACAGTTGGCAACTTGTGTGAGAAATAATTTCTCACACTTTAACCCACGAAATGATTAACTTTCGGGCTTTGTAAAGCAAGGGTATGTGTGAGAAATAATTTCTCATACTTTATCCCACGACTGTGGAAAATTAATAACTTTCGGGTTATGTAAAGTATGGGAAAAGTGCAATTTTCTATAGTGGTCGTACGAAAAAATACTTTTTATATTCTCTATCATAATGAAATAAGTGTATGCCTCAGCTACATGTACCAAATGGCTATGGTTAAAATACAATCTATAATTATATTGTAATATATTACGGTAAATTTATATAGGGACATATTCATAATAAACAGTATCTTCAGCAATTAAAATTAAAGTTGTGCTTTAGCGAGATATGTAGCATTACTTTAAATTAAGCTTGCAACGAATAATCGACAACTACCGAATACCGGCCTATTCGGCAGAATACCGAATTAGACGTAGTATCTAACCTAGTGAACTAATTTTTCTGACAGTAGTGAAAGTTCAAACATTATGCATTTATTTGTAATTTGATTTCAATTCCATGGCTATCACTTGAAATGAGTAATATTTATAAAATTTCAAATTCTGATTTGCAAGTTACAAAACGTGCAAAATGTAATATGATTAGTGATTTATGTGTAGAATTCTATTTTCCAAAACCTTTATTTCCAACAATTTTAGCTAAAATTAATAGGTAACTAACTACAGCAAAATAAAAAAAATTAACATTGAATTCCCTATATTACGGATTACAAGTAGATACCTGATATATGATTTCCAGTCTCTTGTCAATGATGATACTGATATTAATATTGAGTATATTGATAATAATAATTAAAACAATAATAACTATATTAATAATTTAAAAAAACAAATCCTATACAAACAAAAATTATAGTGATATTTATATGTATTTTCTTATGTTAGCTAACACTGGATATTTAACACTCGGGCGAGCGCGCCATTAAATATTTCAAGAGCAAGCGCGCGGTGCAAATATGCTACCAATAGTAAAATTACCTGTTTGGTACTATGTATTATAATAATTTTCATTTTTAGTTACATCAGTCCCTATCTGTAATATTATAAATTCTTTACATTGTTATTAAACATTTATTACACATTGTTCAGATATTATAATTGTTACAAAATAAACAGATTTCAATGCCTAAATTAAGTTAACAAATTAAACTTTTATTACTTACGTATTGATTAGATGTTATAAATATAATAAAATACATAAAACCTAATCTTCTTATTATGAAGTTCGTCGTCAAAAGCTCTTGAACGTGTTATGAAAAACTGAATGTGTGATAAAATTGGGTTATTAGAAACAACTAAACGTCATTTTTTTCGCATTTTACATACTCTAAGAACGAAAAGCCCGTTAATTTATTACCAATAGGAAATAAACATGCTACATGATTACGCGCGTGGTAGCAAATTTGATACTAACTCAACTTGAGCTATTGTCGATCGTTAAGTCGAGGAAACAATTACACGTAACACACACTCGGCAACAACTAGTAAGATATTGAGACGTATAGCGTTTGAAATCAACTGTATGAACCTCCAACACCCTCTTGATTTATAATGGTAGCATATTTGCATCAAGGCGCCCGCTCTAGGGTTAACGTATATTTTCCAAATATGATTTTTTTATATTCAGTGTGTATTATTTATTTTGATTTTGTTACCTTTTTTACTACCATTATTAATTATTGAATAAATGGACATTATTTGTTCAATTTTTCATATAGGTGGACAAAACATCAAATTTTGTATTTTGATGTTTATATTTATAAAATTTATAAATTATAAGTTCTCGTTATCTATACTTAGTCTTTTGCGCTAAAATTGTTGTTACTTTACTATTTACTTATCACTTGATATAAATGGGGTCGAGCAAATCCCAGTTTGTCTGTTACTTGTAACTAAAAAGCAAGTGTGCCATGGATTTTGAACTAATAAATTAACAAATGCGTAACAATGTATCTGCTAGATTAATTCATATCTATTTTTATTTGTAAATATGTTCAAGTAAATAATTATGTATACAACTTAATAGATAATTAAATTATAAATATTACCTAACTTGACAGATAAATCGTTAAACATTTTTTTTGTTATTTTTTTTGTTCATTTCCATGAACAATGCTATTTATGGGGTGATTTTGGACATTTCTGCCGAACAAACAATTCAAAATTATTTTTGTAATGCAATCAGTATATCAAATTATATTGTACATTTAATGAAAATTACGTACCTACCTATAAAATTTAATCAACGTAGTTTTCTCAGTTCAAAAGTTGGGGAGCCCACTGGATTTTAACAAATTTTTGTTTCATGTTGACCAGTACGGGGAATGTCGATCGCGTCATGTTCAGGCCGCTATGATGGACATTGTGATAGGAGGCTATTGTCAATCTGGCGCGGATTGTCGATGCAATGTATATTTTATTGAGTCTCTGTGGTCGAGCGTGTTGAGGCAGTGCCGGAGCAGCACTCGAAGCGACCCTCACCGCTCGGATCCTGGGTTCGTGGGTTCGATTCCAACCAGGGGTTTGGGTGTTTGTTTGTTCAAATACATAAGAATGTAACAATTTCGAAATATGTAGTAAATAAATGGAATTTGAGGGCTATAACTCAGAGTTGAATAGCCGAAAAATATTATTATCCCTGTATTTCACAAACTGCTAATACATATACAGGATGTTAAAAAAAAGTGTTCGGAAATTTTAAGGGCGTATAGAATAGACCAAAATAAGTGAAATAAATCTAATAAACATGAGTCCGCAAAGTAACCGTTTCAAAGATATGAGCTATTATAAAAAAACATGTTACTACACATGCAATCATGTTTGCTGTCATTAACAGTAAAATCAAATCCCCACCGCCTTAAGTCAGGAGACCTGGGAGGCTATGCCACTGTACCCCCTCGTCCTATCCATCTTCTATTTATTGTACCTTTGATATAAGTGTTCCCTAACCATAACAGAATAATGCGGTGGAGCTCTATCATGCATTATCCACATTTCAAACCTGTCGTTAATGAGCACATTCACTAACAATCCGGGTAAAGTATTAACCAAGAAGTCGAGATATGCTGGTCATGTTAGTCAATTCGGTAAAAAAAAACTGGTCCTATCAGCCGGTCGCCCAGAATGCCCAACCAGACATAGTACATTTCTGAAAATAGCTCATATCTTTGAAACGGTTAGTTTGCGGACTCATATTTATTAAGCTTTTTTCACTTATTTTGGTCTATACTATACACCCTTAAAAATTCCGAACACTTTTTTTTAACACCCTGTATTACATTGGAATATTAAAATACAAATTATTGTTGGTCCTGATATTCTGGATAAATATGTATTCCGCAGTTCCGAAGAACCACTCCATCCGGCAGCTTACCAAGCAGCTTAGGTATGGGTGACTATGTTAGCACCTTTCTTATGATATGTGCTGTTCCAATTATTGCCGTTTTCTGGATTTCGGTAGAGTCATATTTAAGAGGCATTTTTTCAATGTTCTTTCGAAACTCATCGTCATCGAAACTCGTAGCTCCTATTATTATAGGCAAGACAACAGTTTTTGTTTGCCACATTATTTCAATTTCTATTTCTAAATTTTTATATTTGAGAAGTTTCTTGAGAGTCTTTGCAATAATCTTTTCATCCGCTGGTACGTCTATAATGTAAGTAACTTTCTTTGTTTTTATCATAATATATGGTCTATTAGCTCGTATCTCTTAGTTTTTTTGAATACCCATATCATTATAATACTGTAACTTTTTTGATTATTAGTGCTTATAGTTAATTTTTGTGGTTCCTGTTTATACCAGTATTTTTGTAAATTGTGCAAACATAAAATTTACAAATTTTGTAATGAATTAAGCTACATATTTTGTTATGTCTATCTATGTATTCCTTTTTTGCCATTGCACCACAAGCCGATATTATATGATGTATGGTTTTATCTTCTTTTTTACAGATCCTACATTTTTTACCCATGTCACTTTTATAATTTTTTTGCGCAATGTATGGCGTTTTTATTGCTTATTATTATTATTTATTTTATTGTGTCAATGCACGAAATGTACGCTGGCTGAACAAATTGTATTCTGAACTTGATAATTTCATTATAATGCCATTTATTAACCTAAAACTAAAGTGGAAGATAATGTCAGCCATTGGATAGGTTGGCCATAGCTCAGTTGGTAGAGCGTTACTCCGGCAAAGTAAAGGTCCATGGTTCAAATCCATGTGGCTGCCATTATCTTTTCACACTTTCTTAATTTATTTCGAACATATAGACTGTTAACTCTACGTTAATTTCAAAAACTGTACCGATAGGGCCAAGAGTAATTTCTGACATGTCCACAATGATGTTTAAATGTAATGGTAATCCAACCCCACATCATACAACGTGACACAAAACTGTATTCTCCATAGAGAGATACATTAGCGGCTAAAGTGGAAGATAATGTCAGCCATTGGATAGGTTGGCCATAGCTCAGTTGGTAGAGCGTTACTCCGGCAAAGTAATAGTCCATGGTTCAAATCCATGTAGCTGACATTATCTTTTCACACTTTCTTAATTTATTTCGAACATATAGACTGTTAACTCTACGCTAATTTCAAAAACTGGACCGATAGGGCCAAGATTAATTTCTGACATGTCCACAATGATGTTTAAATGTAGTGGTAATCCAACCCCACATCATACAACGTGACACAAAACTGTATTCTCCATAGAGAGATACATTAGCGGCTAAAGTGGAAGATAATGTCAGCCATTGGATAGGTTGGCCATAGCTCAGTTGGTAGAGCGTTACTCCGGCAAAGTAATACTCCATGGTTCAAATCCATGTAGCTGACATCTTTTCACACTTTCTTAATTTATTTCGAACATATAGATTGTTAACTCTACGTTAATTCCAAAAACTGAACCGATAGGGCCAAGATTAATTTCTGACATGTCCACAATGGTGTTTAAATGTAGTGGTAATCCAACCCCACATCATAAAACGTGACACAAAACTGTATTCTCCATAGAGAGATACATCAGCGGCTAAAGTGGAAGATGTTAGCCATTGGATAGGTTGGCCATAGCTCAGTTGATAGAGCGTTACTCCGGCAAAGTAATGGTCCATGGTTCAAATCAATGTGGCTGACATTATCTTTTCACACTTTCTTAATTTATTTCGAACATATAGACTGTTAACTCTGCAAGTCATCTCCTAATCATTATTCATGCTACTATCTAATATATTTGAACGTTAACATGAATTATTTGCTATTTATTCGAAGAATTATTTTTTTTATATAAGAAATTTTTTAATAAAACGTAAATAGTTCCTCATCTGCCTTCTTTAAATAACGATATGGAATATTTTAACTAATCATAATTATGCATTTAATGTTATTCTTATTTTCGCTTGAAATAAATCTGTTTCATTTAAATTATTTGCAAAAATATAGAACAGTATTCAAAATTAATGCAATGAAATTTTTATTATTTCTCATTAAATTTAATTCCCATTTGTTTAATTTTCAGTGAAAAATGAAATTAAATAATAATTACAAATACGTGAAAATTAATTCTAGGAAATTTAATAGATTTTAAAGTAGTTTACAGAACTGTTAATTTTAAACGTACATATATTAAAACAATAAATATCTCTCAGCCGCTAACATCTAGAATTACCATAGTATGTTTAAACACCTATAACTCCCATTAAAATAGCTTTAAGCATCCCCTGCCGATATTATTGTATTGTTAATACTTTTTAATTAAGAGTATACGTAATTAATACCCAGTGATTGAGATTGCTGAAATAAACAAGTATCATACTATGGTTGCTTGAGCTTTTGTTTATGTATATTCGTATAGCATTAAGCTGGATTCATATTCGCCCATGACAACTTAACCTCTTAGTTAATTAAAAATTATTTAATTGTGTACGTATACATACATTATACTTTATAAAATTACTGGTTTTAAAACTAACAACGTCACATATTTTTCAGGATATAACTTCCTTTATTATTTTATGAAAATATGTGGCTTATAAACAAATATTTGCGAGGTAATTCAATTTTTTTAATAATCTGTAAAAGCTGTTTTGTAAAGGAAGCTTTTGTTTACACTAATGTACGAGTATAATCGAAAATGTTAAAAATACACGTCAATGTAAAATTATATTTGTGAAATTGTTTTAATATAATCTCATATTTTTTGAATTTTAAAATTCTGCAATTTAAAAAAAATGTCAATATAAAGATGATAAATTTATTAAAATACACATCATTTGCTTAAAACAACAAGTGCTTTTTCGGGAGAAGTTTAGATGTTCTATACAAAAAGTAATCAAGAACAAGGGATTAATTTATCAGTAATAATAATCCGAAAATTCAACCAGTAGTTCTAAAACGATAGACAAAATTATATTTTTTAAAATGATAGATAACCTATACAGTTTTTGGTCAATTATATAGAGATTTTTTTTCTAATTTCAACGATATAAATACGAGTATTATAGGGTTGTTTGTATAACAATTATTTCAAGAAAAATGGTTCCTGAGTGTCTGGGCGCAAATCTAGTGATCCGAGTTCGATCTAGATCGACGCCAAAATAATTTTGAACTTTATGTGGTATAAATGGAAACTATGTAGCGCAATCTCCACGCCAACAATCAGTGCCTGTGTGGTGACGCATGAGTGCGTTTATGATGACGCCTAGTAAACGCTCGCACGGCATGAACATGTCATTATTATTACCGATATCTGCGTATAATACAGATTAGCACATACAGCAATGGGTAATATCGAGGCCACACGAGAAAACAGGCCCGAATGCTTATCCCTTCTCTATGTGTGACTTATAAAATGTGAATAACTATTCAAATATTATATAATTATTATCATTTTATTTATGACTAAAATCTTTAAATTAAAAATGAATTATAAATGAAACAGATATACTAATAGTTGTACTATTGTGATTGTATTGTTTCGTTTATGCGTGATATTTTTGCGATTTTAGATTTATTATAAAATAAATAATTATTTATTGTTGTAGATAAACTATTCTACCCTGGGTTTAGGGTTTGAGTATTATCGAACACAATCTTTGTTATTTGTTTTTGTTTCCTGGCTTTTGTTGATTAATATTAATTGATAAAAGAATCAAAGAAAAATGTAAAAATGGAATTAAAATGTTGTGTCAAAATGCAGAAGCAATTACGAGGAATCGGTCAAATTTGCAAATGCAACATATCGTTTAAATTTTAAGATTCCAACATTCTTAGCTGTTTGCATTTCGCATTTTCATGTGAATGAATTCGCCATGTCAAATGATACACGATTAATTTTATATATATTTAAAACCAGCCATCATATTATCAAAACAACTACCCCGCAAGAGAAAAAAATCCAGATATGCGCCGTGAAAATATATTTATACACAAAATGGACTTAGAAAATATAATTGGAGACTGATTAAATTACGAGTGTAAGGTAATTTTTATATTAAGCACAGATATGTATCCATAATTTCGCGTATCCAGAAAGGCCTCAGCTCACATTATTCTCAATACTGGAGACTGGGAAGTACATAGTACAAACTCAGCTGTATATCAAGACCTGGTGCTATATTTATTTACTACAAGACAGGATAATATGAAAATTTAATATATACTTATTGCGTGTCAGAATAAAGATGCAACAGCAAAAGAATTTCTGTTTCAACGACTGTACACTATGTGCAACATGAGAACTTATTTATTTTGAAAGTTTTATTAAATATATTGTAGCGCGTAGCAAAGCATTGCATAAACATATATGCTACATCTACTTTTTCGCCTTACTACTATATCCTGTCGCGTGTCTCTAGCACTGTGACTAATTTTGCCTGTCAACCAGCCTTGAATTATTAACGTAGGTCATGTGGTGTTTGCGGTGGGAACTTGTTTACGAGTTTACTTTATGCAAACGTATATTGTCATCTGGAACTGGTCGCAGTGGGTAATAACTTCCATGCCTTGTGTATTTTTCAATACGTCAGCGTGAAATTGTATGCTTCAAGCTTCTGTTCTATAAAAGCGTAACTGTTTGCAGTTGCTCACAAAGCGTTTTATTATGTACTTTAAGTAAAAAAGGTTATTATATTCAAGCGTTTCAATGAACATATACTACCTCTCAAAAGTATTCGTCTACGGAAATCTTTATATTTTATTTGTTTTTGTATTTCTTAAAGAAACTTTGGTCTAACTAGGACGAATGTTAACAATCTGTATCAGTATCTTGCAAGAAGAAGGAAAGTAAATTTTATGATGCAGTTATGTAATTATTTTATTAGATCTTCGTTTCAAATCCTACCGGGATTATCATTAGGAAGAAATGACAATTACAGATGCACATTTATTGCCATAAAAAGCATTCACAGTTTAAATTATTCAAAATGGCTAAGTCAATTATACTTATATGCATGTGCATAGTAATTTTTATCATTGACTTTTAATCATTTTAAATTATGAATGCCCACGGCAATAAATATACAAAATTTCTAATTGTCAAAAATTAATTAATTTCTTTCTGAGGATGATCCTGGTAGGATCGAAACGTTGAAGGTACTGTAAAATAATTGCATGACTGCATCCCATAATTTACTTTCCTAATATCCAATCTAGTCAAGAAACTACTTATCTTCCTAATAATAATAAGTTAATAATTATGCGCAGTGGAGTTAGATTTGTGTTTTTGTTGTAGGTGCTGTTGTTTCATTATTTCTGTGCAAGTTTCATGTTCCTAAACCAGTTACAACTAGGGATTGCAAATTTATCGATTATATTTAAGCTTCTAATTACCCTAATTCTGTCACAAAGTTACTAACTCTTTGCAACATTGCTACATATATAATAAATAAACGATAATAATTGCAAACTTTGCACAAAACATAAAAATGACAGGCTTTACAATTTTTAGCAATGTTTTTAATACTTAGCTACTTTCTTATAGAATTGTGGTGAACATATATTAGAAAATTTAATAAATCTGGAACAAATGTAAATAAGATGTGATGTGTCGATTCCAGATAAACTTATATTGGTCAGGATCGTCGGTTATTTTGATCCTATTCCAATAACCGACGATCCTGACCAATAAATGTAAATAAGGTCTGTTTCCACGAGATAATACATATGCTATCAATCGTAAGTATGAGTTTTAAATCACCAGGGGCGAAGAGGGATTGTGAAATAATCTTGTTGGGTGAAATCGTGTGATATCCGCAGGAGATATAAATATCAAAACTGGCAATATTACAACCTATGCTGTGTGAATTTTGTTATTCATCAAAATTCAATGTCACAATTATTATATAGCAATAATAAACCAATTGAATTATTACGATATAAGTATAATGCATGATATACCTTTTTATTGTCTAAAAGCAATGTTGCAATATTTTTTGGAAATTTAATAACGTCAAAACATGATTGAGAGGAATATTCAAATATTTGAAAGAAACATCCATTGGTTGGACGAAGTTGGCATGTACCCCTCTCCAGAATCGTACTAGGACCTAATTTTTACCATGACATTCCCTCAAACGGCCTTTTTCTCAAAGAAGACAAAGATGCTAGATATAAGTTTAATAATTCTTGCAGGAGAAACTCTTGACGTATCAAGCAGTAGAAATAGTGTACATGCTATGCTCGCAAAAAATTGTCATTCTCGATTACAAATGTGCCATATCGCAATCTAGAGTCAAAAATAACTATTTTGACAACCAGATAAAAATTATTAGTTTTATTTTGTATCAATTGTGGCTCGCTGGAAAATATTTAATTTTTCCTTTATTATACTTTTAAGTTTTTCTTTCATCGATTTCAATGTCAAAGAAACTTGAAATCGACATTAACGTCACACAATTATTACTTTTTGATTCCATTGAACAAAATGTTTTGTTTTTATTACAAATGCATTCAATTCTAGTCCATTATTATTGAATTACCGGTAAAAACCATAAAGAATTTTGTAACATTTAACTCAGTTTACCGGTATTGCAATCACTAGCTGTACCGTCGCTGCCTTACCTTTAATTAAGATTGCTCCGTTTTCTGTCTGCAGCAAAAAAAGTAGCGTTTAGTTATCGGGTTTTCGTGATCGGAAGGCTCGTTGGAAGGTGTATCAAGGCCGAAATTCATCAGACTTTCAGCGTAATACAAAGACAGTATTTTCCCGCTATAAAGTGTTAACTATTAGATAGAATAAATAAATACAAAATACTCCATAACAGAAGTGGAAAAACAACTCAACACGTAGAAAAAACAAACATACTTAAGACTTATGCGGAACCTCAAATATAACATAACAGTCCATCCGACTTATAGTTCTTAACTCGCCAAACTTCTAACTATCCTCTCAAAGAAGCATGTAAAGGTCGCTGATTCACGTCGGCACAAGAAGTGAAGGAAGAAATATATTTGTAGTTTGCTGCTTAATGGAAAACATTCTTTTTTGCGGACATGAAAATATGTACAACTATACGCCAAATATGTTAATATCAAAGAGACTATGTTGAAAAAATTGTATTAAAATAACTTCTCTATTTTAGTAAAGTATTTGCACATTTAGTTGAACAGAAAATATTTTCTCAATAAAAAGAAGACTTCAAGTAACTAATTTTCATTATTTGGTGTAACAAGAAACACGTTAAAATAATAACCAAATAAAACGAGTAAAGTGGGGAAAAGAAGATCTAGTTTGCGCAAATTATATGAACGAGTTAATCAAAATAAATAGTTATTTGTGTATTTTAACGAGGCTTTAGTCGATTCAAAAAATCACGAGAGTAATACGCATATTTCGCGCACAAGGTGAACATATAATTTTGTCTATAACTAAATTTAATATTTAGAAAACAGGAATAACTATTTAAAAAAAATAACTTCTATTGACATTTTTTAATATGACATAACAGTAGAATATTTAAACAGCAACTTTTTTGGTAGTTGTACAAAAAGTAAAACGAAGAAAAAATGTGATACTTGTAGTAAAAGATGATATAACAATTGATTCCAGATAGTTTGTAAGCCGGTAAACAACTGTAAGATACAAAATGTATTGCCGTATAAAGTTCATAGTCGTACAAATATTTGGCGTATAAAGTATAAATATCCACTCGTACAAATGTTTTGTCGTATTAATGCTGATATATAAATTTCCGTCGTACAAATGTTGACTTAAAAAGTCCACACACGATGACATTTACAGAAGATGGAATTTTCGTCGTATGAGATCATGATCCTAAACTTTCAACAAACTTTTAACTTATTAATATGCGAATGGGAAAATACTTTCGAGCAGCAGTTGTATATTTATTATTTAATCTGAAATTTCTAAACTCGTGAACCAATAATTTTTCAACGTGTTATGTTAAAATATATTCGTTGAATAATAAATCAAAAGCATTGTTTCTCTCTTCTTATTAAAAATTAAATTGATTTAATCTCTATTATCTTTTTTATTAGATTTCATAAAATTCACATAGATATAATTTATAATTTACTTTATATCTCTAAAACTTTTTTGATCAAAAAAGAAGAAGCAGTTACATTAGTAGCTTGTATATTATGAATTTAAAAACAAAAATACAACTACGACTAGGCTTGGAATAAACCAAGATAATCGTTTTACAAATATTTTCTACTGTCCTTAATGGAACTTTTATAAGATTTCCGCATCTACTTTCGACAAAAAGTGGTAAGTAGAAAATTTTACTCCAACATTTAATATCATTAACTATCAAATTTTATCTCATAATCTGCTAAATGCTTCTGGCAAAGAGCCATTAATTTAAAAGGAAACAGCCAGATTCTATTTAATTATAAGTGGAGATTATACTTACGGGTTCAACTTGACGTATAAATTCTAGAATCTAGTGTGCGAAAAAATATCATATGACGTGAGTTGTATCTGTGTATCGGTTATAAGAAAGAAAATATTTGTTTTGCTGTGTCCTTGTTTGGAAAACTTGTATCGATCAAACCAAAAAGGTTTCCAAATATAAAAAAAAAACATAAATAATACTCATATTATTACAAAAGTCAAAATTTAGAATAAAATCAGAGAATTGGCTATTCCGATAATTATAATATTAAAATATTTTCTAATATACTTGTACAAGGTGATTTACGAAGGTAACATCTTTAATAGTTTGCTGTGGAGATCATTTCGTGTGAAAAATGTATAGGCTCTGCTCTGTCTAGTTGCGGAACGGGGTTCTCCACTACTTTTTTATTTCGTGAAATTTTATCTAAAATAAATTGAATGCGATCTGTATCTATGATGTATATATTAAGCTAATTTTGTTCTCAAGCAGTATACAAGTAGTTCGCAAATACTTGGAGTCACATAAATCATAAATTGGTCTATTTCAACATTTAATAAAAAAATGTATAGAGTAGACCTGTGCGCCGACGAGGGTCAAGGCGGCGGCGTATGTGCTTTATTTTTTTACGGCGGCGGTGTACTTGATATTTCGGCGGCGCGCCGGCGTATGCCGGCGTTTTAATACAAAAGCTGGAGTGATTTACTCAATCATACCTACATAAAACGTAAACTTAAAATGAAATAAGTGAGAATTATGTTAATAATTTATCGCACTAGTGTAAATTATATCACATAGCACATTTTTTCTTTACAAATATCAATTATCGTGTATGAATATAATTTAGTTTACGGAGAGTGGCGATAATGAACTTTGTTTCTAAACATTTTTTACAATAAACTCGTTCCGTATTAATGGCAATGGGAACTTCGTTATTATTTTTATTTAAATGTAAATAAACAAAGTGTTCCATCCCAAACTTTAAAAGTGATTTATCCCTCCAAACACTCTAACAAAATTCCAATTGCAGACAGTAAATCCCTATCTGATAATATAGCGGGAAATTCAAATATTTTCACTATTAATTGATTACATATAACAAATACATAAACAATAATTCTAGCAAATAAAAAAAATAGTAATTCTTAAAAAAACAATTTTTTAGTCTCTGTTCTTCATCTCCTACTTATTTATAAGTGAATACATACTTTTAGCATGTTTTTGAATGTGATCGGGGCCCACATTAAATATGCAGCAGTTAAATTCACTACGTCGGTATAGGAGGAGATTACTATATTATACCAGAACGATTTTTGCATGGCGAATGTTTAAATATTTTCCAAATTTTATATATAAGAAAATTACCACAAAATTGAAAAAACTCCCTCAATCCCTGGTAATACTTAAAAATCCTACGATTTGGGAACACTGTGTACAGTACAGATGACATATCAGAAAAGCAGTCTTGGAAATCACAAGAAAAAAGACTTCTGTACATTAATATTTACGATTAATATGAATTTATTTTCTGAAAATATAATCATTTATAATATTATAATGACGAGAACAACGACGGCGCGTAGTACAACAGATAGGCGGCGCGCCGGTAGTTGAAACGCCGGCGGCGGCGGCGTTGCGCGGCGGCGCACAGGTCTAGTATAGAGTAAATATGTTTATTTTTTTCATTTCTTTAAGCCACCAGAATTTTTTTGTATATAATACGGATTGTAACCAATTATTATGGTACACACCGTGTTTCCAAGCTCGGCTTTATTTCGTATGATAAGTAATTTAATAAAATAATTAATAAAAACTACGTTATATGTATAGTCCGCGTTATGATTGCATCTGGCAGTCTATGTCATGAAACATAACTTTGTTTGGCGTATGATACCCATAAATAGAAACAAGTATTACTTCATTTACTTTCCTTGTTTCATTATTTTCTGTATTGATTTACTTAAAAACTTATTCCGTATTTTAAAAAGGCGATAGACAAAGTCTTCAAAGTGGTAAGAATTTAAAAGAGAGTGGAAATGCAACGCAGATGTTAAGGGTATTAAAAAGTCGAATATTTTAGAAACTAAAACCTTTTTTAAAGTTTGATAGACTCTATAACACAGAGTCAAGGAATGCTTAATTTTACTATAAATGACCCATGATTTAATGTATTACTGTGGTAGAGGTTGGAAGACTCCACTACAAGAAGTTAAAGTTTTATTAGTAAACAGCAAAGTAAATTTACAATTATTAGAATATCAAGTTACCGTTGAAAAACAAAACAAGACAGAAAACTGTATAAACTTGATGCTTATTTAGTTTGTTTATTTAATAATTGTTGTAACAAAATGGAACAGCACAACAATGGCTAAAATTTTTATACAGAATATTGACATTTCATATGTTAAGTATAGTAATTAAATTATGTGTTATTTTACGTATTATACACTGTTACTTATCTAAACTGCATTTCTTTTTTTGAACCGTGTCTTTCTTGTAAACATTGCAGCCTGAACCCACACCCGTAAGTAAAATTATTTACATTTTATAATTTCCATTACAACTGGTTTCATAGTACATTTAATTATTTACAATTATGTTATTAATGAAATAAAAGTATAAACACTGCCTACATATAATCATTTATTAATTAGTTATTATGTAGGTAATTAAATGTGCTGTGAAACCAGTGGCACTAAAATGTTCTCTAGGAATGAACTACCCTTATTTTTTATTATTTTATTATATTTACGCAAGTTATTGAAATTCAAATTCAACTAACTATAATTATTTCCCTATCGTAATTTAAATGACACAGTAGGCCTTTTCATATGATAAACTTTTCCACAATTATATTTTATAGACTTCCATGAAATCAGCAAATTTTTCTTTTACGTGCTCAAAAGATTCGTGTACTTATTTGATTTTATCTTTTGGTGGAATTTTATATTAAACGATTCTCGTACTGTTATATGCTGTTGATTTGAATTGTTTCTTTTTTATAAAACTCCTCTTGTACATTCACTGAAAATTGATGACTGACATGAAAGTTTTCGAATAAGACCGAAAACTAGTTTCTTGAAATGAGTCACACTATCACGCGAGAAAAGTTGATCGAAATTCAAATTGACAAATTGTCTAATAACATAGGATAACTTGCATTAAAATGGTGAAGTTTGTTTTTCGTTTATTGCCTTTAGAACAGGAGGACGAGCTTTAATTAGTGGCGGGTCAGATTAAGCATCAGCAACGATGACGTGGACAAGGTAAAAAATAACAGAATTTAACTTTTGCGAAAAAACCTTTTAAGTTGATTCATTACTTTTCATTTATGTAAATAAAAAGTATAGAAATTGACATTATATGGATCGTAGGAAAATGTATACTTCGAATTTCATTACCATTTCATTGTCTTTGACTAACATTATTAATTAACTAACATTATGCGATATCAAGGGTTTTTTCTCCTTCTGTCTTCAAAATAAGTAAACAGTGTTACAAATTTTACCTACAGATGTATTTTAAATATAATATACCATTACTGTTACTTAGATGGGTTTGTTGGAGGAGGTTCGACCATGTAATTATGTTACACTTGGCCATTACGTGAGTAAACTATAATCCGAACCGAAAGGGGGCGGAGATAACCGAGACAATATAATAGGAGTGATACCGGTCGGTGATTAGGTGTGTATGTATGTTGAGTTAATGCTGTAAATTAGTAAATGCCAACAGTCACTAGTTAAGATAAGCATTCACTAATTTGTTTGCTCTTATTCCGTAAAAGTTGAACAAAGAAATAAACTTTGACTAGTTATTGTCAGCATTTGCTGCTCTAGAATGGTTAAACTGTTAATGATAGCAAGTAATATTATGCGAATAGTTTTAAAATTGCTTTTACCAGACTTACCACCTAACCGAATCTTTATCGCTTTTAGTTTTGCTTTTACTGGTCCGGTAAAACCAATGTTAAAACTATTCGCATAACCTTACTTTCTGTCATAGGTAACACTTTACCTATTCTGGATCAGTGAGTGCTAGCAATAACTAAACTTTATTAGTAAATGTTAATTTTGCTACTAATTGTTCGAATTCACTAGTAAATGTTAAAAGGGTTGTCTACGTTTTTCCAAATGAACGAAAAGAGACTAAATTTTTGCTAATCTGTTAAGAATTTGTAACATATTTATTATATTTATTTTAAAAAAAACTTGATATTATGTCAGTAACTCTTTATTTAAATTATAGCGTTGAAAATACACAACACACGTCTAAGTTACTTTGCTAATTATAGCTGTTTTATCATTCATTTGCAATAAAATTTAAACCCTCGCTCTTAGAAAACATGAAATTAGGTAAGTAACTTTTTAAAATTTTAAAATATTTATTCATTATTCGAAAAACTTAAACTTAAAGTTAACAAGAAATCAAGAATTTTAGAGCTTTGCCACTGATATAAGAACAATGATATTGCAAAAATAAAAATTTACAGACAATATCAAGTTTTCAAATATGTGAAAAACAAGTTAAAAAATCATAACAGATTTTGCATAATTAGCAAAAATAAAGAGCTTCTTTCGTTTATTTGGAAAAGCGTAGACGATCCCCTTGAGGTTTGTTTTGTTATCATATTTACTAACGGAATTAGTAATTATCAACATATACTTTACAACATATACGTTAACAGTCACTGAATTTGTTCTGATAAATACGTGTATATGAGAAAGGATAGAATGGACTACACTTTAAATAACATACAATATAAGCGGTGGAGCAAGCACGCCAGAAAATATTCAGTTAGAATCTGTGATATTCGTAGTTACATAATGGGATTTATTTAGGTATCTGTGATACTTGTAATTACATAGAAATAAGTATTTAGTTAGAATATTTAAAAGATGCGAACATGCAGTGAAGGTATTATTTTTAATGGAATTTTTATAGTCAGATATCTCATTCTTCGTTTGTTCAATGTAAAATAGGTTTTATATAGAGAGCGTGCACTTTGAAGAGCTTAATTGGAGTAGTTTTTGTTTTCGTATGAAGTAATAGTGCGCAGAATGACGTCGAGAATTGAAAAGTAAGGTCCAAAATTATGCACTCGTTTCATTATAAAAGTACTGTACGCTTCTGAGATGATTTAATAATATAACATAACTCCAAATTGGTTTTCAATTAATAAGATGGAATTTATTAGCAGGAAATCTATTACTCCTCACACCCCTGAATTATATCCGTTTTAGCGCTCATTATGCACACGCTAAACAGGCACTTTATAAAGATGGAAAATATGGTGAAAGTATTGCTACCTTCAAAAAACAGGAGTTCCTAGGAAGTAAAAAGTGGATAAGCAACAATGCAAAAACTAATGAGCACTATCAAAGAAAAAAATTGTTTAATTTTCAGAAAATATTTACTGAAAAATTAATTTTATATATCCTTTAATACGAATCTAATATAATTATTCATTCATAACATGTGTCAATTTCTTTCATAAATTTTGTGTTACTGCCTAACTACCAAAGTATACACAATATCTGACATAAATAGAGCGATTCTATAGGAACTAATAATAAATACTCCCCCATATTTGAATTATTCATTTTATTTTCAAACTTATTATGTAATGTAAAGGTGACTTATTCATAAAACCTTATGAAAATAAGTAATTCAAAAGCATAGTACTAAATTTCACAAGTACTTATGTATTTGAATACAGATGTAAGGTGTGACAAAAGTAGAGCGACTGTGTAAAAATCATATAGTTACTTAAGAAAATAAACAGAATAACAATTTATGAAACTTAATTAAGATAAAAAAAATTAACATAAGCGGCGTCTGAACCATGGGTGGCCTTGAACCAGGTCATCTAGAGGTCAGTTGAGCCAGAATCCGCCTTGTTACCCTACTCCTAATATCTATTTAACTACGAATTTCTCAATCGGACATTAATGGGAAGAGTTGAAAAAGTTTTGGTAGCAATTGGGCAACCGGAAGTAGCAGATTCTTAAAAAAAATCTTCTAAAAATTAGTTTATGAAAATTTTTGTTATTGCAAATATTAAAGAAGATTAAATTCTGTATCTCATACATATACATATTTTATTATATTTTTTTAGATTTAGAATCTCACAGCCCAAATAATGTCATGGAAAACAATGAAAAATAAAAAAATGTTTGTAACTGACAGATAAATGTCAGCATAAAAAATCCAGAGACATTACTGAAGTTTTTTTTTTCCGGGAAGTACATACATTATATTATTTTTTATTGTATTAATAATTAAATATTTAAAATTATAGGTATATTACATGTACCCTTCAAAAATACTGTCAATCCCGACAATGAATTGGAAACATTTCGAAACATTAGAAGAGCACAAAATTTCTTCATACAATGAATTTAAAATTAAAAAATCTAAATAAAAAGAATAGATGTAAGTAGAATATTTGGTGTAGGGTGTAGGTAGACAAGAAATGTTAGGGCGCGAGTAGTCATGTCACTTTGTTGGCCTTGACAAGCAGATATGGCCGGTGCCAGAATGATAGCTAGTAATTATGTACATAGATGTCAAATATCATAATCTTTCATTCTAAATTTGGTGACTTTCCAAATCCATGTGGTTTATTTTTCTCATCTTGAAAATTTAATGAAAAATTCTGACATTTGACATCTATGTGCAAAATTACTAATTGTCATTCTTACAGGGGCCCCCATATCTGCTTGTCAAGGCCAGCAATGCCACATGACTGCTCGCACCCTATGCTTATGTAACCAAAAACGGAAGTGGCGAGAGGTAGTGTGCTGGCCACAACAGATTTTTATGTATTTGGATTCTACGTAAAATTACGAATTCAACGATATGCTTTAAATCAATTTTTATTGAAGAAATAAATTACAAAAAAATAAGAAACATGCATAATTAACCTGGTAAGCCGAATAGGGTTATCGATATTTCTTTGTAACAAAATATGGAATTTTACAAAAATGATTTACTGTTTAAACAATTAACTTAATTATTACTCAATATTATCTCAATTTCTATCACAGCATGCCTGATATCATGGCTCACCAGGTTAATTATGCATCATTTTCTCTTACGTTTTTGTAATTTCTTTTTTCAATAAATACATTCAAGCATATCGTTGAAATCATAATTTTACTTAGATTCCAAATATATAAAAATATATAGCACGTCCCATTTTAAATATGAAAGTTAATGTCACTTCCGGTTAAACCTTAAGTGTTACCATCATGCCAGTTACCATGATTTGTGAGCCGCTAAGAATAATTAACAAATATTGAAGGAGAATTAAAAAATAATTATGAACACAACACAACTTTCTGGGATAAAACGCATCAGAAGTCTTTATATGATATATATATATATATATATATATATATATATATATATATATATATATATATATATATATATATATATATATTCCCTCAGTGGCACGAATATATCTTTCTATTAATATCTGCGAATGAAAACATTGCACCAATTTCGCACTAAGGATTGGGTTAAGCCATAATGATATCCTCTCAAAAAATTAACCTCAGTTACAGAATAGGGCGACATACGCAAGCATCCACGTCTCAGTAGGATGTGAACCCAGGACCTGTAGCATACGTCCGGTTAAGGACCATTGTTCTAAATATCTACCGAGACCAGTTATTATACTCGTAATAATAATAATAATTTTATTTAGGTAGAAGTAATACAAAGTATCATAAACCAAGTCAGAAAAAAAGAGAATAATAATAATAAATACATTAAAATGTGTAATCCAGATATTCTTGTACTGTATAAAAAGCTTTAGACAGTAAAAAGCTTTTCAGTTTTAGTTTGAAAGTATGTGTTGACAAATAAAAGTTTATCATTTTAAAATTTAATACATTTTGCAAAATAGTTTTAATTCAGTATTTTTAAATATGCCATGATACACATTTGGAACATTTATCACGTTTATTTGATTAAATTAAAAACAAACTCGTGATTATACGTGTAACAGCATACATGCATAATATATAAACAAATTTCGATAGATAAAATCACTTGCAAAGCAAATTATTTGCCGTGTGTGCTGCAACTAATCATGACATTTTTGAATTTACAAAATAGCAATCATAACATGCAACATATTGGGTGCATTTGTAACAAGCCCGCTAACAAATTTTCAACAAAGGTAAAATTATTGTTACTAAAAATAAACGCACGGAAAGTTTAAAATTCAATTAACGAATTATAATACCGTTAGAGAATTGTTATTTGATATTTATCTTAATAGTATTGAATAATTTATCTATTAAAAAGCAATATGAGTATATTCATGTTTATGATCAATGTATTTTTAAATACCAGAATATTATTTTCCACTGATATATGATATAATTTGGAGGAATAAGCATTTGGTTGTAGATTTATTTCTTGATTAAAAAGGATAAATCAAGTATAAAAATAAAATTATACTTTTTGTTACTCTAACCAACGATAGTCATACAACTTAGATTTTGAACAATGTATTTATTAAAAGCACAATAAATACAATATAATTATATATGTCATGAATTGAATAATACAATATATTCCTACTGAATGTATACCACTTGACTTCTTCGAAGGTATGTAAGTATATGAATGTTTTAAACTGAATGAAAGTCAAATTACATTTTATAGTGTAGTAGGTACTCCTCACAACATGGGTTGAGATGAAAAGGATCAGTAATTTTCAACATTTTAATTTATAAAAAAACTATTCTTGTATTTGTAAAACATCTTTATAGTAATGAAATAAAACGATTTATATTTTTTGTCCTGAAGAAGATTGCAGTAGCTACATATGCTGCCGAAATTTTGATTTGAATTAAAATATACAATACTTAAAAGGTTGTTTCATTTCATATTGTTATATATATATATATATATATATATATATATATATATATATATATATATATATATATATATATATATATATATATTAGCATTATTATTAGCATTATTCAACAGGATACATCCCAGTACCAGAATAATATAATATAATTTAAAGAGAGAATGAGTAAACAATATTGAGAAGTAGATATACCAAATTAAATTTACATACAAAAATATACTTACATAAGACAGAGGATAAAGTGAGTATATATATATTGATACAAAATTAGAGTGTAATAAATCAAACTACATATATAATTCGAACACTTTCCCTCTAAACACAGATAAATTATCAGAGAGATCCAAATATAAGGAGCAAATATTGAAATTTCTACACATTGCATTCATGGGAGAATTTAAATAATGATTTGTCCTTGAAAAATCACAAAGAAAAGTAATAGCGTTTCTAGTATTACATGGACGTACATGAAAATTTAGATGCCCCAATAATTCAGGTGAATCTATAAAACCATTTACAATTTTATAAACGAATAAAACTTGCTGTTTGAAACGGCGAGCTGACAAACTTTCTAAATTGAATTGTTGCAATAAGCAATAATAATCAATATCAGGCCACGAATTATAAATACGAAAATAGCAGTATTTACAAAATTTTCTTTGAATACTTTCTAAGCAGCGATTTGATTGTTGTAAAATGGATTCCAGAGTACACAACCGTACTCAAGTTTATGTCTAATTAGATTGAAAAAGATATTCACTAAGCACCATTTATTATTAAAATCGCGAGTTGCACGAAATAGAAAACCCAGTGTCTTGCAGGCGAAACTTATTAATTTTTCTATGTGCGGTTGAAATGTAACTTTTATGTCAAATAAAATACCCAGGTCAACTTTAGAGTTGACTCTAACCAAACTTGAAACATCCATTGTATAGTTGTAATAAAATCATCTTCAATTGTAGGCTAATTCATGCGACTAGTATTGTTATTATTGTAATTTATCTTCTACAGCCTTAAATTTAATTTTAATTTGTCAAGCTTTCGGTTATATTTTTAAACCTGACTATAAAAAATATTTACATTTGCTATCAAATACTATATTTAAAATAATAAAACTTTTATAAGAGCCATTTTTAATTATTTATTGTGTAGTGTAACAGAATACGCCGCAAACCACACGTCTTCAAATATATAATAGAAAAGCAATTGAAGAAATTTTCTATTGAAACATATAAGTTTTAATTTCATAGTATTTGAAAAATAGTGTTTCGGACGAGACGAGACATTCTCGAATCTCGTCTCGTCTCGTCTCGTCTCGAAATTTCTCGTCTCGGCGAGACGAGAAAGCTATTTCAACTTACGAGACGAGACGAGATTTACATATCGAGATTCTCGAATCTCGAAAATTATTGCGAGATTTCTCGATAATTTTTTAATTTTTAAAATACATTTTTTAAAAATTTTATTGTAACATTTTGTAAATTTATATTAATTATCCTGTTTTTTTTTCTATAAATTTAAACAGGATTGTGCTAAAATTTCTTAAATAAAACTACTTCCTTTCTTTCCTGACGTCACAGTGATGTATTCACGTTCACTTACCGACAAAGTGTTACACCCAGTAATGGGTAAAAAGCGTTTATTTTATTTTAATAGTTTATTATTTATGGGGATTCTTTATAATAAATAATGTTTAAATAAGCAAAAGATACACTTACAAAATTGAAGTCACGTGAAAGAGAAATTTGTATATTGTCAAATATTATGAACGACAAACAAAATTATGTTTGATTTGTCATAAAATATGTAAAATCGATGACAATTTATTGAATCAATTAAATTTATTAAAGATGTTAATTTATTCTGTCTGTAATACCAGGTATTGAATTGTTGGTAAAACTAATTATTATTACATTTTTCATTAAAACAATAAAACGATTGACAGATAAAACAATTGCTCGCTTATCACAATTAATCAATTGTTCATGCTACCAGCCATTGTGTTTTGTAAGACTTTAAATAAGTATTACTTGAATTTATCTAACCCTTTACATACAGGTTGTTCCAATACTTTAGGAAAAAATTAAATGGCATATACCGCATGATATATTGATCATAAGTCAGATATTTATTTTAAAATTCGTAAAACTAAAGACTTGGTTCTTAAAGTTTATATTTTTAGTGCCACTGGTTGACACGATTTTTTACATTTTTTAATATCAATAATTTATTTGTTATTCTACAGTAGTTAAGTGAATAAATAATTCATTGTTTTTTATTTAAATATCGTGTCGACCAGTGAAACTATACAGATCGGCTCTTAACAGACAAGTTCGAGCTAATATTAAGACCGGTGTTTGTTGTTTATTATTGCTGTCTTTTGTCAGTGTATTTGTTACCTACAAATGAGAATGTCGCCTGCTCGTATTAAGTGCAATTCTCGTGAAAAACTTTTGTTGGGGGAGTTAAAATAGTATAGATTTGTTTCTTTTAGTGTAAAACTAACTTTCGTGATATGAATTTTTAATGTGTGATGGTTTTCAGTGGACTAAATAGTGAGATAATTGAAATTTTGTCCCAATAAACGTTCCTAGTAGCAGTGATAGCTGATTTTCTGAGATGCTGAGATCTTCGATGCCTTTGTTGGCCAAATTGGACTGATAGTAGGCGAGGTTGGTGCAACATTTATTTCATTTTATTTTATAATTCTTCTACAGCTCATTAATATATGTCAATAATAATAGATTGCCTCACCGAGAATAGATAATAATTATAAAAATATATGATCAATTTGACAAAGTTTATTTGTCTCAAATAATTTAACTATGTTTAAAAATTATTTCAAGTAACATAATATTAATACTTTTTAACTATGTTCAACATAATACTTGTAGGTATACAAGAGCCGTCCCATATCAGTTGGCCTACCCTCTTTAATTTCATTATAGCAAGTTATGTTTTCTAAAATATTTTGTTTGAACGTACTCAGCAATGGGTAATATGCCTTGATGATATATTTATTTATTTATATATTAATATTTTGTTCGGATACGTTGTATATATATATAAATATTTTCTAACCTATTATTAACTAATTGTTATGTACGTTCTTTTTTAATTTAATTCGAATTTTCGCGCTAATAAAATATCTCAGCTCAAACACACCTGTTTGTACTATAGGTGTAAAATAGATAGTGAAGAAAATAGCTACCTATTTGACTATTTTTTTTAACCACTGCATATTATGTATATGTATTTACGATTATATGTATATAGTATATCAAAATAAATTGCATATTGGATTTATTAACAAAAAAAATATCGAGAAATCTCGTCGAGATCCTCGGCCGAGACGAGACTCCATTGTTCGAGACGAGAGAAAATCGAGACGAGACTTAATTTCTTGTCTTTTAAATGATACGAAACGAGACAATGTAGTTTCCCGTCTCGATCGTCTCGTCAGAAACACTATTGAAAAATTGTATTGCCAACATACTCTCATACATTCGTCAATGTAAAGACAAAAATCTGATGTGACCAACAAAATACCTCCCGTCATTTACCTTTGGGGAATCCGATTCGATCCCGATAAACACCAAATAATTCGAATTTTAAATGGCATAAAATTAACCCTTGTGGTAAACGGCCGCACAATGCAAATATGTTATCATCATTACCGAAATGTGTGTATAAATCAGATTAGCACACCCAGCAACGGACAATATGCCGTGATAATATATTTATTTGTTTCTTTATTTAAATACATACCTGCACATTTACTAGTGCTAGAAATTATGTATTTTAAGTTCCTTTCCATCAAACTGTTGTTCTATTTACAATTTTCCCTTTAAAACGTTACTATTATTAATTTGAAATGATTATTTTTTTGACAGTGATATTTATCTATCAGTTACATACATTGGAGCTGAACTATGTAACCACGGAGATGTGTTTAAAGCATAAACTCCGAGATATAAATTTTATATAACTTTATAAATTTATCCATAAAATATATAGAGAAAAGTATTAAAGCAAACTTGTAGAAAATGGAATAATCGTTAATTTTTATAATAATAAATTGAGAAAAAATTACATTTAAAGTATTTTTTGAAGAAAAAATATCTTGAGCTTCAAGTAAACTGCAATTCCGGTTATCCGATTGCCACCAAAATCTAATGGCTTTTTTCCATATTAGAATAAGGGAGAAATATATGGTTTCAAAACTTTCTGAATGATAGTATTTGAGTTAGAGCGTAAACTGGATCCACACCCGTACAAACACATACATACACACAGACATCATCGTGAAAATGTTAAAAATGGATTCTAAGTATCTTAAAACGTGGACATTTACCAAACTATCGATATGCGATTTTTAGCACGTTCCCTATACCTCCCTTACCAAGGGTAGCGGGAGGTAAAAATGAAAAAAAAGTCAAATTTAACCACTATTCACTGTTGTTATTAGTTATTTATATCCAACTGGGTGCTTCATTTTGTATGTAACGCAGACGAATTTGACTCTAATATTGAACATATTTAGCATATAAAATGTAAAGTTGGAAAACATAAAAAGAAAAATAAAGTTATTGTCAATATTGAAGGAGAATAGTAAAATATTTTTGAAATCTTAAATGTCGACATTGATTTCAAAAAATTTATTTAGATATTTCAAATGTAAATATATGTTTGCCCTATCACGATACAGCTATGGTGCTATGTTACTTTGAAGACAAGCTCCTATGCTCTGTAAGGCTCATATCCTTTACAAAGATCCTCTCCGACTTGGAAGCGGTGATAGATGGAATACAAGTATAAGACAGCTCCTCTTAACTAAAGTTTATCTTTATTCTTTTTGACGAAGGTTAGATGACAAAAGCAGACATGAAAATTCAATCCTTACCAGAAAATGAGACCCAGCCTCTTAATATACTTTAAAATTTGTCTTACTGCAAGCACGTAAAAACGTTATTGAGATGCAAGAGTTCCTTTTTCTGTGTTTTTAATACTAATTTTCTTCAGTCCAATCAGAATCTTTCAAACTATAACCTTGAATTATAATTATAGTAAAATGGATATCACAGACAGTTGTATCTCTCGCTTTCCGTAGTTGCGATAGAATAGGGTTCGTACTAAAAATCTAATATTTAGATTTTTATAAAGAAAATTTTAAAACTCAACTTAAATATTATTTAAAACAGGTTGTCACTATAGACATAAATTTTCTAGATTTAGAGACAAAATGAATTATAATATCAACAGAAAAATAATACTTATTAAAAAATAAAAAGTTTCCCGTATGAAATTCATGTTAGCAGCAGATGTTCATGTAAATAAATGAATATAAGTACTTATATAAGTTCAAAAATATCTATTAGCATTAGTACAAACTTATCATGTTTTACCTCTCGCTAAGAGAGGTATTGGATTCATACTAAAAATCGCATATCCATATTTTAATGATTAAGCACGTTTTAAGGTTCCTACAATCCGATTTTAATATTTTTACGATGGTGTGTGTGTGTGTGTGTGTGTGTGTGTGTGTGTGTGTGTGTGTGTGTGCGTGTGTGTGCGTGTGTGTGTGTATGTGTGTGTGGATGTATGTGTGTGTATGTGTATGAGTCGATTGGAAGGACGATTTCTCAAAAACTATAATAATTAATATCTGTTTAACTACATATTTCTCAATCGGACATTACGGGGGGGTTGAAAAGGTTTTGGTAATAAATGGACATCCGGAAGTAGTAGATTCTTAAAAAACTTCTTCTGAATATTATTTTTTGATTTTTTTTTTGCTCTTGGCTATTAAAGAAAAGTAAATTCTCTATCTGATACATATAAATATTTCAAATTATGGTATACCCTTCAAAAATACTGTCAATCCCGACAATGAATTTCGAAAAATTAGATGAGAACAAAATTTCTTCATAGAATGAATTTAAAATAAAAAAATTAAATATAAAGAATAGAAGTAAGTAGAATTTTTGGTGTTAAATACAATAGGGTAGATATGGGGGCCCGTATCAGAATGATAGCTAGTAATTATGTACATAGATGTCAAATATCATAATTTTTCATTCTAAATTTAGTGATTTTCCAATTCCATGTGATTCATTTTCCTCGACAAGTAAATTCCACACTCCTGGTGACAATTTAACTACCTGAATTTAGTAAATCTTGAAATTTTTAATGAAAAAATCTGACATTTGACATCTATGTACATAATTACTAATTATCATTCTGACACAGGCGTCAATAACTGCTTGTCAAGGCCAACAATGTCACATGACTGCTCGCGCCCTAAACTTAAGTAACCAAAAACGGAAGTGGCGAGAGATATTGTGCTGGCCACAACAGATGTTTTTGTCATGGTTTGTAAATAAGAAAAATGTGACATCAATGTTTTTAAACATTCTTTAATTAATGGTGTATGTGAGCATAATGTAATTTCAATTTCCCTCTATCCAGTCTATCGCATTCGCATTACTGTCAGTGCGTTTCTTTGTCTACTTCACAGATATCAACATAAAGTAAAATCACGAAACATACCAATCACTTTTATGTAAAAACTCAAGTTGGGTTTCCAGCCATTGGAAATCCATCTGGTGTGTTCCATGGGGGTACATTGCTTGTTGGACATTGCCATATCAGCGTTCCTGTTAATATTATTATAAGACTATAATAGTAAGTAAATATCAATTTAAAGTTGATATATTAAAATGGTAGCTATTCATAAATTCAATGTTTAAAAAGAATTTCCATTTTCAACATACGATCCAAGATGTTTTATATTCTGCCTGCATATTTTAAGTCACATTGTATAACAAAGTCATTAGATATGTGCAACTGCTGGGTGTTTGAATTTGGCAGCAATTTCTGATCTACATGTAATGTAAACAAACAAAATGTTAATTTTCAATACAACTTTTACGGATGGCGTTCCGCAGTAAACTGGATTACAGCAGCACCAAAAATGCGGCGTTTCGCAGTAAAAACTAAGGTAGTAAAACGAAGAATCCTATCAATTGCAGACAAATTCACTATATTACCCAAGCGTGCAATATGTACTACTTTTGGCAACATTAACTTCTGTTATTAAAAAAAAAACATAAATCACGAAACTATACTTCAGTAAACATAAAGACACACAGGTAGTGTAATAAATAATGTAGGTTACTCTTAGATTATATATATAAAGTGGTGGAACAAATTCGAGTTCCTTATATGAAAAAAAATCTTTATTATGCACGCTACAGAAAACTGACGTAGATCTTTATGGCCAACTTTTTGAGACAATTTTAATAGGCACCACAGGAATTTTCGATTGTCTTTTGTTTTTGAGCTACAGGCTAAAACTTGATTTTGGTACCGCATACCTCGCTTATAATGAGAGATAACAAATATGTTTAAGTAATTTTTATATGATTTTTAGGTACAATATCGAGCTTTAATGGGAAGAAATATTGAAAATAGTCTAATCTTTTTCATCACTTTTATATGGTTTTTTACTTCCTTGTAAGTAAGTAAAGGAAGTATTGTAATTGCGAAAAATTTCGGTTTTCAGATTTCAGCGGAAATATCCATTTTGATCATCCCTGAATCAATTTTGACTAATTTCGTCGTAACGTCTGTACGTACGTACGTATCTCGCATAACTCAAAAACGGTAAGCCGTAGAAAGTTGAAATTTTGTATTTAGGACTGCTATAACATCTAGTTGTGCACCTCCCTGTCTGGTTATAACACAATTTCCAGAAGTGGCACTTTACATGAAGCCTATAATAGATTTTAATGAAAAACCGTTTTAAAATATAATCCAAAACTTTTCAAATTTGGTATACAAGACATTTATGTCAATCGAAATAAAATAATAGATTTTAGTTGAAATAGGCTAACCGGAAGTGGTACATTACTTGAACTTGTTAACAGTTTTTCTTGAATAAAATGATTTTATTTTGATTTTAGAAATAAATGCTTCAAATAAAAGTTTTAGAGAATTAATTTCTGCATCTAGCACATCAAGTATTATTAAATTAGCCCTTTGTATAAGCGAGATATGTAAATTTAAAAATTATATACTTTTTTGTTTTTGTAATAAAGCTTGCTATGCATTAGGACAAAAAAATAAAATAAAATGTTCATGTCAAATTACGTTAAATACGTGCAATTTTATGTTTCGTACAATAACAAATATTATATTTTTATTGTGAAATTAGTCATATTCATTGTCGTAATCAAATATTTCTTTGTTGTAATCAAAACTCTCTTTAAAAAGAACCGGGTTAGATTAATGTTAATTTAAGAATGATAGTAGTAAGTGAATTATTTTTTGTTCTATATCAAAATATTTCTCGGGCTTGTCTTAAGCCTGTCAATATTTTGTAATTTAATTATTAAAAAAATATGTATAGTTTAATAATCCTACAAGGAAGTCGTGTGGTGTCCACATCAGATTTTTTACGTAGAATATCGTGGTGAAATTAGATTTATTCAAAAATAAATAATTCTCGAGATTTCTTGCATTTGTTTCTTAATAGTTTTTAATTATTTCGCCGGAATAAATAAATAATTCATCTTTTATTCTTGTTTGAAACAAAAGAATGTAGACTCGTTATACATCGTTAAAAAGCTTATAAAATAGGAAAAATGATGAAATTATTTTTAACATTTGTTCCTATTTAAAAAATATGTTTGTGTTATATCTCGAAAATTATTAAGTTTTGAATCAATCTAATTACACCACGATAATCTACGTAAAGAACCATATAATTTTTTTAATTTTTTTTTCATTATCTCTCATAATAAGCAAGATACTTGGTATTTTCAAAATAACTGAAAATCAATTTTACCTCATAGCTGAAAAACAAAAGACGATAGAAAATCAATTTTCTATAGCGTGTATAATTAGAACGTTTTTCATATAAGGAGCTCGAATTTATCCCAACCAGTAAATTACTACACCTTTTTGTTAGGGATCAATGCCAACATGCAAGTATATTTAGTGTTGTAATATTCGTCAAATAATATTTTTCTACTACCAACTTCGTAAATGACCTTTGATACCCGACCCAGAATTAAATAATGTTTAATTGCAACAACCTAGGGGCCTTGTTGCTACAAGCAAGCGTACAGGTTGAAAATATACGTTTTAATTTAAATGAGCTATTTGAATAATGCAACCAAATTGTTTAACAAAACTGAAAGACAAATGTTGAAATTGATAAATGATGCATGTCGGTGTTGAAATAATTTCCGAGCATTTAATGGAAATATGTCAGGGTGTCAGGAATTTATGTAAAAGTGATGCTTGAAATTGAGAAAGGGAATCAGAATCTTTGTTGATTGAGACAGCAGCGGAAGATCCAAAAAGCTACCGAAATCATCAACCTATGTCCAAAAAGCAATAAAAAGAAATACAACATGCGAGCAAGCACCTGTCAATTAAAATCTCTCTCGACTTTCAATACAATATTCAATTTGGTTGAACACTTTCATTAAATAGTAAAAATACATAGACAAATTTGGTTGAATATCCGCCTGTAATACTTATGTGTAATCAAGACCGAAAGTAGTGGTGTGGATTACTTATTTCTCATTATATTTCATTAAATAGAATTAAATCTTTGCTACAGTAGTATAATAAAGTAGAATAATTATTTTTTTCTATTTCGGTGTTCTTATGTTTCTATAAACGCACTGTTTTGTACTGCAAACACGACGTTTAGAAGATCTATAAGCGTACTATTTTTGGCGCCTTTCATGTTCTAGAGTTGGTAGTCATGATTTCATAACTGACAGATGACAGGTAACCTCAAAATGGTAAGTTGTTGATAATATTTCAACATATTACTTTTAATTATGGATTTTTATACTTTCTGTATGTGATAGGACTAGAAAGAAATATAATGTTAATTTCACAACCAGAATCAGACCTTGAATCATAAATACAATACACCTTGCAATACACTAATTAATCAATAGTTGACAAAATATGAAATTTCAATTGTTAGCGAGAAGCGTTACCAACATAAACATAACTAACAAAAAAATACCTAGTCATAATTTGACGTCGCAATTTAAATAAATTTAATCGTAAAATTACCTCAATAGAAAAAATAGTATAAAAAACACGTATCATAAGGCCTGTTGACGCACTCGTCCTTTGTAAAACTCGCCTAGCGGCTCGTTTTCCAAACTTGGACTCGTACGTTAACAGACTGCCTTATGATACTTGTGTTTTAATGTACTATTATCACTATGTTATATCTTTTTCTTTCTAAAATATTACTGCACACTGCACGTGTATGTAGTAATGAAGTAGTTTTTGTATGTTAATAATAAAATATATATAATAATATTTGATTATAATTAGTGGATATCTATTATTGGTACTGTTAATATCCGTAAGTAAAACATAAATGAAAATAGATTTAAATAATAACATTTATTAATTAATGAGTCATGTATACAGTTTTTTACCTTCCGTCACCTTTAGGTAAGGAAGGTATTGTCTTTGGTCAAAAAATTCGGTGGTGAGTTTTCAATGAATAAGCACGTTTTAGGATCTCTACAATACGATTTTACTATTTTTACAATGATGTCTGTATGTGTGTGTGTGTGTGTGTGTGTGTGTGTGTGTGTGTGTGTGTGTGTGTGTGTGTATGTGTGTGCGTGTGTATGTGCGTGTGTATGTGTGTGTGTGACCGCGGTTTCGGCCGCGATATCTCCAATACTAGAATTCCAAAAAATACAATTCTTACGTATTCTTCTTCCTTCCATCCATATGCAAACTTGATTAGATTTTGGTTATAATTGGTCAACCGCAAGTACCTTCATTTGGAGATTTTAACAGTTTTTCTTGAAAAAACACTATTAAATATTATTTACACATTTAATGTTATTGTAAATGTTATAGATTACTCTATTATCTATACGATTCAATTGAATTTTATTCTTTATATTCAGTGGATATAGAGTTAAAGAAATTAAATTTCATAAATCAGCCAGCTATGCTATAACCATGGAAACAGCTACTATATTAAGAAAATTCTAAGTGACAGATGGTGGACAGATGTCAGTGTCAATCAAAAGAAAATTAATGTGGCAGAGATGAGGATGTTGAGATGGATGTTGGGGAAGACACGGAAAGATACGGTAAGCACTGAAAGAATAAGGGAAATAACGAGTATAAAAAGTTTCAAGAAAACAAGAGAGACGATTACATTGGTTTAAACATGTCATGAGGAAAGACGAAAAGTATGTTTGAAGAAGAGTGAATAGCTTAGTAGAAGGTGGAAGAAACAGAGGAAGACCAAAGATAAAATGGAAGGATTGTATTGCGGAAGGCTTCAGAGAAAAGCAACCGAATGGGGACGACCCGCAAAACAGAAATGAATGGAAGAAGAAAATAAAAAATAGCAACCCCTAACGATTGAGAAAAGCTAAAGAAGAAGAAAAAGATATCCGTGTCAAGTGCCATTTGCATAGTTTGTTTATGAAATAATTTTACTGGAAATTTAGAATCTTTTGCAAGAAAATTTATGTATGGATTTTGTAAATAATACACAGGATTGACGGAAGGTATTGTGCTGGCTACATCAGATTTTTTAAATACGCAAACGACTAAATTCAATTCATTCAAACATTAAAACACTTTGCGCACATATATTATTCACGAATGATTAAATTTAAAATGGAATTTGTTTTAACATTTATATTCCTTTGAAACCATTTTTGAGCGTGTCAAACATCTAGTATGTGGTAAGGTTTAATGTATACCAAAATTTTGATTTTAAATGTTTCTATCTAAAGGTGTATACTTATTAACTAAACATAATTGGTTTCAAGATTGGGAACAGGGCCAGATTAACGTTTCCATAGCCTCGAGACCTCCAATACTATAAATCTGGCCCTTTTGGAAACTGTTATACACGTTCAGATCTTACTTTAGAGTCGCCGGAAGACTCCAAGTTCCCTATCGAATATATTAGATTTATGGCCGTTTGCACCGCATCTACTTAAGTATAACTTAACATTAAGTGGAACGTAAATTTTAAAAATGTCTTGTACCGTATGCTAATTTATAGTTAAGATACACTTACTTTAAACCCCGGATATCTGTGGCTTAAGGTAGGTACACTTAACCTTTAAGATTGACTTTGATAATGGATATGATTGATTAAAATGATGATGAATTTTAATTTTAATTGAAGTTTTGCTAATTCTAGTTACCGCTAGCAATATCAGTATAATTTTTTAACGGACAATCCAAATTACTTAAACTATTTGTCACTTTTAATACCGGATTCTCCAATTATGAGTACTTTGGGCTAGCGTACTTACTAAATTGCACATATTTTATTACGTAGTCCTAGAAAGTACATGCCAATGCCTAAGGTGGCGCCATAGTTACACTCACCACCGCCTACTCCTATTTATTTGTGATTTTTATTCTTATCCATTAATAAGACAAGCATTAATATTATTGCCCTAATAAATCAAGATGATGTTATCACTCGTAACATTAATAATAAACTTTGCGATATTTAAATACTAAACTATCAAAAAAAAATATACGATAAACGTCAAACTAACTGCGTTCCTGTATTACCTAAGTCACAAAGGTTGACTTTTTAAACAAATCCTATTCTTAGAAAAGTATAACTTCAAATTTACATATGCAACAGAATTATATTTAAGGTGAACCTTAATTTTAAGTAAAACTTAGCAAAGTAGAACATAAGATTACATCGGTGCAAGCGGCCATTAATCATTTAATGCAGTTTTTATAATTTATGCTTCTTCTGCTAAGAAGACAAGCCAAAATTTATTTTAATTTTAAATGGTACAAAAGTGATTCCTGGTATACACGGTACGAATGGCATCATTACCAATACTTATCTGCGAATAAAGAAGATTGGCACACCCAATATTAGATAATAAGCCGTGATGACATAAAGAGTGTAAAATATGGTAATTTTTTTGAGGATATATACATTTCGATGTGATGATCCTCAATCAAATAGGATTTTTCTCGAAATTCTGAAAATTATATCGTACATTTCATTTAATTTTCTTTAGTGCGTCACTGCCGACATGAAATTTTTATTGAAAATATTGAATAATCTAATCACGTAACAGACGTCGAATAGGAAATAATTACGAATTAATTTAATTCCTATTCATCGTCTCTTCCATCATTAGCTAATTATTTTTAAGAAAAAAATCATGTCGGCAGTGGCGCACTGAAAAAGAATTTAATAATTTTTTTTTTCCATATTTTGAAAAAAATAATTTTTTTTTTGATTGAGAATCAGCGCAACAAAATGTATATATCTTCAAAAATTTTAACCCTTTTTAACGCCCTATATATATTTTTTATATATTTTTTTTCCACGCCAGCAATGAGTGCCCGTGAGGAGACGCCTGTAAACGCACGCATGGTACAAATATGTGATCTTAATTACTGAAATCTGTGAACAAAGCAGACTGGCACACTTAGCAATAGGCAATATGTCGTGATGATATATTTATTCATTTAATTATTTTGTCATGTTTACTCGTCTCCATGTCATACTAAGGCGGATTTAAATTGACAACTGAATATATACGAAATAACAAGTTTAGTGATGATAAAAGTAAATTACGACATGAATTGGTTGTAAGGAAGGACTAATCATATCTAACTGATCTCTTTCATAAGTGACATTACTACCCTACTAACCTATACCCTATCCATCGCGGGGTCACACGTGATCCATAGTCTATGGACAATGCATGTTTGGGATGTGACTGTCACTTTACAGATCAATGACTTGGCCACAATATGGAAGTAGTTTTCAGTTATTTGCTTAGGCTTTAACAACTTGTCATTGTTCGGTGCTTGCCATTACATAAGTGTCAGTGTAGTTTTGTACTCATTATGTCGTCTCTTTATCAATACTTAAGCAGGTGATGTGAAAGTACTATATAAAGAAAATATCTGATGTGACCAGCACATTACCTTCCGACAGTTTTATGTATTTTATACAACAATTCAGAAATTTTCTTGCAAAAGATTCCCTATATCCAGGAACATTATAACACAAGATTACTGTCAATTGTACTTGATACTGACATCTGTCAATTCCACAGTCAATATAGTACCTAGCTGTTTCCATGGTTATAACATAGCTGACGTTAATAATTTTTTTTTTTTTTATAATTTTTTAACTCTATATCCATTGAATATGAAGCATAAAATGCAATTAAATCCTATAAAGAATAAAATATTGTTTAATATTTATAATAACGAAAGATAACGATATTTCTGGATATCATTATCCATCCCTATATCCTATTAATAATAACATTAACATAAAATGATATTTAACAGAATTTTTTCAAGAAAAACTGTTAAAATCTTTAAATGAAGATATTTTCGGTTGACCAATTATAACCAAAATTTAAACACATCCGCATGTGGATATAGAGAAGAAGAATTCTAAAAAATTGTGAAACTCAGGATTTAAGTATTAGAGTTATCGGATCCGAAGAAACCGTCACACACGCACACATGCACATACATACATTCATACATACATACATACATACATACATACATAAATACATACATACATACATACATACATACATACATACATACATACATACACACATACATGCAAACATCATCATAAAAATAGTAAAATCGCATTCTAGGGACCTTAAAACGTGCTTATTCATTAAAACCCATCATCGATTTTTTTTGACCAAAGACAATACCTTCCTCATCTAAATGTGAAAGAAGGTAAACATTAAAATGATTGATAATGTAGACCCCATGTATCCATGTAACTGCCGTAATGTGAATTATTATATTTAATAAAAGTGTTTACAACGGCGTATTGACGCCAAAAACCCTAGAATTTTTGCGTTCCCATGAATTCGCTTCGGTTCTTTTTTTGCTTCTCACGGCCTTAAAATAATAATTGTGTATTCTGGGCTCATAGGATTTTTGCGCCTCCTGTAAAATTTTGCGCCGGGCCAATTTACGAGTACATTAAATGAAAAACCAAATTATATTTTTTTGTCATGTTTCCAAACATCACCCAACATTTTTATTTTACATTAAAAACACAAAATTTAATATTAGTAATCCAAATTTTGATTTAATTTTGAATGCTTGTTACAAAAAATGAATAATTTAATTTTAAACTACATTTTCATCCACTCGAATTTATGTAACATAGTATTAAGCATCACTAGAAAATATCTAATAATAATTTCGATATCTAATTTGCATCTGAAGTACTATTATATGATTCAAAGCATTAGATATAAAATTAATATGAGACTACTTAAAGCACTTTTAACGACATTATTGTTATACTGAAAAATTTGAAAATTGTAATTTATTTCACTTCCAATTTACTTTTACATGAAATAGAAATAAATAAATAAGATAGTTGATGATTTCTTTGTTTCTTAACAAATTCAAACAAAGATTTTGATGCAGTTATAATAAAAAAAAATATTATGCTGTTAGGTGCGTATAACGAGATTAGTAAATATAGCAATCGAAAGTAGCATTTGCTTGATTTGCTAGCTAGCTAATTTTGCAAGGATTTAGTTGCTAAATGTGCTAAGATGCGAAGTTTGGCACATTTGTTATAATTGAAATATGAAATATGTAAAACAATTGAACATATTTTACAATTACAATAATTTAATATAAACAATGTACCTACCTCAATACAAATATAAATCGTATCTGGAACTACATTTATTAAATTTTGATTGTCACTAGCCAAAAACTATAATCATTAATCGTTTAGAATTCATATTCAACGTGAATGCGCCTCGGTTCTTGTTTTTTTTTGCTCCTCGCGGCCCTAAAATAACAAATGTGTATTCTGGTCTCGTAGGATTTTTGCGCCTCCTGTAAAATTTTGCGCCTGGCTTTTTAGGCTTCTGCAATAATATGCTACTGAGTGTTTAGCGCAAGAATATAATCTAGTAGAAAATTTTTTTTAACACAACACAAATCAAATACAATAAATATGAAATAAGTTCAAAGCAGCAGTAAAAATGAAAAGAACCTATTTTAAACGTCAGTTTCATAATTTCACGTTTCACTCGTAGAACACTAATATTTAAATTCCTGCCAAATGCTGGCAAATAATTAATAGTCATACTCCAAACAAGGATTGACTACTGAAAAAGGAATACGTGTAAGCTCGGGATCTATAGAGTTGTTTATTCTTTGTTCAAACAAATGGCCTTGAGTATTCATATTTCGTGAATCCTACTACAGCTCCTATATGCGGCTACTGTTAAATTACCAGAAATCCACTGGAATAATTATATTTCCTGCAGTAAATTTTCCTCAATGTTGGGCAATATAAAAGTGTGGCATTTCGCTAAGTAACGTGCGAAACACGGTGTGATTTATGGTAATTACAAGAGGATAATTTTACAAACAAGATTAATGAATCGAAATATTCTTCGATGCTTCACCGTAGAATATTGATTTAATGTTGCAATATATTCTTGTCATGCTAATAGATTTCACAGTAAAAATTCTGGATTAAATATAATCTTTGTTTTTACGGTCCCGTACATTACGGAATAAACTTTATTAATTAACCTGATTAGGACAATTTCTCTTCGCCATAGCTCCATAAATTTATTTCTTGTAAGGGCAAACACAACCTTTTAACTTTGTTAATTATTTTGTGGTAACATCTTGCTTTATTTTCCCAATGGGATATTACATATTCAAAGTAAACGTAAATTTTGTAAACTTCATTATGCGATATTTAATATTTCAATATTTTAAGATGACAGTAAATATATCATAATATTTATTAGATTTGCAAATGTTTATGATCATATTAAATGGAACAGATAAGAAAAATAAAAATATATTTACGAGTACATTAAATGAAAGACCAAATTATAATCTTTTTTTGTTATCTTTCCAAGCATCGCCCAACATATTTTTTTTACAATAAAAACACAAAATTTCATATAAGTAACCCACATTTTAATTTAATTTTGAATGTTTGTTGCAAAAAAATAATAATTTAAAACAACATTTTTATCCACTCGAATTTATGAAACATGGTAGTAAGCATCTCTAGAAAAATCTAATATTAATTTTGATATCTAATTTTCATCTAAAGTACTATTATATGTCACAAAGCATTAAATATAAAATTAATATGAGGCTACTTATACATACGGAATGTATGAAAAATTGCACACCAGTAATAGACTAAAAAAGTCACACACAATTAACAGGAAAAAATAGTTGGCGTTTTAGAACATAACTTAACCTAACGCACCTAAATTGACGCTAAAAACTATGTATAAATAATTAATTATTCAAATATATTGTATGGGAAAATATCCACTTTCATAAAATCAATTTTTAAAATATAATAATATTACAAATCTAAATTATACAACAATATTTATTTTTTGTATTGGTAAAATTAAATATCGAAATCAAAATAAATTCATTATTATTATTATATGTTCGAACTAGTGGCTATGTACAAAACATTATTAAAATAGGTATCTACTGAAATACATATACATAATAATATTAACATGAAAACATTACACATACGAGTATCAGAGGTTATCAGTATCAGGGCAACTAAATATTACATTTATAACTAATAAAAAAATCTGTGATAACTTTTTATGAAAATAATATTATATTATGGTACTAGTATACAAAGTCTTTAAAACACGTGTGACGAGTTAAACCCCTTTTAACAACACTACTAACATACTGAAAAAAATGATAATTGTAATTTATTTCACTTCCAATTTACTTTTATATGAAATAGAAATAAATAATTAAGATAGTTGATGGTTTCGTTGTTTCTTAATAAAGTCAAACAAAGATTTTGATGCAGCTATAATAAAAAAGATATTATGCTGTTAGGTGCGTATAACGAGATTAGTAAATCTAGCAAACCGGAAGTAAGTATTTGTTGTTAAACGGTCTGCTAACCTAGCATTTGCCCGATTTGCTAGCCTGCTAATTTTGCTAGTATTTTCTTGCTAAGTGTGCTATGGCACGTTTGTTAAAATTGAAATATGAAACATGTAAAACTATTAAACATATTTTACAATTACAATAAATTAATATAAACAATATACCTTAATACAAATATAAGACTACATTTATTAAAATTTGATTATTGTCACCAGCCAAAAACTATAACTATTAATCGTTTACCATTCATATTAAATATATATATTTTCCGTCGACCGTTTATTAATAGGCTATCTTAATGTATAGAAAATCATTCATTAATGACCCCTATTAATGCATGATTTTTTATTAATAAACGATTTATTGGGTGCGTTCACCACATGGAACACAGCATATATTGCTAACGCTAAGTTGTAGCAAAAAGGTAGACAGAATTAAAAATCATGCTTTTGACACTTACTAGTTAGGTATATATTCACGTAGCATACCAATAAAATGAATTTGAAAGAATAAAATTCCTCAAATAACATAAAAAACCGCTTGTGTCATCTAGGATTAAGTTAACTGAACGCACCCACGGAAAACAATTGATGACAAAACTTATTGATTTTCTGACGTAAAATTTGACGTTCAGTCAACCATTACTAACCTAAAAAAATTTTTCATGGAGTAAAATTAGATTTTCCATTTAAGTAAGATACGGTCAACGAAAAAATATTGTAACTAACACGTGTGTTAATTGGCGATTAATGATCTCAACAATTAACGCGTTCGCTACGCTCACGCGTTAAAATGTCTCGATCATTAATCGCCCTCATTAACACACTTGATAGTTAAATAACTATTAATAGGGTGTTAAAAAAAGGGTAAAAAAAATAAGGTATATACATATCGATGTGCTGATTTACAATCAAATATAATTTTGTCAAAATTCACAAAATTATGGACATGCTTCTAGAAGAGTACATTTCTAGTGCCCACTGGTTGACACGTAATTTTTAATAAAAATAATAATGGATTTTTTAATAACGTAACTGATGTTGAATAACAAATGAATTAATTTTATTCTGATTACAAAATCCATTATTATTTTTATTAAAAATTACGTGTCGACCAGTGGCACTAGAAATGTACTCTTCTAAAAGCATGTCCATAATTTTGCGAATTTTGAAAAAAATCTGTTTGATTGTGAATCAGCACATCGAAATGTATATACCTTGAATTTTTTTTACCCTTTTCTTAACACCCTGTATATATGAGACGAACAACATACAGGTAAACCGAAAAAACACATGAACCCAAAAAGCACTATTTAACGTTCTGTGACAGCGCTGACAGCAGTTCTTTACTGAGCGTTTGGTGCTTCAACAGTTTTATATTTTTACAAGTTAGCAAAATGCTGGTTTCGGTAACCTCGTTGAACGCTATTTACTTTCAAATGACTAAGAAACATCTATTTCTTAAGTTCTTTTTGTCATAGAAAGTTGACGAATTACGAAAATAATTGCAATTTAAACATGTTATAATATTTAGTAGTTTTTCCTTTTTTGTACTGAGAGATTTTTTAAGTCTGGTTCCAAGGTGTAAATAAATGAGTATGAGGTAAAGCCCGTAGCTCTAATACGTTTTGGGTTATAAATACTAGTTCTTGTGACAAAATTTGATTCCAGAGTGCCAGCTTAATTATTTGAATTAAATAACAAATACGAAATTATAACAATAAACCTTGAGTGGACTGTAATATACTTTGAAGTTCTAGGTCTGCAAAGTAACATTTTAAGTCTTCAAATGAAGCTTATAAAGCGATAAACTGCATTCGGTCGCCAGCAAAAGAGTTTACATTTCGCTCAGTTATTATTGTCATTAAGGAATTATTTATAATTTTGTTATTGAAATACATTCTGCTGAGAAAAATATAGTAACACATTATACAGTAAGCGAGAAAATGCATGGCTTTTCCAGAGGTGTAATTTGTAGCTCTTAGGCTTGCCATCTAGCATCGAAAAGTAGCGTTCACTTCTGAAGTGTATATACTATTTTTGCCATGATTGATTCATTGATTGATTACATGTAAATATTTTTACAAGACAAAAGAATTTCAAAATTTTGGTCTGTGTAGTCATTAGATTGTAATTTAGTTCAAGATGTTCATTGTTCAGTTATAAAGAACCTTGTTATTTCCGTTATAGAGGTAAGAAACATTAACCGTTCTTACTTCTACATAATAAAAATTCCTCAACAGAATTAATGCCCATATTTCAATTCTAGAGGCAAAATGGTGAACATATCTTTCAATATTGATACCAAAGATTTTGAATTTTAGTCTGCCATTGAAAAAATATACTTGCCTGTTAAACTTAATTTTCTTTATAGTTTAAATAGTGACATTTAACTCTCATAGCCATTTTTGAGGTAGGTATACGAGTACTACTTTTCACAATACTTCGTGTAACTACGGAAGCATTTATTTCTCACATTACATATGACTATCAATACTATCCTCCACCATAGTAAGAAATTAAAACCTGGGTAATTTATGTTAAAACTAGACCTTAAAGCTTTATGATAGGGACTATCAAAGTTATTAGTTGTTAAAATATTCGAGTTTATAATGCCCTTTATATCTAAGTCACACATATACTGCATTCCAAACTCTTACTGCTTTTAAGCCTTTCTGCATTCCGGAATTCGTTTTCAAGTAAATGATTCTAGAAAATAACGAAACAATGGAAGTAAACCAAGTATTACTTGTTTGAATTAATGGTTCCACGCCAGATAGAATCACGTGCGTGTGTACGAAAATAAAAGATTGTTGAATGACAGGCTGCCAAAAATCGGACTTTAATACATGGTTACTTTATTAAATTGCTTATTATCGATACATGTTTCGAATTATTGACCACGAAAGTTATTTTAAACATATTATTTTCACAAGTGGTGAAATAGATCAATATTATATGTAACTTCAATTATTATCGAGCTCACCTGTTGGAGAACAAAGGATCTTAACATCCACTATATAAAGTATTAGAAAATTATTATCGCGTAACAAATGACAAACAAAAGTGCAGAACGCTTTCTATTCAAAAGTTTTTTAAAAAAATATGTGAAGGACTCGGATTTTGTCTGTGGTCTACCTACTCGTATGTTTGTAATATTGTAAAGTAAGGAATAACTTTACGGAAAGAGCAATTGAAAAGTCATACCTTTGATGAAATCGACAGCCATCTCCAAGCCATAGGTGTCTTTATCGCAGTCGTCTAAGATATGTGCCCCTAGTGAGATATTGGGTAGCAGGTTTTGATCTTGGTTGATGCGATCCAAAGTGTAGAGCATCGCCTCCAGAGCTTGTATTCCCCCTTGGGGCATGATCGGCCCGCAGGTAATCGAGTCCTCGCGTTCGTGCACCATCATCAGCCCACCCAGCACTAAGTCCCCATCCACTTCCGCTTCCTTTTTAACAGGCCAGTAAGGCTCCGACTGCGACATAAGCACTGCCGGCATTACCGTCGTCGACGACGGGAACAGAGACGTGGAAGTCGGCTCCAGAGTATGTTTCTGATGATGACGGATCTTATGCGTCTCTAACTCTTCCTCCAGGATGTCTAGATATGCTTCATTTAAATCTTCACTGGATATGTGCTCATCGATATCGTGCATTTCAATTGGAAATTCATACGGTCGAGGAACAGAAAAATCGAAAGGAAGATACGCATTTGCGTGACGATTACGATGGAGTGGATTGAAATAGTGATAACGATGACGTCTTCCGGTTACCAGTTGGTTACCGGTTATTATCAGGAGTATCAACAGATTTGATATGGACATCATTGTGGTATGTTTGGTCTGGATATGTAGCTTGTTACATATATTTATTTCTTAAATTTACACACGGAAGCGCTCGTTATATTAAACTTTTATTGTAATTTATTATTGTATGAATTTATATCGACAAAATTATAGATAAATTAAGCGTCTTTTTATAAATGGAAATATTTTATATATGGATGAGCATACAAAAATGTCTCAAAGTATATTTTTAGATAAATTTTACAATATGCTGTCTTATAAGAAATAAATTAGAATAAAATGAACAATAAACCTGCAACATTAAGATAAATTTTTATTTAATAGAGCAGTTTCATCAATATTGTAACCAAGGTTGTAGAAAATTTGCATTTGTAAACACGCGATGATAACAAATTTGACATACAAAAAATGTTCTTTGCAAACCCAAAATAAACCACAAATTAAACCAAATATTAATTAGCAAAATGACCAATTATATCCTTTCAAAGGACTTCCTTCAAAGGAATAATAAGACGTGTACTAAATTTTCAGCTACAAGAAAGTAAATGAATTTGCGACCCATTACCAGTGATGAATCCGCCACTCTTTATTTTCTTAATAAGGTAACTTTTTCAACAAAAGTTGATTAAAATTCTCTCTACTTACACTTTAGCACACCTTCGTCGGATTTTGACTACTCTAATTAAATTCACAAACTAATTATACTTGCTTATGAATACAAAATGTTTCATAAAATGAAACATAACAGCGAAAGTAACAAAAATAAAATAAGAATCTCTTATTTTTAAATTAAACTACTTCTTTGAACAGTTTTATTATTTTATTTCAATTGTTTTCTTTCAAGAATCACTTGATTTTAATGAAAACATTTTCTTTAATATGTAGAAGAAAATAATTTAGAACTTAGGGATATTCAATTCCATTTTTCATCTTTTAACAAATTTTAAATAATATATAAATATTTGTTATTTATCAACTTTAAATTTACCAATATTTCACTGAATTTTACTATAAATATTTTTCATATATTTAATGTATAATAATTAACTTTATTTTAAAACTTTGAAACTTTTCAACAAACTTTTTAATTTGTTATAAATATTTTTTATATCTCAATATATACCAATTTTTTGAGACCTATCTATCCATATATGCCATATTTGCCAATATAAAATCCACTTAAGTACCACAGTTGTGTCCACTACATTTTAAACTTCTGAACTATCTGGATCGCGTGGTCCGTCCGCGAGAGCCTGCGTCACCTTGCGCTGGTAGATCGGCGTCGACTACACTGAGGCGCCGAGCGGTCCAGCGTCGCGACGAGCAGGACACACTGCGCCGGTGCGCTTCGCCCGCCCAAACACACGTGCACTACACACCATTCATAGCAACGCAACGGATACAGGACCTAAAGAATGCAATGCACGAATTAATGCAAAATTTTATTTTGTCACTCGCCAGGTAAGAGATAAAAAAATCCTGTTAAAATCGTATATCGAGATAAGTTTTAAGTTCCCTAGTGCTAGTAACTATTGGGATTCTCATTTTGGTGGTTGTGAATGTAGTTTACACCATTAAAAATCTGTTGTGGCCAGCACAATACCTCTCGCCACTTCCTTTTTTGGTTACATAAGTATAGGGCGCGAACAGTCATGCTACATTGTTGGCCTTGACAAGCAGATGTGAGGGCCCGTTTCAGAATGATAATTAGTAACTATGTACATAGATGTCAAATGTCAGAATTTTTCATTAAAAATTTCAAGATTTTCGAAATTCACGTAGTTAATTTGTCACCAGGAATGTGGAATTTACTTGTCGAGGAAAATAAACCACATGGACTTGGAAAATCACTAAATTTAGATTGAGAAATTATGATATTTGACATCTATATACATAATTACTAGCTATAATTCTGACATGGGCATATCTGCTTGTCAAGGCCAACAAAGTCACATGACTGCTCGCGCCCTATTGTATTTAATATTTCTTGTATACCTACACTCTACACCAAAAATTCTACTTATATCTATTCTTTATATTTAGATTGTTTAATTTTAAATTCATTTTATGAAGAATTTTTGCCCTCTTCTAATTTTTCAAAAAAATTCTAATTCATTGTCAGGATTGACAGTATTTTTGAAGGATATATGTAATATACCTATAATTTTAAATATTTAACTATTGATACAATAAGAAATAAAGTGTATGTACTTCCCAGAAAAAATCTTTAGTAATGTCTCTGGAGTTTTGACACTGACATTTATCTGTCAGTTACAAACATTTTAATTTTATTCAATTAGTTTCCATGACATTATTTGGGCTGTGAGATTTATTACAATAGATTATTATATAACTTATATTTCTTTATCTCTAAATCTATAAAAGATAAAATAGAATATTTATATGTATCAGATAGAGAATTTACTCTTCTTTAATACAATCAAGAATAAAAAATTTCAAAAAATAATATTTAGTTGATTTTTATAAGAATCTGCTACTTCCGGTTGTCCAATTATTAAAAAAACCTTTTCAGCTCTTCCCAGTAATGTCCGATTGAGAAATACGTAGTTAAACAGATATTAAGTATTATAGTTTTTGAGAGAATCGTCCTTTCAACCGACCCCCATACATACATACATACATACATACATATACATACATCCACACACACACACATATACATCCACGCACACGCATACATCCCCATACACACACATACAGACATCATCGTAAAAATATTAAAATTGGATTGTAGGGACCTTAAAACGTGCTTAATCATTAAAATCTGGATATGCGATTTTTAGCATGAATCCATTACCTCTCAGCGAGAGGTAAAAAGGGATGTTACTTTAAATGTCAGTTAGAAATGCACTGCTTCTTTAACAAATCTACTCTTTTCTGTACCCACGTGGTTAATATGTCACCAGGATTGTGGAATTTACTTGTCCATGAAAATAAACCACATGCAATTGGAAAATCACGGAATTTAAAAAAAATTATGTTATTTGACATCTATGTACATAAGTACTAGCAATCATTCTGACATGGGCCCCCATATCTGCTTGTCAAGGTTAAAAAAGTCACACGACTGCTCGCGCCCTAACGTATTTAACATTTCTTGTATATCTACACTCTACACTAAAAATTCTACTTATATCTATTCTTTATATTTAGATTTTTTAAATTTAAATTCATTCTATGAAGAAATTTTGTGCTACTCCTCTAATTTTTCGAGATGTTTCCAATTCATTGTCGGGAGTAACAGTATTTCAGAAGGGTATGTGTAATATGTCTATAATATTAAATATTTAACTATTAATACATTAAGAAATAATATAATATATGTACTTCCCAGAAAAAGGCTTCAGTAATGTCTCCGGATTTCTGACACTGGCATTTATCTGTCAGTTATAAACATTTTAAATTTTCAACTATTTTGCATGGCATTCTTTCGGCTGTAAAATTGATTACAACAGATTAAATTATATATTATTATTTATTTTATCTCTAAATCTATAGAATATATAATAAAATATTTAAATGTATCGGACAGAGAATTAAATTTTCTTTCATATTACCAAGAAAAATTTAAAAAATAATATTTTTCAAGAATCTTTTACTTTCGGTTGTCCAATTGTTACCGAAATCTTTTTAGATCTTCTCATGAATGCCCGATTGGGAAATACGTAGTTAAACAAATACAAAGTCTTATAATTTTTGAGTAATTGTCGTTCCAACGTTCCACACACATACACACACACACACATACACACACGCACACATACATACACACACACACAGACATCATCATAAAAATGTTAAAATCGGATTGCAGGCACCTTAAAACGTGCTTATTCAATAAAATCTGGATATGCGATTTTTAGCATGAATCCAATATCTCTCTTAACGAAAAAAATTGTGAAAATTCGTAGTTCAATTTTCTAAAAACATGGAAAGAATTCAGAAGAAACATTTTACCGAAAGATCTGAAAGATTTTTTGTTTTTAAAACTTACCATAAAATATAAATTGTCGCAGTTTATGTTATTAATCCATGGTTTTAAAACGGACAAAATAAATTTACTTCCATAGTAAATTTAATTATATTAACAAATTCGAATCAGTTTTATTCATTTTATAACATTTATAATATTAATATCAAAAGTTCGACTGTTATTTGAAACAATAAATTTTATTCATCTAAACCCGTTTTAAAATGTTAAGTTTTACCGAACTTTATGGCGTTATGAAATATCACTTTTTACATAACTGACACGAAATGAGTTTTGTAATAGTTATTTTCGTAACAAGTTATGATAAATACCAAGTATCATGCAAGTGTAAATTGACTCAGGACGCGTAGCGGAGTTCAAGTCAAAACACACAAGTTTTGGGTTCTCTAGAATACGAATTTACTATTTCTACGATAATGTGTGTGTGTATGGCGATCATTTCGGATCGCATAACTGCAATACCACAATTCTAAAAATTATATTTTTTTCGTATTCCTAGAGATTACATCCAGAAGAAGAAGTGAGTAGATTTTGGTTATAATTGGTCCACCGGAAGTACACTCATTTACAACTTTTAACAGTTTTTCTTAAGAAAACGCAGTTAAATATCATTTATTGGCATATGTCATAAAGTTTAAAGCATGTTAATATCTGTACGATGTGATTGCATTTTATACTTCATATTCAATATATATAGAGTTAAAGGATCATAAAGATAATAAATTTCATAAATCAACCAGCTATGCTAACCATGGAAACTGCTAATATATTTAGATAATTCGAATTACAGATGTCAATATCAATGAAAAGTAAATGAATGTGGCCGAAATGAGGATGTTGAGATATATGTTGGGGAAGACACAGAAAGATAGGATAGTTTTTAGAAAGATACGAGATATGATTACATTGGTTTGAACATGTCATGAGAGATGGAAAATATATTAGAAGAATGACACTGACATTTTGCATTTATCTGTTAATTACAAACATTTAAATATCTCAACTAGTTTCCATGGAGTTTTTTGGGCAACGAGATTTATTACAACAGATTATTCTATATTATTATATCCTATATCTCCAAACCTATATAATAAGAATTTTATATGTGTCAGATTGAGAATTTAATTATTTTTATTATTTGTAATACTATAAATCTTCAAAAAATAATATACAGATTTTTTTTTTTAGAAATTACCACCTCCGGTTGTCTAATTATTACCAGAACCTATTCAACTCTTCCCATTAATGTTAGATTGAGGAATCCGTAGTTACACAGGTCTTTAGTCTTATAGAATTTGAGAAATCGTACCTACAGCATCCTCATACACAGACACACACACATACACACACACACACACACACACACACACACACACACACACACACACAGAGACATCATCGTAAAAATGTTATAATCGGATACTAGGGACCTTAAAACGTGCTTATTCACTAAAATCTGGATATAAGATTTTAGCATGAATCCAATACCTCTCTTAGCGAAAGGTAAAAATTGAAATGACAGGAGGTCACAAATTCATTAAATAAAAATATTTAAATTGTTTCAGTAAACTTATAAATTAGTTTAATCACGGAACCTTTAAATATTATAACACCTGGAAATGCGCATAATAGGGTATTCTCTCATGATTACAAACATTAAAAAGTTATTTAAAATACTAAAGTTGATTGGTAAACGAGAGAGAAAAAGCAAAAAAACATGTTATAAATTGATTGTTGCAAAAGATATAAAGCATTAAAATTTTGATGATGTACTAGTTGTACTATCAATGGGAGACCAGTTGATATCCCTACTACATGCTCGAATATGATAACACGCCGCATTTAGGTACGTACATGCTCGGGTCTACTTCGGTTCGTTCGGGAGTATTCGTACTACAGCTGTAGGGATAAATAAATGTAATCATTTACTTAAAATGGTTTTCTTATAATTATCTTTACATTTTTTTAGTAATAATATGTAATATTACAATTAAATATATTTGATTTCCTACCTTTTGTAATACTTACTGAATACCATCTCGAAAACTCATGAACCACTGATTGTACACCGCTGGTACGTACAACTAGTACGTCACGTATCACGTGACCTACCAAAATTAAATTTTAAAAATTAATATCTCGCTTATTAAAAGGAATTTTTAATTCGGGTTTTCACAGGTACTCTTAGAAATACCTGTTCTTTAAGAATAAAAAATAAAAAAAATATGCGAGAATACCCTATTGTTATATGGTGATAACAAATACAGAAATCAATGTTGCGCAACTTCAAGTTCAAAAAGTTGCTAATTCTTTTCCAATAATACTAGTTTGATAACATGTTTCGTTGAAACTAAGTAACAAACTATACTTGTTTACTCTTAACCATGGTTAACATTCAATTTGAAATTCAGCTAAACAGTAATCAACTCAAACATTATAATTTATTTTCAAGCATGTAGAACGAACTGCAAAAATGTTTTTTTTTCTTTAAGCCTAGCATAAATCATAGTATCCATTTACCGACTATTGTGATACCTATAGTAAGCTTTTGTTATTAATAAAACTTATTTTTGTCTCGTAGCATATTAGATTGAAATGATGATGACTCTGGTAAGCGTAATTGTACAATATTAAAAAATCTGATGTGGCCAGCACATAACCTCTCGCCGTATATTTTACCTGGCTGTATGCATAAAGCAAAGATTATTTTTATAAATACAAATAATATATTCATATAAATCTATGACGTATAAACTTCTTTATTATTCAATAATAGCATGTCTCAACATGAAGATATTTTACCATAAATTATGTTACAATAAATTACAAAGTAGAGTTTACCATATATAAATATTAGGCTGGTAACAGAAATTTTCAATTCGAACAACTTTGTTTACTTTCTCTTCATATTCTTCTAGTAAAAACATTAATTTTGGGCGGTCTAAAATGTATATATCTGGATTGTGCATCTATTCTTATATATCTTCTTTTATATTTTATTTTTTCATACTTGTTATATCTAAATAACCTTAATTCCCTTTAATAAAGTGACGGATAGATTGCACTCCGATTTTGTCAATATTTACAACTTACTTGAGAAGAATTTGATAGCTTTTTCGCAATTCAAAGTTACTCTAGTCTACAGTACTGGTGTACATTGTCCCATAATGTTTGAAACAAATTTAAGTCCTTCAACCTAGACTTGTCATCTCCATAATAGTCACAGATCAAGAACTAAGGGATTCTCCAAGTACATTTTTAATTCATTACTCATTATTTCTGACACTGACATTTATCTGTCAGTTACAAATAATTTAAATTATCAACTATTTTTCATGGCATTCTTTCGGCTGTCAAATTTATTACAACAGATTATTTTATATATTATACTTCTTTTATCTCTAAATCTATGGAATATATAATAAAATATTTAAATGTATCAGATAGAGAATTTAATTTTCTTTAATATTACCACGAAAAATTTTCAAAAAATAATATTTAGAAGATTTTTTTTCAAGAATCTTCTACTTCCGGTTGTCCAGTTATTACCAAAACCTTTTCAGATCTTCCCATGAATGTCCGATTGGGAAATACGTTGTTAAACAAATAGTTTTTGAGTAACCGTCCTTCCAACATCCCACACACATACACACACACACACACACACACACACACACACACACATCCACACACACACACACACACAGACATCATCGTAAAAATGTTAAAATCGGATTGTAGAGACCTTAAAACGTGCTTATTCAATAAAATCTGGATATGCGATTTTTAGCATGAATGCAATACCTCTCTTAGCGAGAGGTAAAAATTATGAATCTATATTTTTTCGATATCATTATTTTTTGTTTTCAAGCCTCGAAACTTTCGTCATACTATGTCAAGAACCAATAAAAAATACTCCCCCACATTTTATTTATTCAAAATATATTCAAACCTCTTATATAATATACAAGTGACAAATTCGTAGAACCTTATGGACGTTAAATACGCAATTCAAAAGTTATTTAGTTAAATTTCACAAGTACTTATACTTATTTATCACACATGGGAGATGCGACAAAATATATTTACTTTAAAAAAATCTGTTGTGGCCAGCACAATACCTTCCGTTAATCCTGTGTATAATATATAAATTGCATACATAATTTTTCTGGCAAAAGATTCTAAATTTCCAGTAAAATTATTTCATAAACAAACTATTCAAATTGCACTTGACACTGACATCTTCTTCCTCTTTAGCTTTTCCCATTCGTTAGGGGTCCCTATTTTTGCGTGTCGTTCTCATTCTGTTCTTTTTCTCTCAAGTCTTCCGCAATGCAGTCCTTCCACCTTATCTTTGGTCTTACTTTGTTTCTTCAACCTCCTATTACTAAACTACTCATTATTGTTCAAATATAATTCTTCATTTCTCCTCATGACTTGTTCAAACCAATGTAATCGTCTTTCTTGTATCTTTCTAGAAACTTGTAACACTAGAGTGTTACTTCAACATCCTCATCTCTGCTACACTAATTTACTTTTTATTGATACTGACATCTGTCAATTTGAATTATATGAATATATTAGTAGTTTCCATGTTTAGCATAGCTGGCTGAATTATAAAATTTATTTTCTTTATAATTCTTTAACTCTATATCTATTGAATATGAAGTATAAAATGTAATCAAATCGTATAGAGAATAATATATTCTTTAAGTTATAATAACGTTAAATGTCAATAAATCAAATTTAACTTTTAAATCTTCAAATGAGGCTACTTCCAGTTCACCAATTATAACCAAAATCTAATCAGTTGTTCTTCTGGATGTAAACTTGAGGAATATAATTTTTGGAATCGTGGTATTGAAGTTATGGGATCCGGAACTTTTGTCACACATACACAGACACACAGACAGACACACACACACACACACACACACACAGACACACATACATACATACATACATACAGACATCATCGTAAAAATGGTAAAATCGTATTATAGGGACCCTAAAATATGCTTATTCACTAAAAACTCATCATTGAATTTTTTGACCAAAGACAATACCTTCCTTACCTAAAGGTGACGGAACGTAAAAATTAACCAAAATAACGATTTATGAAAGAAACTTAAATTGGACAAAAAATAAACAATATTACATATTTAATAATTTAATAATTATTTATAATAGATTGCATTCATCGTAGCTAACGAATTAAATTATCTATGATTTTGTGGTTTAAATTTCCTATATTTCCATGCATCCATTATAATTTTAAATAATTGCTTAGAATTAAATATTATACCTTGCAATATTTATGTAAATGGTTTCAAACAGAATTTATTTGAATTAATGATCAGTGACTGTTTGCGAGTTAACAGTCACATGAAATCCGCTCATTACTCTTTTTTATTTACCACTTTCTAACGGTTAAAAATGAATGAGTGGTTCACAAATAAAACACGAATTCCAAGGAAATTCCTGTAATATATCTTCAAACCTACTAACCACTCCTTAGCAACTATCGTGCAAATATTTCATAGGTAAGAAAAATTCATGTCGAATTCGAACCTCGTCGCAATGTCTTTAACGGTGTAGGAGTTAATGGATAAAATATGAGAAACTTGCCGATATGAAACTGTTCAAAATATTAAAGAAATTTATTTATAATTCCATTGTGTCTTGTTCGTGAAGCACTCATTCGCTAAATTTGTGTAATATATAGGAAAAATAATTTCACAGTGAATTAATATTTTAAAACCACGTTCTCTTACATTTTAACCGTGTGACAGTGGTGAATAAAAAAAGAGTAATGAGTTGAGTAGAATCGGTCTATAACTCGCAAATTGTCATTTGATCTTTAATACAATTGAAATTCTGTTAGAAACCATTCACAAAAATATTACAAGGAATAATTCTAAAAGTAATTATTTAAAATTATAACGGATGCATGGAAATCCATGAACCACAAAATGATCAATAATTTACTTAATTCGATGCTACGATAAATGCAATCTATTATACATTATTATTATTAAAGTATGAAATATGTAATAGTGTTGGTTTTACTTCCCGCTAACCGTGTTAAGGGTATCGAGATTTTGTTAAATGACCACGTTTTAAGGACCCTACAATCCAATTTTAACATTTTCACGATGATGTCTGCGTGTATGTGTGTCTGTGTTTCTGTGCGTCTGTGTGTGTGTGTGTGTGTGTGTGTGTTTGTTTACGCTCTAACTCAAATCCTATAAATCAGAAAATTTCTGCCTTATTCTAGTACGGAAAAAGCCATTAGATTTTGGTGGTAAATGACCACGTTTTAATGCCCTAGAATCCAATTTAACATTTTCACGATGATGTCTGTGTGTATGTGTGTATCATTAGATTTTGGTGTAAATCGGATAAATGGAAACGGCGCTCAAAATAGTTTTTCTTTCCGAAAAATACATTTAATTTTTTTTTCGCAATTTATGTTATTATAAAAATTAAAAATTATTTAATTTTCTATGGTTCTACATTAATACTTTTTTATGTGTTTTATGGATAAATTTATAAAGTTATCTATATTTTCAATCACGGAGCCTATGCTTTATAGATAAACAGAACTCCTTGGTTACATAGTTCTGATCTCAAATATATGTAACTGGCAGGTAAATGTCACTGTCAAAAAACTAATCATTTCAAATTATAATAGTAATGTTTTAAAAAGAAAATAGTAAATAGAATAATAGTTATATGGAAAGGAACTTAATATAGTTTTCAGCATTAGTAAATATGTAGGTATTTATTTAAATTCTTCTTCTTCTTTTTTCTCATAGCCTTTTTCCCGTGTTACACAGGGCAGTTACGTATTTAAAGTAATAAAAAATAAATGGCGGGAGGTACTGTGTTGGCCATATCAGATTTGTATAAAGCTCTATTTTTGTTGCACCTCACATCTGTATATAAATACATAAGTGTTTGTCAAATTTAGGATGATTCTTTTGAATTACTTATTTAACGTCCATAAGGTTCTATGAATATGTCACCTTTACATTATATAAGAAGTATGGAAATATATTGAATATTTAAAATATAGGGGAGTATTTTTTATTGGTTCCTACAAAGGAGTTCTATTTATGTCCGATTCTGTATGTCATACAAGATTTTTTGACAAGTTAACATTACCAATGCGATATAAATTTTATTTGACACTGACATCTGTCAATTAGTAATATTTGAATATTCTGTTTCCATGGTGCAGATTTTAGCAGCATAGGTTGTATGATATTTCTTTATTATTTTTTTATCTCTAAATACGAAGAATAAAATATAATTACCTTAAATCGAATAGAGAATAAAATATTCTTTAATATTTATAATACTACAAAATGTCAAAAAATTATATTTAATGGGGGTTTTTTGAAGAAAAACTGTTAAAATCTTAAAATTAGGGTACTTCCGAGTAACTAGTCGGAACCAAAATCTAATCATCTCTTCATATGGTCGTACAAAAGAAGAATGTGAAAGAAATATAATTTTTCGAATTGTAGTATTGAAGTTATCGGAGGAGAAGTTATTGTTACACACACAAACAAATACATATAAATACGGGGACACATACACATACATACATACGAGTATACATAAATACATACAGATATCATAGTAAAAATAGTAAAATTGTGCTTATTCATTAAAAACTCTATCGAATTTTTTGACGAAGACAATACCTTCCTTACCTAAAGGTGACAGAAGGTAAAAACGATTTAAATTACATAATTATTGTACCTTACAGACAAAGGATAATAGTTTTGCATCCCTTAGACCACAAAATTAAAATATTTTATTTTAAACTTGGAATTTCTTAATTTTACTTAGGTCTGCTCCTACCACCTCTAATTAAAGTGACTGTTGGTAACCAACGGTTATGTTGTAAAATTGTTTTTACCACCTTTCGTTAGAAATAACTGGAAGTTAAAACTACTGTTCGCATCGCTTCTAACCTTCAGTCTTATCTAATTTTAATAGAGGTGGTAGGACCGGGCCTTATAAGATATTTTAAAACATTTAAAACTGCAGGAAATAAATGTAAATTATTGTAACATTAAATGAATGTTATTTTGTGTAAAATTTTAAAATATCCTGCGCCTTAATTATTTTCATTTTGGAGCTCCTACACGTTATCGTACACCTTTCTTTTAAGTAACGCCCAAATAGTTTCAATAGGCCTCGACTGAGTATGTTAGGAGGATTGTATTAGCTGAGTACAAATGGTATGTTTTTACCCCCAAGCACTGCGTTGTTGTTTGGGTATAGTCGCATAAAGCTGGGTCAGACTAAAACATAATCTCTTCCTTAACATGATGTAAATTGACGAAATCAAGCAACTTTGGCTGGCAATTTGCCATGTCTAACGATTTGTCAGGAGATGCCTGTTTCGGAAATTGCATCACACACCATTATTCTATCTAAAAAAATTCCGTGCCTTTGAATTCTATATTGAAACGTTTTTGAAGTTACTTACAAGAAAGATTTTCAGCAATGTGTATGAGCCCCAAAATGAAAACAATTAAGAAGGATTTTTTTAAAAGACACATGATATAAATTTGCCAACGACTCTTGGGGCAATTCATAACTAAACTTCGGCGTATAGAAAACATGCGTCAATAGCTCTATATTTAACATGATTTTTAAAGTTAATATTAATTAGAGTATTAATTAAGAGGTTTAAAATACTTTCTTTAAACCACAGTATGACGACCCTGCACATCCATCATGAATTTACGAACGATGGAAAGAGGCAAAGAAGCGTCTATCAACAGGTTATATTATTGATATTTCGTAAGTGTTATTCCAAACCACATTATACTTACACGTTATGATATAAATATATTTCATGAATATTATTTAAAGTTAGAAAAATTTCCATAAACTAATTTATTTAGAAATAAAATTTACCGGTAAAGTAATATTCAATTTTAATTTCTTTACGAAATACTGACGTAATATTTTGATATGGACTCTATTTATTTAACGTTATTTTTATTTAATATTGATTATAATTTATATACAGCGTGCCCCTATTATTTTTTCTCACCTGGAAGTTTGAGCATAGGCAACCCAGAATACGTTTCACAAGCTACTTCGAAATAGTACTTTAAATTAAATAATTACAATAGGCAAGAGAAAAAAATGTGATGTGGCCAGCACAATACCTTCCGTCAGTCCTGTGTATTATGTATAAATTCCATACACAAATTTTCTTGCAAAAGATTCTAAATTTCCAGTAAAATTATTTCATAAACAAATTATGCAAATTGCTATGACACTAACATCTTCTTCTTCTTCTTTAGCTTTTCCCATTCGTTACGGGCCGCTATTTTTTATTTCCTTCTTCCACTCATTTCTGTTTTGCGGGTCGTCCTCATTCGGTAGCTTTTCTCTCAAGTCTTCCGCAATACAGTCCTTCCATCTTATCTTTGGTATTCTTCTGTTTCTTCCACTTTCTATTACTAAGCTATTCATTCTTCTTCCAATATATTATTTATCTCTCCTCATGATATGTTTAAACCAATGTAATCGTCTCCCTTGTATCTTTCTAGTTCTAATACTCAAGTTATTTCCCTTATTCATTCATTCCTTACCGTATCTTTCCGTGTCTTCCCCAACATCTATCTCAAAGTCCTCATCTCTATCACATTCATTTTCTTTTCAGTTAGAATTTTCTTAATATAGTAGCTGTTTCCAGGATTATAGCATAGGTGGCTGATTTATAAAATATAATTTCTTTATAATTTTTTTTAACTCTATATCCATTGAATATGAAATATAAAATGCAATCAAATCGTATGGAGAATAATATATTGTGTAAGTTATAATAATATTGAACTGAGTTTTTCAAGAAACACTGTTAAAATCTTCAAATGAGGATATTTCCGGTTGACTAATTATAACCAAAATCTAATCAAGTCTACATATGGTTGTAAGGAAGAGGAATACGCAAGAATTGTAATTTTTGGAATTCTATTATTGGAGATTTCGCAGCCGAAACCGCGGTCACACACACACGAATACACACACACATGCACACACACATACAGACATCATCGTACAAATAGTAAAATCGGATTGTAAAGACCCTAAAGCGTGCTTATTCAATGAAAACTCACCATCGAATATTTTGACCAAAGACAATACCTTCCGTGCCTAGAGGTGACGGAAGGTAAAAATCTAAATATAAAGAATAGATGTAAGTAGAATTTTTGGTGTAGAGTTAGGTACAACGAATAAATACCGTTCAGTACGCATCTAGCGCTGAAAAACCGCGCTATATCTTGCTAGTCTAGCGCTATCCCAGCTGAACGCAAGCAATGATTGTGGTCCGCAAAAGTATATACCATGTTAATCTCCTATATACACCTAGACAAAAGAAAATACCGGTATATTCATACACGTGATTTTTTTTTTGTTTTTCAACGGTAGGTATTTTGCTATTATAGTTGAAGGAAGAAATATTTGGAACTGACTTATGCAGGGTTTACAATCTTTTATGGACGGTTGGGTTTGTTTGTGGTCAGGATTCATAAATTATTCGAACTTGAAGGCATCAATTTTAGGGTAAGAAATGGGCCGTATTTAATAATGATGTTAGAAAAAGTGTTTTTAAACGCATTGTTATTTGAATACAGATTTAAAAGTACATAATTAGGAAACATCTTATAATATTTTAATCTCTTTTTACTTTACAAATTGACGTTAGAAGAAATACACTTAAAACGAATCATTATTTTAATACAGATTTAAAAGTACATCTTGAATGCAAATTTCGGGTACGGCCCAGGACAGAAAACTCTACCTGGCTCCGAGTACCATTACCGCAAAGTCCATAAAACTTTATAACGACCAATTGGCAGAATCTATAATGAGTTCCAAATATTTCTTCCTCCAACTATAAACTTGTACATTTACTATGTCACTAATAAAACCCTAATTCCTTGGAATTACATAATTATACAAAATAGGGCCTTTATTTATATTACGTTTTCACTCAATACAATCTCCCCAACTATTGAGGTTTGAGTTATTTAACTGGCTGTAAACAGGCCAAAACAAAATATAACGTGTTTCATAACAACAAATTATATAATTCCTTAAATATATATACAAAAAGCTTTCCTTGAAAACAAATTTTAATTAAAAAAAATATATTAAAAATTGTCAGGACTTCTTGCGGTTAATTTTAATGAAATGAGAAAAAAGATCAAACATAAATAAAATATCGGCAATGCAACAAATCGTAATTTTGTTTTATTAAATTGATTTCTTTAGTACGGCAAGTAACCTTCGTTATGAAAAGTTGAGGAGCGTTTATGCAAAACTGAATAAATCCATCAAAGTAAATATTTAGAAGTATGATGAAATGTTAAACCGCTAATGTTCGATTCATTACATTAACGAATTATATATATTATGATTTTTATTATGCTGTTGAATCAAAAATATTTGGCCAATATCGAGTAATTAACTATGAATATTTGGATTTATCTCATTTTGCTTAAATTATTACTCTAGTTTTTAACTTTTTTACTTTGCTTGCATTTTATACAAAGAAAATACTACCTGCTTAACTTTTATTTACTATAAGGATTTATCTCTTATTTAAAAACTATATTTTACATCTAACAATTTTTCTTTTTTTTTGAAAATTGGATTTATTCAGTTTTGCATAAACAATCCTCAGTTGTAAATATGGCAATAAATATTAAACATGAGGAATGACAACAACATATGAACATATTGCGAATTAGAAATTACAGCATGTACATGCTATATAGAACAAACCTGCAATAGCAAAAAAAAATCTTTGAAATATAGTTTTACTGGATATTTGGCGGGACTACAGTCAGGTACGAGCAAAGACATTAGAATGGATACCGCTCAACATAAAAAGAAATACGGACAGGAAGAATGGAAGATGGCAGGACGATTTATGGGCAGCTGTACGGAAATCCTGTGTTACAAAAGCAAGGGACCGTGTAACGTGAAAACAGCTTGGAACGATCTTTGTGAAAGGGACAATTATTCCAGTGGATAATTAATTTAACTGAAATATTTTATTATATTTATACGGGATATCCGGATTACGAAGGGCTCCATTGGGGCTCGGAAACTGTAGGAGATACGGCATCGGTTAAATGGGATATTTTCCCAAAAATTCTCATAGGTTACTAGATATTGGCGGAAATCTGAATTTGGTCGATTTTTTCACTTTGAAATTCCTTCTAAACTATCAGTAATCAAGAAAAATATTTCAAATGACAAAGTTACATATTTTTATTGTCTATCCAGTGGCGTACCAAAATAATTCTTTTATCGGTAAACCAATTTTATAATTTCACGCTATGGTACCCTAGCGCCATCTGTGAGGTTAGAGAGTAACTATTTATACCTTATAAAATCCTTTACCAGCCATATAAATCGTGCGCTCTTCCTAGTTCTGATACGCAAGCAGCGTGTATTTGTTTAGTTTTTTTGCGGTTTCGTCGCATTTTTATTTTTGATGCTAAATTCATTCAGACATTACTGACGGCGGAGAAGGAGCATTTTCGCTTGGAAGTCGCTTGAGAGTTGGTACAAAACGATGAAAGTGTGCTGAAACCCGTCATAACAGGTGTCGAAACATGGGTTTATGACTATGATCCAGAAACAAAACATCAAATAAAGTCTACCGGTGCATTCAAGGTCCATTTTAGCAAAAGACTTCCAGAGTCTAGGCATGTTTCAATACTTGGATACACCGACGGGAACGTGTTGTACAGACAAATGGGGACTACTCTGAAGGATGCCACTCGCCGAAACCCGCAGAATAAAGTCAGTAGCCGGTACGCAGTTATTAATCTAGGTAGGATATTTTTAGGACAGACTTCGTATGTGGCCGCCAAATTTAGGGAATCTAAGTGACACGTTTCATAATAAAACCGGCTGCCTGTTATATTTTCTTTATGATTTTTTATCTGTACCATTTATTAGTTAATTCAAATTTGATCTTCCTATCATTTCTGTTATGATGATAGTCGGCAGATTTGAATTAATTTCTTGTGTTTACTTTGTAGCCGTGTTGCTAGCGTGTTAGCTGTTTTGCTTGAAGTTTAATAATTCACATCGAAGTTCAAATCCCACAACTAAATATGTTTTATTATTCCGTATTCTTGAAAATTACCCATACATTGTAATTGTTCGACTACATTGTATGCCGTTTGTTTGTAAAAAGTATTTCTATATTTTGTTCAAATGTTAAACAAAAATCAAAATTTGTGAACTGACCCTAGTGAAATTAAAGCTGTGTTTGCCACTTAAACTGTTACCGACGTAACCAATTTTAAAATCCTCAAAAACAATTGTACAAAGTTGAACTTTGTAACACTGTTTTTGACTAAAACATTGTCACAAAACTGGCAGTGTAAACCGGAAATAGAAAAAGTACTTTTCAAACACTTTCTCTTGAAAAGTGACATTATAAAATCTAAAGCTTGCAGGAAAAGTATATTTTCTTAACAATAACAGAAAAATTCACGAATTCATTTTTGTACATTTTGTAATTTAATGAAATTTACTTTTACTTTTTAGTAATTTAAAATTTAGTATTCTGTTATTACCTCCCGCTACCCTTGGTAAGGAAGGTATGGGGATCGTGTTAAAAATCGTATATCAAGATTTTGGAAAATGACTACGTTTTAAGGTCCTTACAATCCAATTTAACATTTTCAAGATAATGTGTGATTTATGTGGGTATGTGTGTGTGGATCCTCTTTACGCTCTAACTCAAATACTATCGTTCAGAAACTTTTGAAACCTTGTATTTCTACCTTACTCTTATATAAAAAGATTCCATTAGATTTTGGAGTAAATCAGATAACCGGAAATGGCACTTTACTGGAAGCCCAAAATAGTTTGTCTTCAAAAAATACCTTTAAATGTTATTTTTTCGAGATTTATGTTATATAAAAATTAAATATTATTAAATTTTCTACAGTTTTGCATTAATACTTTTTCTATATATTGTGTGGATAAATTTATAAAACTATCTATAATTTTAATCCCAAAGCTTGTGCTTTAAACACAACTCATACACATGGTTACACAATTCAAATTTCAAATGTTTGTAACTGACAGATATATGTCACTGTCAACAAACTAAGCATTTCAAATAATAATATTAACGTTTTAAAATGAAAATAGTAACTGGAACAATAATTATATGGAAAGGAACTTAATACAATTTCCAGCATAAGTAAATATGTAAATATATAGGTAAGATAATAAAAACATATATCATCACAGCATATTACCCATTGATGGGTGAGCCAATCTGCTTTGTACGCAGATGTCGGTAATAATGATGACATATTTGTTCCGTGCAGGTGTTTACCAGGCGTCACTTCACGCGAATCTTGAGAACGGGTTCGATTCCAACCGACGCCAAATATTTTAGAATTTTAAATGGCACAAAATTGACCCCTGTGTTGCACTCTCCACGCCAACAATGAATACAGGTAAGTATATAAATAAATAAAATAAATATATCATCACGGCATATTACCCATTTCTGGGTCTGCCAATCTGCTTTGTACACAGATTTTGGTAACGATGATGGAATATTTGTACCGTGTGGCCGTTTACCAGGGGTCACCTCACGAGCACTTATTGCTGGCGTGGAGAGTGCAGCACAGGGGTCATTTTTGAGCTATTTAAAATTCGAAATATTTGGCGTCGGTCGGGATCGAACCCGGTATTTAAAATTAATTTAATTTTAAGTATTTACATGAATAAAAATTAAATTAAACGGGCGGTATTGTGTTGGCCACATAATTTTTTGTATTTTATTTTTGATTGCTTTCATACGAAATAATAATATACGAATATACATGGCACGTATTTTCTTATTAAATTTTAATTTTTCATTCAGCTTGATACAAGATTGAATGGACCGCAGATATATTTACTATCCGAACGGGTACAATTTTACTTATTCTTAACATACAATGAACAAAAACTGCATACAATATGCAGTCGAATGAATTGAAATGGAACGTACTTTAAGTTGTAATATGCCATGCAGATTGAAAGCTCTGCTACATTGAAAGTCTTATAAAAAGAAAAATAATATACCAACTTCTTAACTAAGAAAGAACTCACAAGAAAAGAAGTTTCATGTATTGTACAGTAAACTGAATATACTTGGTAATATTGGTATACTTCTTATGTTATAATAAGAATGCTTAACATTTTGAAATTGGAGACATACAGGAACTAATTATTTTAAATTAGTTAATTGTGCAATATAATGTAACTTTGTATTTTAATGTCTAATTCGCATGTACATGTGTAATCTACTGCATGATGTCACAACAGAAGTGAAATGTTAAAGACCAGGAACTATGCTAACATGCTAGTATATTCGTAAAAGATAAGTCATAACAAGTTACGTGCAGTTAATTTCCGACTCTGTGAAATGGAATGTTTCAAACTATTGTTTTAAGATTCTCCAAGAGTACTTCTGTATCTTAACAAAAAAAAAATCTGATGTAGCCAGCACATAACCTCTCGCCGTATATTTTACCTGGCTGTATGCATAAAGCAAAGAATATTTTTATAAATACAAATAATATATTCATATAAATCTATGACGTATAAACTTCTTTGTTATTCAATAATAGCATGTCTCAACATGAAGATATTTTACCATAAATTATGTTACAATAAATTACAAAGTAGAGTACTATATATAAATATTAGGCTGGTAACAGCAATTTTCAATTCGAACAACGTTGTTTACTTTCTCTTCATATTCTTCTAGTAAAAACATTAATTTTGGGCGGTCTAAAATGTATATATGGATTGTGCATCTATTCTTACATATCTTCTTTTACATTTTATTTTTTCATACATGTTATATCTAAATAACACTAATTCCCTTTAATAAAGTGACGGATAGATTGCACTCCGATTATTCTTATATCGATGTGTAATTTTGTCAATATTTACAACTTACTTGAGAAGAATTGATAGCTTTTTCGCAATTCAAAGTTACTCTAGTCTATAGTACTGGTGTACATTGTCCCATAATGTTTGAAACAAATTTAAGTCCTTCAACCTAGACTTGTCATCTCCATAATAGTCACAGATCAAGAATTAAGGGATTCTCCAAGTACATTTTTCTTTCATTACTCATTATTTCTGACACTGACATTTATCTGTCAGTTACAAATAATTTAAATTATCAACTATTTTTCATGGCATTCTTTCGGCTGTCAAATTTATTACAACAGATTATTTTATATATTATACTTCTTTTGTCTCTAAATCTATGGAATATATAATAAAATATTTAAATGTATCAGATAGAGAATTTAATTTTCTTTAATATTACCACGAAAAATTTTCAAAAAATAATATTTAGAAGATTTTTTTTCAAGAATCTTCTACTTCCGGTTGTCCAATTATTACCAAAACCTTTTCAGATCTTCCCATGAATGTCCGATTGGGAAATACGTTGTTAAACAAATTTTAAGTCTTATAGTTTTTGAGTAACCGTCCTTCCAACATCCCACACACACACACACACACACACACACACACACACACACACACACACATCCACACACACACACACACACACACACACACACAGACATCATCGTAAAAATGTTAAAATCGGATTGTAGGGACCTTAAAACATGCTTATTCAATAAAATCTGGATATGCGATTTTTAGCATGAATGCAATACCTCTCTTAGCGAGAGGTAAAAATGTATCTATAAATAAGTACTAAGAAGATATTTTGCTGGTATTTAGTTCTTATAGAAAAGTAGATAATTTAGAAACCAGAGACCCGGAACGGGAAAAAAACCAAAACGATAAACGAAATAGACGAAAAAAAATCCGGAACAGAAACGAAACGAAATTCTTAACATTAGGACAACAATGATCAAAAACACGAATATGTGCTAAAGAATCTAATGTCGAAAAACTTATAAAAATTTACTACTTGGAATCAAAACTTGAGGCACAAAGTATTTATATAAATAACTATGAAATAAGCATATAAAAAGCAAGAATATTGTTGTGTTGAAATAGGTGTTTACCAGAGGATTATTTTACAGAGACTTAACAGATATTTGCCAGTACATTGAAAATTTGGCTCATCTACCTTATAAAAGAATGGAATATCTGTTATCCTCATTTGATTTGCCAATGCAATCGTACAAATTTTCGGCTATTTTTAGATTGAAAACAAAAAATCTGTTGTGGCCAGCACAATACCTCTCGCCACTGTCTTTTTTTGATTACATAAGTATAGGTCGCGAACAGTCATGTTTCATTGTTGGCCTTGACAAGCAGACGTGGGGGCTCGTTTCAGAATGATAATTATTAATTATGTACATAAATGTCAGAACTTTTCATTAAAAATTTCAAGATTTTCTAAATTCACGTAGTTAATTTGTCATCAGGAGTGTGGAATTTACTTGTCGAGGAAAATAAACCACATGGAATTGGAAAATCATTAAATTTAGAATGAGAAATTATGTTATATGACATCTATGTACATAATTACTAGCTATAATTCTGACATGGGCTCCCATATCTGCTTGTCAAGGCCAACAAAGTCACATGACTGCTCGCGCCCTAATGTATTTAACATTTCTTGTATACTTACAGTCTACACCAAAAATTCTACTTATATGTATTCCATATATTTAGATTTTTTAAATTATTCCATATATTTAGATTTTTTAAATTTAAAGTCATTCTATGAAGAAATTTTGTCCAACCTTTCTTTCTCGAGATGATTCCAAATCATTGTCAGAAATAACAGTATATATGAAGGGTATGTGTAATATACCTATAAATATTTAACTATTAATGCATTTAGAAATAATATAATGTATGTAGTTACCAGAAAAAGTGTTTAGTAATGTCTCCGGATTTCTGACACTGACATTTATCTGTCAGTTACAAACAATTTCAATTTTCATGGCATTCTTTCGGCTGTCAAATTTATTACAACAGATTATTTTATATATTATACTTCTTTTATCTCTAAATCTATGGAATATATAATAAAATATTTAAATGTATCAGATAGAGAATTTAATTTTCTTTAATATTACCACGAAAAATTTTCAAAAAATAATATTTAGAAGATTTTTTTTCAAGAATCTTCTACTTCCGGTTGTCCAATTATTACCAAAACTTTTTCAGATCTTCCCATGAATGTCCGATTGGGAAATACGTTGTTAAACAAATTTTAAGTCTTATAGTTTTTGAGTAACCGTCCTTCCAACATCCCACACACACACATCCACACACACACATCCACACACACACACACACAGACATCATCGTAAAAATGTTAAAATCGGATTGTGGGGACCTTAAAACGTGCTTATTCAATAAAATCTGAATATGCGATTTTTAGCATGAATCCAATACCTCTCTTAGCGAGAGGTAAAAAGGGTAGCAAGTTTTCGTCCGAGAAAGAGATTGATGATGGATTTTATTATTAGGATTAGTTGGAGGCTATTGAGAAGTGAAAAGAAGTACACAATTCTTGAACTACTTTGAACATATTTAAAATTATATTCTGAATAATATGAACCATGTGTCATATTCTCAATAGTTATTCTAATGTGACCTTCGTAGTGATATACGAGTAGGTACTGATTTCTATCCTTTATATAAGACATTTCTTATTTGAAGTCAAATAAAGAGCCTTGTATGATATGACTTTTACATTACTCACTGGAAATTACAGGTCTTTGGTGGGTAGTTATGAAGAATGATTCTCTTCTGAAGGAATTAAACTCGTGGTTTTGTAATAAGAGTACATCCCTTTAATCTTAACTTTGCTTCTTTAGATTATTATCTGCGTTTTAAGAGGTTCTACAGTGCCGAATTTCCACAAATCAAGATAAAGTCGTGCGTTCGCGATTTGTCTTTTTAACGACGTCGCAAGATGCTTTTGATCAATCAGCAAAATAAAACTTAAATAATGAAGAGGACTTCCTTCGTGCTTAATTAAGCTGATGTATTCCAAGTAGGTACCGTTTTACAATATATTATATAAAATGAAAAATTCATTTTTTTAAAATTAAATTACCATTCCCAAAGTATGGAAAATTACAAGATTGCTAATAAATTGTCGAAATAAAGCTTTATTAAAATCATTGTAATGAAAGACGTTTTTTTAAAACATACCAGGTGTTTACTTTTTTTACAAACGCTAGGATATTCAATGGTAACATTTTAATATGCCTGTAATATCTGCCCTATAAATTTTTGAAATGTATTTATAAGATGCATTTTTTAATTCTGAATATGTTTTGTAATTGAACTTTTGTCTAAAATTAATAAGGCATGAGCTAAGCCATATGAAAATAATATTACTATTGAATTTCCTATGGTCCATAAATGGAGATACCCGATATATGTAGTGAGTAATATATTAAACTATTTTACATTAATATAATTATAAAATTTATTTACCTTAAATTATTAAGAAAAAGTACCAAATTCTCGGCTAAGAATGTGGCTAGCTACAATTCATTTTGTTTTTAAGAATTCAATGTTGCGGAGATAGGATTTATTCGACCATGTTTTCAGATTGGCCCAAATTGCGACAAAGTTTACACAGACGATTCATTTTATTTTCACTTACTTTTTTACCTTCCGTCACCTCTAGGTAAGGAAGGTATTGTCTTTGGTCAAAAAATTCGGTGGTTAGTTTTCATTGAATAAGCACGTTTTAGGGTCTTTACAATGCGATTTTACTATTTTTACGATGATGTCTGTATGTGTGTGTGTGTGTGTTCGTGTGTGCGTGTGTGTATGTGTGTGTGTGTCCCCGCCTTTTCGGACACGATATCTCCAATACTAGAATTCCAAAAATTACAATTCTTGCGTATTCCTCTTCCTTACAACCATATGCAGACCTGTTTAGATTTTGGTTATAATTGTCCAATTGTTACCAAAACCTTTTCAGATCTTCCCATGAATGTCCGATTGGGAAATACGTTGTTAAACAAATTTTAAGTCTTATAGTTTTTGAGTAACCGTCCTTCCAACATCCCACACACACACATCCACACACACACACACACACACACACACAGACATCATCGTAAAAATGTTAAAATCGGATTGTAGGGACCTTAAAACGTGCTTATTCAATAAAATCTGGATATGCGATTTTTAGCATGAATCCAATACCTCTCTTAGCGAGAGGTAAAAAAGGGAAGTAACTCTAGTGTTAGAAGTGTTTAGATATAAGAGAGACGATTACATTGGTTTGAACATGTTATGAGGAGAGATGAATATATTAATAGAAGGTGGAAGAAACAAAGGAAGACCAAATATAAGATGAAAAGACTGTATTGCAGAAGACTTGAGAGAAAAGGAGCTAATTGAGGACGACACGGAAAACAAAAATGAGTGGAAGAAGAAAATAAAAAATAGCGACCCCCTAACGAATGGGAAAAACTAAAGAAGAAGATGTCAGTGTCTAGTGCAATTTGCGTAGTTTGTTTATGAAATAACTTTACTGGAAATATAGGATCTTTTGCAAGAAAATTTATGTATGGGGCCGCGTGCAGTAACATGATTTTGCTGACTTTGGCAAGCAGATATGGGGACCTGTGTCAAAATGACAGCAATTAATTATGTCCATAACTGACAAGTGTTATAACTTTTCATTCAAAATTTCATGATTTTCTTATTTCATGTGGTTTGTTTGTTATCATGAGTATGGAATTCAGTTGCCGAGAAAGAGAATCACGTAATACCAAAAATTTAGAATCTTTTGCAAGAAAATTTATGTATGGAATTTGTACATAATACACAGGATTGACGGAAAGTATTGTGCTGGCCACATCAGATTTTTTTACATAGGTTTGCATTTTGATGGTATGTGGTGAAATGAATCTAATGTTGTCCATAAGTTTTAACTAAAGCAGAGCGTTAAATAACTACTTCAAATAAAATATTATAATTATATTGTTGTTATACATTTGAAATTCAAAAATATTAATAAACTCAAAGTATGGTTTTGTTCGTACGCCAATGCGTTTTGAATTGCACAGTGTCAATGGCGCGCCATTATAAAAATGTAATAACAATATCTGTTTTAATTATTACTTATTTGCTTCTTTTATATTACTAATTTCATTTAACTTTATGTATTTCAAAAATTAATCAAATTATAATACCAATTTTATATTCAAATATAATTGAAGACTCTGGTGCAAAAAGGTAAAAGGTTTATGAAAAATAGAGATTTGTGCAGAAAATTGATGTGAAATAGTATCTGCGACTATACTGCAAGAACGGTATATATGTATTATGTCGCATACGGAAACGTTAAGAAACATGTCCCTTTTGTAGTTTTCGAGCATAAACGGAGAAGTTTTTTCACATATCCCGTTCTTACACTTTAATTTTGTCTATTTTTTTTTTCGGAAATCTCCTTCATTCGCCGAAATATTAAAATCGCGAAATTTAGTTAGAAATTAAGTTATAAAAAAAATAGTGCTGGTGTACTGTAAAAATACATTAAAATTGCAATAAAAAAATAGAAAATGAAAAATATAAAAAAAATTTTTGGCAGATCAAAATTTGAAAACTGCAACTTGCCTCCTCCTTGCACTAGGGTCATCAATTTTCAGACCAAATAACTACGTTTGGATTTAGCGCCAAATTTTCAAACTAAATTCATAGTTTGTTACAAGGTAAATCAGGTTTCAAGTTAAAGAATTCTTAAATAATATGAAGTATTAGTAACTTGTACCTGACCTGAACCTAAGAGCAACTTACTTTAGTTAGATGACTAAGTTCATTCCAGATAAGAATGCAGTAACTATAAGATTGATTTACTCCGTAGAAAACAAATTTTAGTTCTAAAATTAAGCGCTACATTTCAATATAGTGATATCTAATTATGAATTGAGGTAAATAAAAAAAAGTTATTTTTTTCAAATTAGTTTTATTATTACTAAATAAATCTTAATGTTGCATGCAATTCAATTGAAAATGTGTAGAAAAATAGTTATTAATAAACAAAATTGGAATCTGAAAATAGCAGTTATATGAATTAGATTATTTTCAAATACTATATTTTAATTTAAATAAGACTACCTATATCATTACAGCTCAGACGGTCGGAATTTTACAATCAGTCAATATTTTTCTTAATAAATTATTGACATGTATGTTTTTGTCTGTGGTAATTTTTAGAAGAACTAATTATGCAATATAGTGAAGGAAAAGGTACTGAAAATTCAATAAATGACATTTGTTGTAATTATGATTTGTTGTTTTTCTTTTTAGTTTTGTGAATCTGAAATTTGAATTGATTCCTTTTAATTTGGAATGTATTTGCATTTGATTTATTTTTTATTATTTTAAAAAGTAAGCTCTAACAAAGTTGTGTCACCTTATTCAAGTATAAAAATAATCAAAATAAGAAAATTATAACAAAAAACAAAATTAGGTTACGTATATAGATTATTAAAAATAAAAACTAGAAGTATTTGACGAGATTGTAACAGCTAAGGGTTAAAGTTGTAACACATTCCCAAGCAGTGACTTATAAGGAAGAAATATATCACCTCGTGGAAATTATTCTGCGTAGCGCTATAAGTTTTTACTGGAGTTCCCAAATCACTGTTCGAGGATGTAAAACATGACAAATTATCATGTACTTTTTTTGTAGTCAGTATTAAACTATTGAACGTATTTTTCTAATATACATACGTTTAGATATTAGGTGGTTAATTTTTAATATTAATTCTAATTAAATGTATAGGTAGCAGTTGCACCTTTTCTTACCAGTAACATTTTTAGTAAGCCTGACGTATAATGTCGTCAATTTAAACAAAAAAGTCTAACTGTTAGACGCAGGCGAATGTAATCATTTTTACCTTCCGTCACTTTTAGGTTAGGAAGGTATTGTCTTTGGTCAAAAAATTCAATGATGAGTTTTTAGTGAATAAGCACGTTTTAGTACGATTTTACTATTTTTATGATGCTGTATGTATGTGAATATATATATATATATATATATATATATATATATATATATATATATATATATGTGTGTGTGTGTGTGTGTGTGCGTGTGTGTGTGTGTGTGAGACGATCCTTTCGGATCGCATAACTCCAACACCATATTTCCAAATATTATAATTTCTTCGTAAGTTTACATCCAAAAGAAGAGGTGATTAGATTTTCGTTATAACTAAGTCAACCGGATGTACCCTCATGTGAAGATTTTAACAGTTTTTCTTGAAAAAACGCAGCTAAATATTATTTTTTGACATTTTATGATATTATAAATATTAAAGAATATTCTATTACCTATACGATTTAATTGCATTTTATACTTCATATTTAATGAATATAGAGTTAAAGAATTATAAAGGAATTAAATTTCATAAATCAGCCAGCTATGCTATAACCATGGAAACAGCTACTATATTAAAAAAATTCTAATTGACAGATGTCAGTGTCAACAAAAAGAAAATAAATGTGGCAGAGAGATGAGAATGTTGAGATGAATGTTGGAGAAGACACGGAAAGATGCGATACGGAATGAGACGATAAGGCAAATGGCTCGAGTGTTAGAAATTTCTAGAAATATACAAGAGAGACGAATATATCGGTTTGAACATGTCATGAGGAGAGATGAAGAATATATTGGAAGAAGAATGAACAGCTTAGTAGTAGAAGGTAGAAGAAACAGAAGAAGACCAAAGATAAACATATTAATAAAGTTAAAAATGCTAAAAAACAATATAATGATATTTTTATCTAAAATTAAAATAACATTGCTAAATCAGTGTGACAAGTGATAAATCAAAATATAAACAATAAAGACGAAAAATTAATCACACACAAAGTAATTGTTAACAATGAACCAATAACAGATTTAAAATTAATTTCTAACGAATTTAATAACCATTTTTGTTCATTAGCTGAAAATTTGATAAAATCAAAATATTTAGAAATCAACTCTGAAAATACATTAAATTCTAATACAACGCATGTACTTAGACAATTTCATTTGATTTTCATTGCACCTATTGCATAATTAGAACTTTCTGCATCATACAATCATTAAACAATACTACTTCCACTGGGATATGTCAAATGTATTAATAAAGAAAATTATATATGCTATATTAACTCCTCTGATCTATATAATAAATGAGAATGGATATTTTCCTATTGAATTAAAAAGATCTAAAGTAAGGCCGTTACATAAAAAGGGAAATAGTACATGTATTAATAATTACAGACCTGTAACATTAGTTTCACCATTCCATAAAATACTTGAAAAAGTATTGTATATCAAAATACAATCATTCTTAAGCAAACACAATATTATAATATATGAACAGCATGGTTTTCAGAAAGCTTCCGATTGTATGACAGCGCTAGCAGATTATACTAAAATAATATATTCCATGGTAGATAAGAACCAAGCCGTTGTTGGCTCATTTTTAGACTTAACAAAAGCAAATTTGACCAAAGACAAAATAATGTAAAAGCAACTAGTATTTATATATTGGAAAATAATTTTTATTGACTTAAAATATTATGAAAATAACATTACTTTTAATGCGATATTGGCCTGGGTAGATATGCTTCTCGAGCGAGATTATATTACAATTAAGAAAATAATGGTTATTAGATATATATGTATATAAAAATGTAAAAAAGCGATAATAAAACAGAAAATTTTATTATACACTGCTGACACTGAAGTACTGCAGCCCGTATGGGCGGGACATTATTATTAGTCCGAACAAAAAAAATAATTTTGATGGACGAATTAAAAAAAATAACAATAATAATAGTAATCTCTAACTAACATTTATTTTATTATTACGAAACAGCGCCGCTTTACGTGTAAATATGTGCTACATATTAGACATTGGTATTGGTGATCTGTTCTATTTCTATTTCAAATCTTTTCTAATATTTTTTTTTATAATATTAATATTTTTATTTAATTTAAGATAACATATTTAGTGTATTATTTTCATCATCATCATTATCATTACTTTGGCTTTACGGCCCTTCAAAAACTCTTGCCGCCTCTAATGCTGTCCTTCAACCTTTACAATTCTGCGCTATAATTCTCCAGTTTTTAATTTTCATTTTCTTTATGTTACTTAAGGTGTCATCAACCCAACTTAATTTCGACCTTGTATATATTTTTCACCGGTTCTTCATTAGTGATTTGTTCCAGATCTAGGTGCTCCAGTCACCTTATCCTGTTTCTTTTAGTTACTGCAACCAAGTCCAGCTCGTTGTGCAATGTTTTTAATTTCACGTTCATCCTTTTTCTACATAAATTTTCTTTCACTGGTCCATATATCTTGCGTAATACTCTTCTTTCAAAACAGTTTAGATCCGCGTGATATGTTTTAGTGAGCGTACAAGTTTCAGTCCCCTAGGATACAATCGGTCAGATTATTGTTTTATAAATGTTTGTTTTTGTTTTCCTCGACAGTTCCTAGGATTTCAGCAATGGTTTCAATTTCTGGATTTAATAATTTTTAAGTACAATTATTTATATATGTTTCGTTTTCACAATAACCAACATCTGTCTTCTATCGTCTATCTATAATTCTAAATAGTAACAAACTCCTGCACGTGCCATGTTTTACCTGGATCCTGGATTCTACTGTGTCAAATATAAAGATTATAAAAGTATAAATAAAATGCAGACTGCATTAGACGAGCAACAGATTATGCAACAACGTGCTTAAATTCAATAACGGTAGATACGGCAACTTCTTATCTGTCTTTCAAGAAACGTAAACTAGGTTGCAAGGATATGGAACATTTAGATGGAAATAATTTACATTTATTTTTAAATATTAATTATAAAATAATGTAGCTTTTTTATTAATTTAATATGAGTTTAAAAAATAAACCAAGTGTTTATTTAAATAATTTATTATACAGTATGTCCCCGGATTGAGTCTACAAGAGGGAACAAATCCATATTTTTGATTTTACAAAAAAATGTTATAGGAAGAACTTTTTTGCATGACTTTAAAAAAACTAATCTGAAATTGAAACTACAGTAACAACTTAGGGTAGGTTAATAATAAAAAAAAACAAAAAAATATTAGAATTTTTTTATTAAATCATTCAACAAAATTCAATTATTCTATAAACCCTCCACCTTCTTCACTACATAATTCAATCCTCCGACGTAGCTCTTCAAGGCTACAAATAAAAATCTGCAATTGTTAAATCTGTGTTCCTTGGGGGCCATGAAATTGGGCTACAACATTGTAATAAATTTTCTGTTCTAACGTTGGCATTTTATTGTAATAATAGTATTGACAATACTTTCCACTACAGACAAATATTGCAATAAAAATAAGTTTTGCGATATGAAAGATAACAGATGTCAGATTAAACATGACACTTGACATGTTGAAAGTGGGTTAAGTAAAGCCATGTATCGAAAGCACTTTCCTAATTTCGAGGAAGGAGAAAATTAATTGAAATATTTTTAAGGTGTAAATGACGAAGTATTTCAAGTCCTATAACAATCAAAGATATATATTGCCAGTTTAAGAAACATTCAAAATTTAGGCGACAATGATGCAGCCGGGCATCTTAAATACGATTTATAACAATGAACAACAATAATAACAATTACTCTTACTCAAGGTTCGCACCATCTCATAACCACCGAACATTCCACTCGCTCAGTAATGGGGATTTCCAAGGTAACTTAAGTATGCTGTAACTAAACTAAGATTATGATAATTTAACACTGTCTACTAGAAGGGTATTTCATAAATTTATTCCAGAAACCAAGATGATGTCATTTTATTGGTCCAAAAACCAATATAATTCAATAAAATAAGATTTTATAAAAAAGACTGATTGAAAACCGTGTATCATAATTTGGTACGCATAGTATCTAAAGAAAGAAAACTATATAAGTCCTTTGATTTAAACGGAATTCATATCGAAAACGCATTCCATATACATGTACTTCTCATTACATGCCTGGATGTTATGCTCACTACTCATAGTAGAATGTTCTTTATTGCATACCTATATTCCCTTCCATTCCTTTTAGCTTTTGTAATTAAATCCGATGCAAAATAATAAACAATGTCACAAATGCTGAAGTTAGCTTCGCTCAGGTATTTTCTAGCAATTTTGTACTTCTACTACCCTATCAGGGCTTTATAATTATAAAATTTGTTGCACCGATATTTATAAGTTCATTGTTCCTCTGTCTATGATTTTTTTTAACTATTCCACCAGACAACTCATAAACTAAGTTTATCGAGATCTCCACATAAACCTATTCAAACTGTATTCCTTGAACGTACACAGTGAAAAAACAAGCCCGCGCTATGTGACCAAATGTGATACACAAAGTTTCTGGATAAATTCCAGTTTTAGCTTTTAGGCGTGTTCCTTCGCAATCTAAATCATCATTTTTTTTTAATATCTGACAAATTTATTTTAGTCCAATAATCTGGTGGTTTTAGCTGGAAAGTTTAGCGGAAGTTTTGAAAATTGGTAGTCTTATAGATTTTGAGGTGCTCTAACTGAATTTCTACTTTGCGACCTTGTACAGGCATGGGAAATAGCGCCATTTTGTGTAAAATGGCACCAGCATTGTTATGATGTTATGTTGGAATACAAACAGAGCCGTAAAATTGTTGATTACAACAAACTATTTTGATAATCTAATAATATTGATTACAATAATGAATGTAATCAATATTTAAATCTAGCATTTTTCGAAAAATCAAAAGTATATTTTAAACTTTAAAGCATGTGCTAATTTGAAAATTATGCATTATGGGGGGCGCTGGAATATAATTTTGCACAAAGTCGCCTTTTACCCATGGAGCGCCACTGCCGTCTGTATATAACGCGTAGTGAAATGTTTTCTACCAATGCAAGTGTTGCGGTTAAATTCGCGGTGCTCGTACGCCGAAACTATTCGTCTGACAAAAAAATTAAAAAGACATCAATTATTGGAAATTTTCTGGAGAACAAGTTTGTACATAACTATTCTTGTCAATAAATCAACCAGTAAGGAGATATTTTCAAAAAACCGTTTTTTGGTGCCATTTTACCCAAAATGGCGCCATTTCCCATTCCGATACAAGGTCGCAAAGTGGAAATTCGGTTAGTGCACCTCATAATATATAAGACTACCAATTTTCAAAACTTCCGTTAAACTTTCCAAGCAAACCCCTTTCTGAGCACAAAATGACTGGACTATGTAAGGGACGAGAGACATGTAATGTGAATATGCAATATATTTCGCATATGTATTTTTCTCAGTGTAAATCGAACTTTGCCGAGAGAATTCGATATGTGTAGGACTTGTGGCAATTCGTAGTCGTGCAACGACTTTAATATTACGAAGTGCTCCCTTTCATCCGAACACACGAACCGAACCCGTGCTGCTCGCGATCTCTATTACCATGTTCATCACTTGCTCGTTAACAATTTGCGAACAGCTCTAGAATTTGGTATGTACGCGGCTATATGGCTCATGGATATTTGTCTTCTGCATCTCCGATTGTTATTGTTACACTATTGTTTACAGACTTGTACATGTCGTTGCATTGATTCTAATTTCTTTCTCATTGTACTTCTCTCTTACAGCGAACAAGAAGTATATCTATTAGGGACGTGACGTCGCAAGAAATTTTCAAAACTTTATTATTTTTTCCTGGAATATTATTAAATTGATGGACAGATAAATATGGAACAAAATTTATTAACATAAAAAAATCAAGTAAGCTTCGAAATCTCAATTCAGGCCCGCTCAATTTCTGGAATCGTAGGTATGTTTTAGCAAAATTTAATGGTGAAATTTATTAGAATAACATCCTCGTAACAATAATATTGTATATTTAGCTTCCATATATACAAAAGTAGAGCTTCTTTAATGAAATTTAATTTTTTGTCATCTAGTGATTTTATTGTGTGCCAAAAGTAACTGAAAAGTTTCGAGAGAAAACCATGGAAGTTGCAAAAATATCTAAATTGTCATATTTACTCCATTTTGTGGAGCTCGACGAGTACTATCTCAATGTGGTTACAAAACCGGAGCAAAAGATGCATGTCGCGAGTATTACGCATTTTACAATATACCCTTTCTGGAGAAAATTATGAATATCCATGCTTAAACCGTAGAAAATAATTAATGTTAGTTATCAGTATTTCTCTGCTTACCGTCTAACTCCAATTTAGTAAACAAGTATTATCCATAAACAGTGTGTTTAATTAATAATGCCTAAAAATATTGTTTATTGGTTAAAAATTCGTCTTACTCAAAATGGCGCGCGTGACATTTTTGAAAATTATTCATTCAAGAACAGTAATTTTGAACGTGATTCACAAAAAGGCGTTATGTCAACCTTCCACTATGCAACAAAAGTTACAGACGTTGCGAGAAATGTTTGTAGAATACACCCGTTGCACGAAAAATAAATACAAATGTTTTAATTTTGGAAGAAACGTTTGCCGATAACTTCATATACATTATACATGCACCCAACGACATATCGACGCCCGAAAATCTATGTATGCCAACTTTGGAAGATTTGCAAAGTATAATACGTTATTCATAGAAATGTGTGTTTTCAATGGGAAAAATGATTTAAACCTTGGCAGTTTTTTGATTTATAAAAGGAAAAAAATAGCAGAATTGATATCTGTTCGCATCTGTAGTGGAAGAAAAATTTTGTTAAATATTTAGCTAGTAACAGCAAATAGATTTGTCAAAAGCCGCTCTCTATAACTCATTTATCAAAATACATATTTCCATTGTTTTCATTAACATCGATATGTATTTTTAGGGAAATTTGTTTTATATCTGCCAAAGTTAGTTTTGCACGAATATTAACTTAAATGCCCTAAATTCTACATTAAATGAACATTACAATAATTTTATTTGGATTACTAATGAAAATGTATATACATGATAGTTATTCATGTATCAATTCACTGAAGTTTTATATTTTATCACGAATGTGGAATTTATTTGCCGGAGTCTGTAGGGCCGATGTAAATAAACCATATGAGTGATAAAATTGAACTTCAGTGCCAAGGTTCATTTTAAATTATAAGTATTTGATATTGAGCTCTAGTTCCAGTTGTTGTCTTCTTTACTTCTATAATGTGAGATTAGAAATTAAGTTTTATCGTTATTATTACATATATTTAACAATAAATATAAGACACTATAGAAATACATTACTTAGTTTCCACTTATAATGTATAATATAAAACTGATACTCTTACAGTAGGTACATATTTAAAGCTAAATGACAGATCTCGTATTTTGTTGCTATCTTAATTCACGATGGCAATCATTGGCGACGTTTAGCGACTATATTTTAGTTTTGACATTTCTGTTATTTAGCGATGATGACTTGAGATAGTTTCGTACAGAATCCCACTACTGTTTTGATACGTTAAAGCATCTACAATATCTCCAATTTTATTTAGTTTAGAGACAGTCAAAGACTATATTTATCAAATGATATCGGACTTGTTTTCTCTATACCGGCCTGTAACAACGAATTCTTAAAGTCTAACTTATTTTCTATTATTATGTGAGCATGTGTTAGCGTCATTTTGAGTTATGTAAGTATTATGTTTATTTACTTCACCCTTTAATCTTTTAATTTCAGCTTTATATTGAATTACATGATAGTATATATTAAATGATTGTTTATTTAGGTATCGGTCAGTTGTGCTAGAGTGGCTGACGCGGCAACATCAGGGTATAAGGGATGCATATCTTTCTTTTTGTGTAACGGTGAGTGTTAGGCTTGTGTTGTTACTATATGTTGTTGCTCTCACGCTGCGGTGCTGAGAAAGAGCTATTCTGCGGTTTAGCTGTACCCTCGCTTGCGGGCTTAAGAAGAGTCTACAATGCGGATGGGACTAGTTGCTCTCACGTTGCAGTGTTGAGAAAGAACTATTCTGCGGTTTAGCTGTACACTCGCTTGCGGGCTGAGGAAGAGTCTACAGTGCGGTTGGAACTAGTTGCTCTCACGCTGCGGTGTTGAGAAAGACCTGTTCTGCGGTTCAGCTGTACCCTCGCTTGCGGGCTGAGGAAGAGTCTACAGTGCGGCTGGAACTGGTTGCTATCACCATGCGGTGTTGAGAAAGAGCTATTCTACGGTTTAGCTGTACCCTCGCTTGCGGGCTGAGCTAGAGTCTATAGTGCGGCTGAGACTGGTACCTAATCCTATCCTAATCCCAAAGCTGGGCTGAGGCCTTGCGTTGTTACGTGGATCCTAAGCATTCACTGAGAGAGTATACTCATCTATTTTTATCTTTTCCAGGCTATTGGCGCTCGTAGGAGAGAGTCTGGACTATCCAAGGATTAGGGATTATAATATTTGTTTGGATTCGTTTTCCATTATGTATTTTTGAGATCTTTCATTAATTATATTGTTTTCTTACACGAATAGAATACTTCTCGTGAATTTCACCTTAGAGTTGGTAATCTAATTAGGAAATTAATAAGCTACATTATGTTGTATGTAGAGTAGTAAATTGGCCATAATGTAAACTTGATTATATCTGCATTGCTACACAATTACATGCTGTGGATTCCGTGGTTAGATGCCTAATAAGACGAATGTGTTTACATGTAAAGCCTTGTGCCACTACACAGTGATCACGTATGTCTCTGCATTGACATGATCAAAATTGATTTGTAATCTTATTAACAGATTTGCAGTATTACGACGTAATGCACATCCGTAAACAAGCTAATTGAATTATCAACAATTATTAATTAATATTTTATTACAGCTGCTATAATACACGAACATTTTGCGCATCTCCATAGATAAAAAATCTGATGTGGCCAGCACAATACCTTCCGTCAATCCTGTGTATTATGTACAAATTTCATATATCAATTTTCTTGCAAAAGATTCTAAATTTCCAGTAAAATTTCATAAACAAACTATGCAAATGGCACTTGACACTGATATCTCCTTCTTCTTTAGCTTTTCTTTCGTTAGAGGTCGCTATTTTATATTTTCTTCTTCCATTCATTTCTGTTTTGTGGATCGTCTTCATTCGGTTGCTTTTCTCTGAAGTCTTCCGCAATACAGTCCTTTCATCTTATCATTGGTCTTCCTCTGGTTTTTTCACCTTCTATTACTAAGTTATTCAGTGTTTTTCTAATATATTCTTTATCTCTCATCATGACATGTTTAAATCAATGTAATCATCTCGTGTATCTTTCTAGAAACTTTTAATACTCGAGTTATTTCCCTTATTCTTTCATTCCTTACCGTATCTTTCCGTGTCTTCCACTACATCTATCTCAACATCCTCATCTCTGCTTCATTCAATTTCTTTTCATTGACCCTGACATCTGTCAATAAGAATTTTCTTAATATGGTAGCTATTTCCATGGTTATAGCATAGCTGGCTAATTTATAAAATTTAATTTCTTTATAATTCTTTTACTCTGTATTTACTGAACATGAAATATAAAATTCAATCAATTCGTATAGATAATAGAATATTCTATAATATTTATAATAACATTAAATGTGTAAATAATATTTAACAATGTTTTTTCAAGAAAAACTGTTAAAATCTTCAAATGGGTGTACTTCGGGTTGACCAATTTTAACCACAATCTAATCAAGTCTGCATATGGCTGTAAGGAAGTGGGATACGTAAGAATTGTAATTTTTGGAATTCTAGTATTGGAGATATCGCACACACATATACAGACATCATCGTAAAAATAGTAAAATTGTATTGTAGAAACCCTAAAACGTGCTTGTTCAATGAAAACTCATCACCGAATTTTTTGACCAGACAAAACCTTGCTTACCCAGAGGTGACGGAAGGTAAAATGACCGCTTATATTCCACGGTAACACTTACTTTAAAATAAGTGGACTACATTGAAATATTGCATATAAATATAGCCTAATTTTTTATAACCGTTTCAAAATGAGCATTTCTTAATACTTCTGAACAATTGTCCATGAACATTTATATCACCGATTGTTAAACACCTAACATTGTCTCCAATCTTTTGAATGATTTCATTAGTGACAAAAGATAAACCCCACTTTTCTCTTTATTGGCATTACTTCTTGTCGCCTTGAATTCACGGCACTATTTTGTTGTGGTTTGCATGTTCATAACAACAGAAATAAATTGGCGTTGAATTTCAGCAGCAGTTTCTCCTTTCGAACAAAGGAATCTAATCACTCAACGAACTCAGCACTTACCAGGATTTGGAATCGACTTCGACAAAGCCATTTTAAACACACAATGTAAGCAATGTTGCTTCGATATAGATCTGCCTTATCATCATGAATACCATACCACATGCGACAGCGGTTTAGTCATGGAAAACTAATTTTTCTTGCATCTTACATCTTTCAAGCTTTAATCCTCGAATTTGAAATATATATATTACTGGACAAAATAAATAATACACCTAGCATTAATTTCAATTTCTCCTTTTATCTATTTAACCTTAGAAGAAAAAAACATTGGTATATAAGAAAAATAAAGTCATTTTAAAATACTTCTATAATATATGTATGAAATGAAAAAAATGTTGCTGATTTTTTTTTAATATTTTATTTTCCCAATAATAATACATTTTACCTTGGTCAAAATAAATCATACATTTAAAAAAAATGCAAATAAAATATATTCAAAAAATCCTTAATATTTCGTATGACCACCTATAGCTCTTATAGCTACTTCCAGTCATCGAGGCAGACTTTCTTCTTATTTTTTTCATATATTGTTGATCCATTTCCTCCCACGCCTGTTGAAGTGCTGGAAGGTATGACGTTTTGTTCGTCACATTTGATTTGTTAATATTTTGATCAAAATAACCCCATATATTTTCAATTGGGTTTAGATTCGGTTACTGTGGTGGCCATTCGAACAGTTTTTTTCGGTTCGACTAGAAAAAGGCAGCAGTTTTCTTTGCTGTATGTTTTGGATCATTGTCTTGCTGGAAGATAAAATTATTCTCTACGCCCAATTTTAAAACAGATTCCTCCAGATTTTCGCACAAAATATTAATGTAATCTTCAGCCTTCATATTGCCTACAATTCTTATTAAATTACCCACACCGGACCATGAAAAACACCCCCAAACCATTACATTACCGTTTACCGTCGCCGTGTTTTACTGTATTTTGAATATTGATTTCTTTTAGAGATTCATTCGATTTTCGCCACACCCTACACCGCCGTTTATGTCCAAATAATTCAAATTTACTTTCATCCGACCATACTATTGTTTTCCAAAAGTCTAAAGACATCGCATCGTACTTTGCGAACTCGAGTCGTTGCTTTTTATTTATTTTTTCTTATGAAGGGACGTTTTGAAGCTAAACAGTTTTTTAGCCCAGATTAACGAAGTCGACGACGCACTGTTAACTACCAATAGTCAGGTCCATAAATTCTACAATATTTTTTGATGATAAACTTGGATTTTGTTTACCATATTCTTACGATTGTTAACATTGCAAGGAGTTGTAGCCCGCTTTCGACTTTTACCACAAAAATTCGTCACAATTCCATGAATTTCGAAGTTCTTCCAAATATACTGAACTACTCCAATGGAAATGGAATATTTTTTAGCATTTTTTCTAATAAATACTCCATTCTGTCGATCACGAATAACCAAGTTACGAAAATCAATGAAAATTTGTCTTACTGACATTGTTTTAACGACTAATACTTACCCAGAGCACATTACCAAAAAGATAGATTCCAGAGTTTTATTATAACATAAATTTCTGAATAATGAATGATAACAGAATAATTAAATAAATAGTTTTATAAAGTGTATGATTTATTCTGTCCAAGGCAAATTATTTTTTAAGGAGAAGAAATAATATATTAAAATAATTTAACAATATTTTTATTCTATAATATATTTAACTGAAGTACATTAAAATGCCTTTACATTTTTGTATGTATTAATAAATTTGCATGTAATATAAAAAAAATACAACAGAAATTTAGAATTAATGTTAGGTGTATGATTTATTTTGTCACATACGTATATATATATGTTGTGACAATTTGGAACCACATTGTCACGGTTCTCTGTATAATTTTTTTTTTAAATATTTTTTGTTTAAATATTTTTTCTGGTGCCACCGGTTGAGAACCTCTGATCTCTCAGCTGTAGCTTACGCGGTGCGACATCTTGCTTGAGTTATGTGAGATACTTTGGTAATAATTTATTACAATTCAATTGTTTTTTAGTTCTCTGGCTCTTTATTTCATTTTAGATTACGTTTAGTAACTCCTGTATAAATTCATTTAAATTGTTTCATTTATAACGTGTGTCGAGGATAAGTTTTTTTTTCTTCTCGTCGACGCGGACTTGACCGGTTGAAGTCAAGCAGGAGGAGTTGCTGGGAATCCAGTGCATGCCTTGTTTTTTTTTACTCTCATTTTTTCCAAATTGAGTTATTTTTTGGCGTCAACCACAGCCGTTCTGGGTGAGTTTACTCGAATTCTTTCTGTTTTATTTTTTTTGCTGGTTGTAATTTAAGATTCAGGCCACGTGGGCTTCGGTTTGGGCGGGCCCCAAAGCGAGTTCGAGTAATCTCTCCCACGGTCTGTGGGGGTTTTGGGACAAAATTTTGGGTTTAAATTTTATTAGAGTTCTAATTTTTGGGGATTTAATTTAAAGTTGGTTTCGAGGCCGGTCATTGCTTTCACTTGGTTTCCATTAGCTCATCCGGTTTTTTTTGGCATTTTAAGTTTAACTTAATTTTTTTCAAAATTTATATAAATTTCTGATACTACCAAGGTAGTAATTTTTGAGTAATATTCTGCTTAAATTTTCCCGAGCCAATTAACAAGGTTCCTAAGGTCATCGCACCCTTTCAATTTTAGTTTATTAACCATTTTTGTAGTAGTGCTGCTTAAATTTAACCCTTCACCTTCCTTCCTTGTGATCCTTCCCGTATGAACGTGTATGAATGGTGTTGATTTGCGGCCATATTTTTTGTTATCCTGTCGGATCACGGTTTGGATTAGTTCCCCTTTACAACCGGATTAAAATTTTACTGCGTTTTTTTTGGGGTTTTGCGTGATTACAATTCGGTTTGGGTTTCATTTTGGATTGTCGCGTTTTTTTTAGCAGTTAAATTTTTTGTCCGTCAGGGTCGTAAATTATTAGCGCGATTTTTTTTTGCGAATGCTTGTTACGGTCTTTTATCGCGCCCTAATAATTGTTTTTGACTGCGGGGTACAGAGCGCCCTTAAAGTTTTTGTATTTGTATTTTTGTACTATCCACGTCCTTCAGACGATTCTGTCATCCCATTCTCGTTCGAGATACTGGGGATTATTTTTTTTGTAGGGACAGTAGCGGCGGTGTGAGGTTGTTGGTGACACGATTTCTCAAATTCTATAAAACTAAAGTCTTTTTTGACTACGGATTCCTAAATCTAACATTAATGGGAAGAGTTGAGTAGGTTTTGGTACCAATTGAAAAACCGAAAGTAGTAGTATCTTAAAAAAAAATCTAATTATTATTTTTTTAATTTTTTTATTATTACTATTAAAGAACGTAAAATTATCTTTTCGATAAATTTTAAAATTTTATTGTATCTCCTATAGGTTTGGAGATATAGTATATAATAATATAGAATAATCTGTTGTAATTAATCTAGTTGCCCAAAAAACTACATGGAAACCAGTTGAAATATTTATATGCTTGTAATTGACAGATAAATTCAAAATGTCAGTGTCAAAAATCAGCATTACTGGAAGATTTTTATGGGAGGTACGTGTACATTTAATATTATATTATTGTATTATTAATTAAATATATACTTAAATTATAGGCATGTTAATATTATATATATATCCTTAAGAAATACCGCTAATACTGTCAATGAATTTGAAGAATTTTCAACATATTAGAAGAGTAGGACAAAATTCCTCATAGAACGAAAGAAGAGATACAATTTTAATTATTTGTGTGTACAAGAAATGTTAAATTCGTTACTTATAGGACGAGAGCAGTCATGTAACCTTGTTGGCCTTGGCAAGTAGATATGAGGATTCGTGTCAGAATGACGGCTAGTAGTTATTTACATCTACATGAATTTCGAAAATCATGCTGTTTTGGATGAAAAATTATGATAATTGACACCTATGTACATTATTACTAGCTATCATGAAAATGGCGAGAGGTACAGGAACATCATCATGTCTCGCCACTAGGTGGCTGCAAGTACTTATAGCCGCTGTTCAGTTAAATTGAGCCGGTGGGACTCTGGCGAGAGGTATTGTGCTGGCCACAACAGATTTTTTTTATTAATTTTATGGTTGATGCAGAATTTTTTGTAAAGTCACGTTTACAATATACTATTAACTTTTATTTTTTAAATAGCAACCAGTCATTATTTTACTAAAATGTAGCCGCCATTTTTTCTCTATTCAACAATGTATTAGTTTTTATTAATGTACTTGAAAAAACCCGAGATAAATAAGTTAATTGAGATATATGGAAAATAATTTTTATTTAGTCGTGTAATTAATATTTGTACTGACATGTTAGTTTATGTAAATATAGTTATCCATACATACATGCATACACACACACATATATATATATATATATATATATATATATATATATATATATATATATATATATTATACTGAATTAATTAGTCATTTATAATTAATTTGTGTAGTTAAACGAAAAAATATCTAAACCTTGAAAGAACATATTAAAACGACATATCAGATAAATGCTCAAAAGACGCTGTGATATATTTTGAAAAATTATTTATATTAAATGAAAAATTAGTAGCAACATGAATAAATGAGTTCATTAGAGAAATTTGCATTTTTGTGCTTTGTAGATAAACTTTTATAAATATTGTTCGTAAATATAAATGTCAATATACTTAATGTTTTCTATTTATACTCAGTTATGTAAATTTGACATTTTCTGTATATTTTAGTCTCTTAAAGTTAATTATAATATACATAAATATAAATTGGCAGGCGAGGTAACAAAGCTCAACATAATTCATATTAAATATTTTGTTATTATGTTTGTTACCACCACGTGTGATTGAAGCTACCTCGCGTACAGCGCATGACGTCATGCTAATCGGTTAAACCGGCTCCATACCTATACGGCGCTGGCTATCTGCCACGAGCCAGCGACCGGAACCAGTTTAAATGGAGGTGCCGAGCAAACCAAAGGAAAGAGTTAGGAGCTAAGCTCCTCTTTAACACTACTAGAGAGTCTACAGACCGTCCTGCGACTATGACTCTCCGAATTCCACTCCAGCAACGTGCCAGAGTCCCACCGGCTCAATTTAACTGAACAGCGGCTATAAGTACTTGCAGCCACCTAGTGGCGAGACATGATGATGTTCCTGATTACATGAACCCCCTTCAAGGACCGCTTCGTGAAGAGGTACTCATGTCCGAATTATCTCGCACATCTGTACTTCTCGCACCATCTGTTGGCCAGTAATACTTTTAGACACTTTGTCGATATGCCCACGGTCGCTGATGGATCCAGGGGCAGCTCAATCAATAACGAATTCTGGGAATTTGTAAGAAACGGATTGGTTTTTGGACGAAGAGGACATTTTTAGCTAGCGTGAGTATTTGAGTACGAGGTCCGCATGTGATACATGTTACAGACATGTTTTCTTTTCATTTTACCCTTTTTATTTTTGCTTTTTTATGGTGTCGTTTGTATGGCCTACTGTTATATGTTTATCATTTGAGACGTTGTTACTATTTAACGTACTCCATATTATTGTCAGTTTCACTGAAGTAGATTATTGGGTGTAGAACCTGGCTGACGTTCATATGATGGACGTGGAATCCAGAACGGATGTCTACCATTTGACTGCTGCACAACTTTTGGTGAGCTCGTTTCTATATATTAATCATTGCATCATCCCGTATTGTCGGTAGCGTCACAATACGTTCAACACCAATCAGACGAAGGGTCATATTATTGACCGGTTCCATATATATAGAATAGAAAATCTTAATAAATGAAAACGTGATTTTAAGGTTAAATATAAAGAAATTATAATTATCGATTAAATGATTAAAAATAGCGATACACAGGAAATCTGTATGATATTGAACCATTAACAAAACACGTTTTTTAAACACAAATAAAGATTAAATCGTCTTAGAAGTAAAGTCAAACAAGCTCACATTGCGTCTTCGTCTACACTTCACGTCAGTTGTGGGGTAGAAAAGAGCAAAGAAGAGGGTTGCCTAGAACTCAGCCATCCTACAGCTTCATCCGGTTTCGCTGAAGAGTCGGTTTCTTCTTCTCACCAGGATTTTATTTTGTGGGCACTAGAGGAGGTGATGGAAGGACTTTCGTGTTCTCCACCAATCTTTCGTAAATCGTAGTGGTCTTGGGGTTTGCGGCAACAACCTCGTACGGCCGTAAAAACTTGAGTTTAACTTACCTCCCGTTACAAATTGGGTTCGTTGAATAGCTGAAATGGCACCGATTTCATAGCGCTCTCTTCTTTCTCTTTCGGTTGCCTTCCTGTTTTCTTCTTGTACTTGTTGCATTCTAATTTTAAATTGTATTACTTCTTTCTTTATCAAAACTAATTTGTATTTTTTTTTCAACCAATTCTTTAATGAATATGTTGTAACGTTCGAGTACCCGACGTCACTGAGTCTAGCCCGAACGCGACCGCCGCCGCTGGTAGAACGTTCTAGAAACCTGAGCGATGACATAATCGTCAGTGGGGTAAACACACCCGTTTAGACCTGTTTAATTACATCCGGTCGCCTGGCCCTTTGTGTTCGATGTTATTATTGCGTCGAATGTTCCAGAAGGACGCCGGACTGTATAAATACCGTCAGGGATGACAGGCGACACATATTCTGTTACAAACAAGCATCCATAAATGAACAGTTGGTGATATAAATAAACAGTGTACGACTTGTGAGCATAAATAAATATAGTTATATAAGTAAATATAGTGAAATAAATACTGTCTAAATAAATAATCTTAGTGTTTAAGTATTTAATAATATGCGTTGTGTTTATAATTGTTTAATCATAGTGTTAGTTATTTTTATTATCCTTATCCTAATTATTTATCGTTGAATAAACTTTTATTTTAATTAATAATATTTTTCTGATTTTTACAATTCATCCAAATAACTAAATGTTACGATATCTTCTTTCCTTTTTATTTCCTTACCAACTAGAAATTTGAATAGTGTGGTATTTATACTACGCTGATAGGTACTATTTAAAACCTGTTGTAAATTATTGCTGTGTTTGTACCATACCTTTGAATTTCCAAGGGATAGTTTCGCCAAGACAGAAATTATTGTACAGTTCAGACTTTCAATTTGACCGTTACCACGGAACACACCTGTAGTAATCATTATGCGTTTGATGTTTTCTTCTTCGCAATAGCTTCTAAAATCTTGCGAGCTGAAAGCCGTTCGTCGGTCACTTATAATCATTTCTGGATTTTCAAATATTGATTTTTGAATTTCCAATTTAGTTAAAATTTCTCTGTGATCGTTGTTTTGGTAGCATGTAACCAGGAAAATTTGGTAAAGGCGTCATTTGCAATAAAAAGGTAGTTGTAATTTTTATTTGTGGAAGGAAGAAGACTAACATGATCAACATGATGGGCTTGCAAAGGATACTTTTTAGGAACAGGATTTAAAAAGTCTTGTTTTCCCTGCTTTTTGGACGCTAATACGCAAGTAATGCAATTTCTAATACATTTTTCTATCTGTTCTTCTATCAAATTCTGATACACTAGGTTGAATTATTCCTTTATGCAAACATCATTCTATTTGTGAATCCACTTCTTTTGCTTTGTTTGAAAGTCTTCGTGGATGTTGATAAATGGGTATCTCGTCGGTAAGTGTTATCCTCATTTTGATTTCAGTTGACTTTTCTTCCTTCTCCACGCAAACTAATTTCTTTCATTTTAAAAATATACTCTAAATTTGATCATATTTCTTTTTCCTAGTCCGCAACATTTTATGAATTTCTGCACTATTAATCTTCGATCCAAATTCATTTTAAAACTCTGCTGTCAGCTGATTCCATTCCGTGATATCTGTTTTCGTAAAAATAGTTTAGCAGTTCCTTTTAACAATTTTTGGCATAAATTAACTTTTAGGTTTCATTCCAATGCGTTACAGTGGCTGCATCTTCAAAATCGCGAATCCACTTGCTCAACTATCGTCTCCAGTAAAATTTGTCACAAAATCTTCCATATCTTTAAATGTAAAATTAACTGACGTTTTACGCTGCTGTAATAATTCATTTTCTTTTGTTCAATTTCTTTCTTAGGTAGCAGTTTCTCTTTCTCCTTCAATTATTTCTAGGTGTTAGCCTATGTTGTCTTCGTTGGTTTTAGTCATTTTTCTTCATAAATTCCGTCTTGTCATAAACGCAAGCGATAATAATTTGACTTTATTAAGCTTATCGTCGTCTTTCTTTCTCGACTTTATTAGTATTTTATTGTTTCTTTTTTAATTCTTTTATTATTACGCTATATATATATATATATATACAGGGTGATTCATCGGTCTGTCCTCTCTTTATAACTCTTTTATTTTAAGTCAGATAGAAAAACTCTTCAAATATAATTTATATAATATATTATTTTCTATCTACATACTATATGCATTTGTATACAGGGTGCTCCGTTGAAGCGAAACAATATATAACTTTATATTTTTTAATGGAACACCCTATATATATTTATTTATTTTGATAGTAAATTAGATTCCCTTTAAAAAACTATTAAGTAATAAGGGGTCTAAAATCATAAATTAAGAAGTTATTTACGTTCATAAAAAAAGTAGTTCATAGTGGAAAAAACCATAATTTAATACAAAATTTTAATTCTTTTTTATTAATACTTATTTTAAACATTACACTAATTACAAAGAGGCTATTAAAATTTAGTGACAGACTAAATAATGCAAAATTATAATAAATGCTCGAAAACTTGTTCAACTTCAATACATTTTTCTATTCTTTATTATTCAACGAATAAAGGTAAATAACTTCTTAATTTATAATTTTAGACCCCTTATTATTTAGTACTTTTTTAAAGAAAATATAATTTACTATCAAAATAAATAAAGATATATAGGGTGTTCCATTAAGAAATATAAAGTTACATATTGTTGCGCTTCAACGGAGCAACCTGTATACAAGTGCATATAGTACGTAGATAGACAATAATATATCATATAAATTTTATCTGAAGAGTTTTTCTATCTGACTTAAAATAAAAGAGTTATAAAGAGAGGACAGACCGATGAATCACCCTGTATATATATATATATATATATATATATATATATATATATATATATATATATATATATATATATATATATATTCTGTGTTCTAGTGTTTGTATTGTGTCAGCATATAGATAATATTATTCTTAATTACGTTCTCCACTTAGGTATTATCATTATTCTATCATTGCGGTGCAACGCGCGATATTAGTGCCCGGCATTTAATCATATCTGGCCGCGAAGTGCTCGAATGCATTCGTCGAACAGTCCCTAATATTATAGGTGAATCAACTGTTTTACAGTCGTCAATCGCGTTGTGAAGCCTTTCGTCCTTAATTGTAACCCTGGCGTGGCGAGTAGTTCATTTCAGTACATTTTAGTTACTTTGTACACATTTATTTTTATTTAAATTTCAACTGTGATCTCGTATCTTTTTTACACATCCCTCTGCTATCCGTAGGTTTGTTGAGAGTAGTCGCACCAACTTGGCTAATTATTTGCCACTATAGGAAGCATAGTTCGCGGCTCCTGGAACTCTGTAATTATTCTGGCCGCTGTGTGACGAACCACACCCACCTCCATTTAAGCTGGCGGCCCTATAATAAGGTTTTTACGAAGTGGTATCGTAAGTTCCCTTTTTATACTATCCGCTTTTGTTCTCCGGTATTAATTTTCTTACTGTACCCTCTTCCGAGTATCGAGTGCAACAAGATCAGCACAACTACACCGGTCACAATTTTATAGCTACCACCAGTCCTCGAGTGAACCAGTCGAACAGTTCCTCCTGCGGAAGTAACAGCTTCGCATTCGTCTAAAGCCTGGGTTACCCGACGTCAAAGCTATCGCCATGTACACCGAGTTGCTGCGTCCAAATCTGCAATCGCCAAATCGAGAAGCAATTCCAGTGCCAGAAGCCAGGCGTAGCTTACCCAAGTATTTGCACTTCGCTGACTATCACTATCTTCGCGACTGTCCAAGACTTCACCGTCAACGCGAGTCGAACCAGGCTAAAAGACGCGGGGGTGACTGACATACAAGCCCCTCTCGACCGGAAGAAACCGTCCCCGCCGTTCTTGCCGTCCTCAAGTCAGACTTCGAAGTACATACACCACATACTCGTATACCTCTCTACCACGCTGATCGACACCGCTGCGACTCACAATTTCACCAACAAAGCATGTGTCCCCGCAAAATATATCTCCACCATAGTGGGAGGCGTTGATACATTGAACATGAAGTTGTACGTGATTTTCGTTACGGATGTCTACACATGTTTTTTACCATAAAGGTGACCTCGCAATTAATGTGGTCTAATACAAGCAAACATATCAACCTCTGCTGCACGAAGCGCTGCTGCCAGAGTCCACAAGATTCACCCAGCCGAGCGCGGCGCCCTCTCACCAACCAGTTCGGTCATTTCTCCGATTACACTCCCAAGGCCTAACGCACCGGATAGGAGCCAAGGTCCAATGCAACGTGCGTTGTCGCCGTGACGTTGCCCTGGGAGTCTCTCCAAGCACCTCCCACTTCCGTGCCAATCTCTAGCAACCTGGAGACAGGAAATTCCGTTAGGCTAGACTAAGAAATTCGTCCGACAACTGTCAACCTCGAGAACAACACCCCACTAAATCGCCCAAGGTCCAACCAGTCCGTCCGTCTACACCCCAGATCACACAGCTACAACCATCCCCGATGGAAACCACGTTGCTGTCTTCAATGGGAGGGGAGTTGATACACCACGCGTAATCAAAGCCACCGGTCACTATCACTGTGGCTTTCTGATGTTAAAAGTTACGAACTAAGATCCTCTGCAACACTAATAGAGAGTTCGAGCCAAGCTTCCAATGTCCCGCCGCCCCGTTGTCTCCACCACTCGCCGTGGCGAGGCTAGATATGCGCTAGCCAAACGCGTCCCGCCAGCAAAAGGTTCCCGTTCCCACGCCGACCCGCTCCCCGTCGACGACGCTGTCCACTGCCCAAGAAGAAGGACTCTGCGTCGACACTGTTACCCCGCCGCTTTCGCCCACCCCGAATCTCCACAACCTCGACCCCAGCCTAGCGACCGTTCCCCGGTGGACATCCTTCTCACGGATCGTCTCCCGCTAACCCAGACCGGAGATAACTTTATATTGAGCCACATTAGTTTAAGTTTTGTCTTTCTTGTTCTGTGAATTATTTTTGTTTTTGGTAAATAAGAAGGTCTTAAAATCAACGGTGTAATTAGGGAAACTGAGTTAGCCCTATCATGTTCAAATTATTCTACCGAAATCCTGCACAAGAAGCTAGGCGCAGCTCACTCAAGTGTCTGTATTTTACTAGCAACCACTATCATCGCAACTGCCCAACACGTCACCGTCAACGCGAGCCCAACCAGAGTAAACGACGTCGGGACCCCTCTCGTCCGGGAAAACCCTTTCCCATCAACAGGTCCGACTCCAAGGTCCGTGCACCACGTATACCCTGCTAAAAATCCGATTAACCAATAAGTGCGTTGATCATAATCAGGCACTTTAAGACTTTAATAAAAATTAGTTTAAAACTTTAACATTATTTATTTATTTATTTATTATGAATCAATCCAACAGGATATTGTGACACGTAGTTTGCGCATCGAATGCGCAATGAGTCACTTACGCACTCTAGTTGACAGATGTGCTAACTTTTATACAGTGAAGATGGAATGGGAATAAAAAAAGAATAAAAGAGCGCCAAGTAATTTTTAGACTAAACAATACAAAAAGTGCGATACAAGGTAGGACGAGATTATAGGGCTAAAAAGAAGTACAATAAAAGAGAAAGACAAACGTTGTAATACACAATTTAATTATCGAATGTAAATAATTACGAAGTCGCGGCATATTCCAAATATTAATGTAAACTCTCGCCTGATAGGTGGCGCGCGTGCGATTAAATAACACTAAATTTAAATGCGCTATCTCCAAGTTTACACTGGATGAAAAACCGCGCAATAACAAGTAGGTTAAATTTAACCTCGCAAACGCACAATATCAAACCGGTTGGTGATTTTAAAGTGAAACTAAGCAATTAACAACGACCTCGGCTAGATTAGATTACAGGTAAGTACGATACAAATACATACGATAATTTCAATAATAACACTTAACGAAAACTATAGGTTCAAATTTGACATGTACAAGATTATCGAAAGAGAGCACAATAAAATAAATAAATGTGATTTCTTATCTAGACGTAGTCTCTTGCTTCCTTGCCTAGTAGTTCTCAGATGAGAGATGTGAACGAAATGGGACGATGACGATGTTTTCAACACTTCAATAATCTACGCACATGTAGAGGGTGTGCGTGAGCATAAATATCCCTCCAGATTTAGCGATACGATACAAGATCTCAAAATTCGAAATTTAACAAAACGGTAAAATATTATAGAAAGCCTAGAAATAACAATTAAAATTAGTGCTTGAGCACATGGCACTTGAGGTTAATAAGGGTAAGTACTCTGAAATCTAACCTAGGGTGTTGGGAGATTTAAAAAGTGAACTCTTCTGCCTGTAGGAGACGTAAATTAAATCCCAAAGCTTCCGAAGAAACTAAACATTGTTTCTTTCTGAAGGCGAATGGAATCATTTTGACAATTGATTGTTTTAAAAATTTTCAAATCACCAGCAAATAGTAACACTATATTTTATAGAAGAGATAATATCATTTATGAATAGAATGAACAATAGAAGACCAAGATTAGAGCCTTTAGGCACGCCAGAAGTAGCAACAAACGGAATGGAAGTGAAGTTGTTGAGATTCACTGACATATTACAATTCAAGAAAGAGTGCAAAAAGTAAGGAAATCCGTTGAAAAATTGAAATATATCTTGAGTTTATAAAAAAATAATTGTGACCTATGCTGTGAAACGCTTTCTTAAAATCCGTATAAACTACATCGACTTGTGTGTTATTATGAAAAGAGTTCAGTGCGTATTTACAAATCAATGTTGAGGGGAAATTAAATTATATACAGAGGAGTAAATGTGACTGTAAATAATTGATTTACAAATTTTGGAAATGTTCGACAGGATAGCTATAGGACAGTAATTGGAAACATGGGTTATGTCGCCTGATTTGAAGATAGGACAGATGTAGGCGGACATAAGAATAGTAGGAAAGAACTTATGTTTTAAGGATAGCTTGAAAAGATTGTTAAAAGGCTGAATACGAATATCACTGCATTCTTTATTAATATAGGCTGGCAAGTTATACGACCAGGGATTACGGGATGGTTTTAACCGTTTAATAACTTGCAGAATATCAGAGTCTGTAATAAAAGGAATATTCATAAGATATAAATTGACATCAAGTGTAGGAGAACTTTCAAGATCATCTAAATCAATAAAATCAAAATCTACGTAAACACTAAAGAATAATTCAAAAAACCATGAACGATATCAGGAGTATTACAGTAGCTAAAATTATTAAAGTGCACACAACCAGGTATACGAAAAGTCTTTTTTTATGATTTATAAAGTTTCATAGTTTCTTTGGGTTCTGATTGATAGGACTTTCAATATATTCCTGATATACAGTTTTAATATTGCTCTTGATAAGCGCCCACAGTCGTTTGAATTCTTAAATGTATTTCCCACTCTTATGTAGTTTATATAAAGTATGATTTTTATGTTTTAGTATAATAAATTTAATAATTTCAGATATAAACCAGGGGGTTATTTTGATGAGTGCCTTTTACTGCGAGGAATACTTTTGTCTATGATACTATATAGTGTCTCAAAATTTAGAAAACGCAGCATCGACGTCATCGTAACGATGTAATGTATTCCAATCTACGTCAGACAGTAGATTATAAAACATTATACAATTAGCAGACCGGAAATTATAGATTAATAATAATAGTATACTATGAGATGATACCGATATGGAGAGAGTAGGATGATAGAGATCCTCCTCAAACAGTGCAAGGCAGATTAGCCACAACAATATCTAACATACGACCGTAATAATTTATTACTTCATTATACTGTGAAGCATTTAATAATGAAATGAAATTTTCAAAATTTTAAGTAAACGGCTCTATATTTAATTGCTGTCTGGCTTCAATAAGTTTAGAAATGTTCAAGTCACCTACAATTATGAAGTTATTGTTTAATATAAGTAGAAGTAGTTCAGCAGCATCTAAAATTAAATTTTACTGTATAAGCGAAATTGGCGATTGAGAATATATGACAGTAACATAAATAACAGTATGGGGAGACAAAATTATTTTAGCATAAACAAGATTGGCAAGATCATCAGTATGGAGTGTAATGTTAAAAGGAACTGATTTATATTTGTTATTAATTGCACATAGTACATCTCCACCACATTTTTTGCCACCTCTGAATACATCTCTGTCTTTTCTGTACACATTATAAAGCGATGTAAACAATTCTGAAGTATGTACACTGTTATTGAGCCATGTCTCAGTTAAACAAATCAAGTCATAATCTCAGGAACCTAAGTTATTATAGAACGTTCTCGTTTTCGTGTTCAAACCCCTAACATTCTTACAGTAAATGTTCATGAGATAAGAAATATAAATACAAAAGTTAATGATAATATTATGGCAAAAACTACAATAAATACGAAATACATAAAGAAATTTTACAGTGTAAAGACCTCTTTAAATTGTATTCAGACGAAAAATTACCAAGACAGACAAATTTAAACTTGATGAACTTATATGTAGATCAATGTTTCTTGAGTTTAATGACCTTACAAAACTAAAAAATCTGATGTGGCCAGCACATAACCTCTCGCCGTATATTTTACCTGGCTGTATGCATAAAGCAAAGATTATTTTTATAAATACAAATAATATATTCATATAAATCTATGACGTATAAACTTCTTTATTATTCAATAATAGCATGTCTCAACATGAAGATATTTTACCATAAATTATGTTACAATAAATTACAAAGTAGAGTTTACCATATATAAATATTAGGCTGGTAACTGCAATTTTCAATTCGAACAACTTTGTTTACTTTCTCTTCATATTCTTCTAGTAAAAACATTAATTTTGGGCGGTCTAAAATGTATATATCTGGATTGTGCATCTATTCTTATATATCTTCTTTTACATTTTATTTTTTCATACTTGTTATATCTAAATAACCTTAATTCCCTTTAATAAAGTGACGGATAGATTGCACTCCGATTTTGTCAATATTTACAACTTACTTGAGAAGAATTTGATAGCTTTTTCGCAATTCAAAGTTACTCTAGTCTACAGTACTGGTGTACATTGTCCCATAATATTTGAAACAAATTTAAGTCCTTCAACCTAGACTTGTCATCTCCATAATAGTCACAGATCAAGAACTAAGGGATTCTCCAAGTACATTTTTAATTCGTTACTCATTATTTCTGACACTGACATTTATCTGTCAGTTACAAATAATTTAAGTTATCAACTATTTTTCATGGCATTCTTTCGGCTGTCAAATTTATTACAACAGATTATTTTATATATTATACTTCTTTTATCTCTAAATCTATGGAATATATAATAAAATATTTAAATGTATCAGATAGAGAATTTAATTTTCTTTAATATTACCACGAAAAATTTTCAAAAAATAATATTTAGAAGATTTTTTTTCAAGAATCTTCTACTTCCGGTTGTCCAATTATTACCAAAACCTTTTCAGATCTTCCCATGAATGTCCGATTGGGAAATACGTTGTTAAACAAATTTTAAGTCTTATAGTTTTTGAGTAACCGTCCTTCCAACATCCCACACACACACATACACACACACACACACACACACACATCCACACACACACACACACACACATCCACACACACACACACACACAGACATCATCGTAAAAATGTTAAAATCGGATTGTAGGGACCTTAAAACGTGCTTATTCAATAAAATCTGTATATGCGATTTTAGCATGAATGCAATACCTCTCTTAGCGAGAGGTAAAAAATGCTCATATATATATATATATATATATATATATATATATATATATATATATATATATATATATATATATATAATTTTTTTTATTTAATACATACCTGCATATTTACTAATCATACAAATTATGTATCCTAAGTTCTTTTTCATATAACAATTGTTCTTTTTACAATTTTTTTTTAAAATGTTACTATTAATAATTTGATATTGTGTATAATAAGTTCCTTTTCATGTAACTATCGTTCTATTTACAATTTTCTTTTTAAATCCTTACTGTTATTAATTTGAAATGATTATTTTTACCTCTCGCTAAGAGAGGTATTGCATTCATGCTAAAAATCGCATATCCAGATTTTATTGAATAAGCACGTTTCAAGGTCCCTACAATCCGATTTTAACATTTTTACGATGATGTCTGTGTGTGTGTGTGTGTGTGTGTGTGTGTGTGGATGTATGTGTGTATGTGTGTGTGTGTGTATGTATGTAGGATGTTGGAAGGACGATTACTCAAAAACTATAAGACTTAAAAATTGTTTAACTACGTATTTTCCAATCGGACATTCATGGGAAGATCTGAAAAGGTTTTGGTAACAATTGGAAACCGGAAGTAGAAGATTCTTGAAAAAAAATCTTCCAAATATTATTTTTTTAAAATTTTTCGTGATAATATTAAAGAAAATTAAATTCTCTATCTGATACATTTAAATATTTTATTATATATTCTATAGATTTAGAGATAAAAGAAATATAATATATAAAATAATCTGTTGTAATAAATTTTACAGTCGAAAGAATGCCATGGAAAATAGTTGATAATTTAAATTGTTTGTAACTGACAGATAAATGTCAGTGTCAGAAATTCGTAGATATTACTAAAGAGTTTTTCTGGGAAGTGCATACATTATATTATTTCTTAATATATTAATAGTTAAATATTTAAAATTATAGGTCTATTACATATATCCTTCAAAAATACTGTCAATCCTGACAATGAATTGGAAACATTTCGAAAAAATAGAAGAGGACAAAATTTCTTCATAAAATAAATTTAAAATTAAACAATCTAAATATAAGGAATAGACATATGTAAGTAGAATTTTTGTTGTAGAATGTAGGTATACAAGAAATGTTAAATACAATAGGGCGCCTTGACAAGCAGATATGGGGACTCATGTCAGAATGATAGCTAGTAATTATGTATATAGATGTAAATATCATAATTTCGCATTCTAAATTTAGTGATTTTCGAATTCCATATGGTTTATTTTCCTCGACAAGTAAATTCCACACTCCTGGTGACAAATTAACTACGTGTATTTAGAAAATCTTGAAATTCTAAATGAAACATAATGACTAATTATCATTCTGAAACGGGCCCCCACATCTGCTTGTCAAGGCCAAGAATGTAACATGACTGTTCGCGCCCTATACTTATGTAACCAAAAAAGGAAGTGGCGAGAGGTATTGTGCTGGTCACAACAGATTTTTTTTGACATGGAGTTGTGTTTATGCATAAGCTCCGAGATATAATTTTTATATTACTTTATAAATTTATCCATAAAATATATAGAAAAAGTATTAGTGAAAAACTTTAATTTTTATAATAACAAATTGCAAAAAAGAATATTTACAGGTATTTTTTGAAGAAAAACTATTTTGAGCTTCAAGTAAACTGCCATTTTCGATCTGATTGACACCAAAATCTAATGGCTTCTTTCCATATTAGAATAAGGTAGAAATACAAGGTTTCAAAATTTTATTATGGGGAAATTAATTAGTATTTTAGTTAGAGCGTAAAGAGTATCCATACACACACACACACACACACATACTCACACATACTCACACATACTCACACATACACACATACAAACATACACACATATACAAAGACATCATCGTGAAAATATTAAAAATGGATTCTAGGGACCTTAAAACGTGGTCATTTACCAAAATCTCGATATGCGATTTTTAGCACGATCCCTATACCTCCCATACCAAGAATAGCGGGAAGTAAAAAAGAATCTGACGGTGCGCCAACTAAGCACGTCTTCTCGCGACAAAGCATCACACACATATTAAAGTAATTCTACAATTCTCGCTAATGTACTAAAGTTATATTATGCTAACGAACACATCTTTAATTTTAGGTTAGTGTTAAAGTAAAGATAAAGTTTATGAAATTATAAATTAAATTATAAACTGTGTTTAATTCGGAATTTTTAGTTTGAACATGTATAGCAAAAATCCGACTATAGAAATTTAACTTGGGTAATCCGTTTTTGGTCTGCATTGATCCCCATTTAATTTTTGTAATTTTCGTATACGAGGTGCCTGTTTTTTGATTGTCACCAATAGGATCTTGGAAAGTATAAAAGATATGAATGTTGGTAAAATCTGGACATAGTTACCCAGTTAGTAGACCATTTCCAATATATACGATATCATTGTATCAATATTTTTTCTATATTCAATTTATAATCTATAAATGCGTTTGTATTTGTTCCATTGTCACAATAATTATTTTTATCATATAAATTAAGTAATTGTTGCATTTTAAAAAAAATTTGTTGCCTTACAAATTCTTATTTCTTTTATTAAATTAAATAGAACTGAAAGTATCCCAAATTGTGTTGTATGAAAATTCAGATGTCCACGGAAATATTCAAAGCCTTAGCCATCATTTTTTCTATTACTGCATTTCTTCATGTTATACGTTCCTATCAAAATGTAACAGAATGCTTTTCGCATTCTACATTCCTTCCTAATTATACGCATTTTTGGCCGACAAAAATGTTAGGCTTCCAAGTTCCAAGTGTTACGCACACAGTAACCACCAAAATCCTCTTATTGAAAGCAATTTAGACATGAGTCGCGCTTGTTACTTTAGCTTTGTGTTGTGGGAATTAGTTAAGTAGGTGAGTCATCAATTATCGGAGTAATCAGTGTCGCTTAAAACACCGTTAACTTACACCGCGGCACTAATAGTAATCCTGAATGCTTCTCTGTAGCTCCGCGTAGTATGCAAGTGACGTAAAGTAACGTGAAATTTGCTTATCACTGAAACGCAAACTTCGAGAGTTTGTTACAACCCGAGTCTTAAAATGTACCTCAGTGACTTTATAGAAGAAATATAAACGACTCCCTTCATATGAATTACTCTTAATAGTTGTAGTTTGTCTGATATAAGTTAAAAAAGTTTCTGTAGGAATATAATTTATTGCTGATATTAAAACTGCCATGATTATAAGATATAAGATTCAATGGAAAATAATAGTGTGCTACTCATTAATAAAGAAATTAGTTGTAATTTTCTTCGCCTCTGTCCAAATTTTGCCGAATTTCCTTAATAACTATATTTTATAGAAGCTATATCAATATCATTATATGAAAGTAATATATAAATTATAATGTTAATGACACAGTACAGCCTGTAATTTTCTCTGTTTCATAAGTTAAAAAACTATAATAAATAATTCATTTAATTAAAAAAAACAACTTGTTAAATGGCAGAAAAATACTTATAAATTTCGTTACCCTTCCCAATGTCAATTTTAATTTTTCTAAATTTGATATTAATGTCAGTAGTTGGTTTCGACACTAAAATTATATGGTATAAACATGTTTAGATATAGTTATATATTTTATAGTTTTAAGAAAACAAATATTATTTCATGTGGAGCTATAAGTAAACAGCCAGTTCGCGGTTCATTTGTGTTTTATATACAGACCCAAATCCTTATAATAGGGCTTATGTATTTATTGACATTTTGTAAAATACCTCATCTTTGCTCTTATACGTATGTTGCAATTTTTTATGAATTGAAACAACTACGTAAATAAAATATTTATTTGTGTTTAATGTTTCTGTCAAATATTCTAAAATATCCGCCCAAGAAAAAAGGGAAATAAATTTTATCCGCCGGTCATTCAATGCTACCTGTTAATGATGAATTAAAGTAGCATAAATAATAAATATAATTATAATATTATTATCTGTTTTTTATTTGTTAATTAATTTCATATTTCGTGCATATTTTACTTCAACTAAATAAAAACTGTAACCACAGAACTTTTCAGTGCAATTGGCCTAATTTAAAACAGTAAAATATCATTACTAATTTAGAATTAATTCAAAAATTTATTCCTTGAAATCGGGACCTCTGCATTGATTAAAGTCATGGGAAAATCTTATTTACTCAAGTAAAAGACTAGGAACCTACCTACTCATATAATCTCGAGTTCTAGTCTTGAATGAAAACTTTTCAATTAATTTAAAAATAAATTCCATTAAGAGTAATTTTTCTTAAGTAGAAAACCAATATTTATGACACATTTCTTATTATTTTGTAATTAATACAATCATAATTACTAGCATTTTCTAATCTTAAAATTTCATACTGCGATGATAAGTTTTTAATTCTGATTAATTTTCTCAGAACTTAGAGTCTGAATGAAAAAATAGTATTAATTACAACATTGTTTACCATCTTATATATCCTTTAGCTACAATGAGATGTTAAAAATATCCATCAACAACAGAGAAAATTTATCATATAAAATAGTATAATTTTATTACTCTGGCGAAGACAAATTGGAATATTTTACAGAAAATACATGAAAACTGGCAACACGACATTAAAATTAATTCAATGTCATAATTATATTTCTTAAATGAAACTGTCTAGTTGATTTGTAAATAATCATATTAAATTTTTCTTAATATATTTCCAAATATATTTTAGTTATTAAAATAATTCAATCATCTATTTGAATAACTGACGTTTGGACTAAATTAAATAAATAACTAATTAATTAATGACGTTGACTAATGTTAATAATGAAAATAAATTTAAATGGAACATGAATCTAATAAATTATACCCGTTACATATAATGAATTATTTGCTTTCTCTATGTTGTTAATTTAATTACAAATATGTAAGAATACAAACATGTTTCTATTAAATCAATTGATGTGAAAATGTAATGTGGTTTACCTCGGACTCTTTTTATAACGTTATATAACTTTCTCAACTACGGATTCTTTAATAAACTCATTTTGAGAAAAAAATTCATTATAAAAGTTTTAAAAGTAAACTTATTGAATTAAAACTTTTTTTCTTTTTATTTAGATTACTAGTGAATCGGCAGTGAGATACGATAAAACGTATAATTTTTCTCATAACATTTTTCATCTATAAGAAGATAAATAAAATGTTTCATATCAACTGAGTTTGTATCAAAAATGTTTTGTTTACAATGAACCGAATTTGAAATTATTAAAATATAATTGTTCGTATATACAGGCTGTTGACCACGACACCGCAACAACTGTAACATGTACAATAATGTTTTCATAATTTCCTGCTTCCCTAATTGTTTTAGGTAAAAAGGCTTCAAATAAAAGTTGTAGAGCATAAATTTCTGCAACAATAAACAATATTAATTTTACTTGCTTTGTAACGGCAGAAATTAAGTATGTAAATGTCGAAGATCACCACAAAAATAGTAACAGCCATGGAATTGAAACAAATTAACATATGTTTGACGTTTTACCTGTCAAATTAGATTAATATATTTTTATTGGATATTATTTGTAATATCTGTTTAAGTGAGCAGTTATCTATTAATGTAAATAAATATTTTTTTTTTTTTTGATCAATGATTCTCAAAACGTAGGACCTAACTTTTTATTTTAAATGTGAATATATATTTTTTATTTGCTCATTTGTTAGAGAATTTAATTCTGAATTCAGTAATACAATATTTTTACAACGATTTTTTTTTTTTGAGAAAATTGCATATAACGTTCTATATTAAATTTGATTAAAATATGGCTATAATAAAAGTGCCACGAATGGGAAAAATAAACAAATTTTATTTTTTTACTTAGAATTAGAATGCCATGAAAGAAATAAGTGAATATTTTGTTTGCATTGACATTTATGATCAATTAAAAGTACAAAACCTTGACTTTTTTCTGTCAGATCCTCTAATTCTACGCAAGAAAAATAACATGTATACATTTTGTCCGTTCATAGCAGTTTTATTACAGCCATATTTTAATCAAATTCGTATAAAACTTTATAAGCATTTTACTCAAGATATTCATCATACTCGTATAAGGGTATAAAAATATTACATCACTGAATTCAAAATTAAATTCTATAACGAATAAGCAAATAAAAAAAAGAATTATGTTCTCATTTAAAATTAAAAAGTTAGGTCCCGTATTTTGGAAACCATTGCCCGAAAAAAACAATTTTCTTTAAATTTACGAAAAAAGAATATACAAAATCTGATGTAGCCAGCAGATTACCTTCCATCAATTCTGTCTACAAGTTCCATACCAAATTTTCTTGCAAAAGATCCTATATTTCCAGTAAAATTATTTCATGAACAAACTATGTAAATTGCACTTGTCACTGACATCCTCTTCTTCTTCTGTAGCTTTTCCCATTCGTTAGGGGTCGCTATTTTTTATTTTCTTCTTTCGTTCATTTTTGTATTGTGCGTGTCTTCCCTATTCAGTTCCTTTTCTCTCAAATTTTCCGCAATACAGTCCTCCATCTTGTCTTTGGTCTTCCTGTTTCTTATACCTTCTGCTACTAAGTTATTGATTTTCTTTTTTTTTTGTCTCTCCTCATGTTCATACCAATGAAATCGTCTCTCCTATATCTATCTAGAAAGTTCTATTACTCGAGCAATTTCATTTATCGTTTAATTCCTTACCTTATCTTTCCGTGTCTTCCCAACATCTATATCAACATCCTCATCTCTACCACATTTATTTTCTTTTTATTGATACTGGCACTTGTCAATTTCAATTATCTGATATTAGCAGTTTCCATGGTTATAGCATAACTGGCTGATAAATGAAATTTAATATTTTTATATCTATTGAATTTGAAGTATAAAATGTAATCACATCGTACAGATAACATTTTTTAAGATTTATTAATAGTAAATGTCGTTCAATGTTATTTGACTGCTTTTTTTCAAGAAAAACTGTTAAAAGTAGCAAATAAGTTCATTTTCATCTCTTGGCCCTTACACATGTTTGTATAATATGTTTATAAAACATCTTCAAATTTCATTAATTTTCCAACTAAATTTAACAATGTTAACTTTAATCTAATATTTTCTTGACGCTCTCAATCCGAGGATGGCCATTCATAGCCGAAATCGATAATTGAATAGATTTTATAAATAAAAAACTTTATAAACAACAGTGTGCTTTTACATATATTTTTCAACCTTTCAAATATTTAGCAAATAAGGGTACTTCCGGTGTACCAATTATAACCAAAATCTAAACATGTCTGAATGTGTATCTAAACTTGAAGAATACGAAAAATTTATAATTTTTGGAATAGTGGTATTGGAGTTACACGATCCGAAACGCCGTCACATACACACATACAGGGTGTCCATAACTTCAGGTACATATTAGAAGGGCATATAGTCCTTAATGTCCTGATTACGGAACAAATAGAATTTTTTCAAAATTCAAACATTAGTTTTTGAGGTTTTTGAAGGAAACAGTTTTGGGACACTGGTTGAATAGGTAGTTTTAATATTTAATATTACGTTGTATCTCCCAAACTTAATTGGTGTGACAAAGCTTTACGTAATTGCATAAATTAATTTCATTGTTAAATTATTTTATGTAATAGTTATAAGTAATTTCACTATTCCAAATATTATAGTATCCAGGGGTACAAAAAAATGTTCTTCTTAAGTGAACTACCCTTAATTATAGGAATTTTGAAAAAATTCTTTTTGTTCCGTAATCAGGACATTAAGAACTATATGCCCTTCTAATATGTACCTGAAGTTATGGGACACCCTGTATATACACCGCATACACACATATATACACCGCATACACACACACACACACACACACACACACACACACACACAAACACAAACACATTCTTTTCATAAATTTAGATTTAAAGTTTGTTCGCTTCCCGACTATACCAAATTTATTAGTATTAACGTTATTCATTTGTTAAAAATAATTAGTCGATTTTTATCGTTAAGAGATGTAATTTAATGTGTGAATTGGCAAATGGCTATGACAGTAATTGTTTTCATGAAATTATGTTAATACGTACATTTATTTTTAATTTAATGTTAGAATGAAATAAAAAATTACAAGTAACAAAATATTTATGCAACATGTTCCCCATTAACATTAATTCATTTTATTATACGTTTTAATTCACTCGTATCGTTATTATGCACGACTCTGTCAATTCCTTACACGGCTTTGCGTATTCTGTTCCTCAGTTCTTCAATATTGCTTGTTTATTAACATAAACCAAATTTTTAATATGCCCCAAAAATAAAAATCGAGTTGCGTAAGATGTGGCGACTTTGCTGACGAATGTATTAGATCGTGACGTCCTATCCATTTTTGACCAAATCTCTTATTTAACCAATTAGATACTGGTCGAGCAGAATAGACTGAGACCCCGTCTAATTGAAAATAAAGTTATCTTCTTAAAGTTAATGGTTAATAATTTTCAACTTCGGTGTTCAACAAATTAAAAAATTCGATAGTATTTAAATTGTTCAAAAAAAAATATACCCAAATATTATATTTGCCTTTATCCCACACCATCTGTTCACCCGGTAAGAATATAGGTTTTGCAAATATTGAGATGAAACAATTCCATTTGATAATGTTGCTTTGTCAGTGAAAAAAATATGATGAAAATTTTTAAATGTTACAATTTGGTTGGTCAACCATCGACAATATTCTAATCTGTGTAGTAGATTATTTGCTTGTAATGTATGTAAGAATTTTGTTTAAGTGGCCTAATTTTATCTTTTTAAGAATTTTGTACACTAGATGCCTTGAAAGATCTGAATTTTGCGCTATACTTTTCAAACTTGATCGTGAGTGAAGCTCAACATATGCTAGGACAACAATTTCATCCTGTATTTTTAAAAAAATCCCAAAAATTCTTCTTAGGTCGGAACAATATAAAGTTTGTACAGGATGTATTGCATTAAATTCTTCTCTCGCTTCTATAAAAGTTCTAATAACACCATCTCCACTTTGTCTTATATTGTCAGTACCATTGTAATAAAATATTTTCTTTTATTGTTCATAAATAATATAAGTACTTATGACAGTAATTTAATGAAAACAATTACTGTGATAGCAATCTCACATATTAAATTACGTCTCTTAACAATAAAAATCGAACGAAAGAAAGTAATTATTTTTAACAAATGAATAACGTATATACCAATAATTTTGGTATTTCCGGAAAGATAATAAAAACTGCAGTTCAAATTTATAAAAACAAAAGTATAGGTTGTACTTAAATTTACAAAGGTTACACCGAAAGTTCCACATTTTCGATTTTCACACTTAAATCACAAATATTGCACTAATTAAATTATGTCCTATAAGCAATATATCTATCTGGAATAATAAGAGGAAAAAAAGGTGTATCCATATTTTGAAACACGCTGTATACATCGGTGATTCGCACACCCGAACATGTAAAATGAAATTTTTATAATATCCTGCTCTCCTAATCGTTTTAGGTAAAAAAGCCTCAAATAAAAATTACAGAGCTTAAAATTTTACATCTTCAATATGCACAATTAATTCTGAATGCTTTGTAACCCCAAAAATGCCGATAGCCATGGAATTTAAACAAAAAATTAACAAATATTAAACTGTTTATTTGTCGTTAGATTAATTTATTTTTATTTGTAATTTGTGTTCAAGTAAATAATTGTTTTTAAATTAATAGATAATTGTTCACTATAAAAGAAATTATAAATAGTACCTCATAAAAATATACTAACCTAAATTGACAGATAAATGGTTAAACATTTGTTACTTTATTTGTTTTAATTCAATAGTTATCGCTATTTTTGAGGTGCTATTCAATATTTTCATATCTAATTTCTGCCGTTACTAAGCCTGCCAATTTAATTTTGCTTATTGATTAGGGAAGCAGGAAGTTACGAAAGTATAATTTTATATGTTAAAGCCCTATGTTATGTATATACCGTGTGTCTATCTTAAAGGTGTACATAGGAGATTAACATGGGAAATCAGTTTTTTGCAATTCCCTGCTCACCTAATTATTTTAAGCAAAAACGCGTCAAATAAAAGTTTTAGGGCATAAAATTCTGCATCTAAATCAATAAACAGAATTACTTTTACATGCTTTTTAACGACAGAAATTAAATATGAAAATGTCGAAAATTACGTTGAAAATATCGATAGCCATGGAATTGAACAAAAAATAAATAAATGCTTGACGTTTTATCTGTCACAACGTAAGTTAACTTATTTGACATTTCTAACAATTTGATTTGGACAAATATTGTTAAGTATGACAATAACAGAAATATTGGATTAATAAATAAAGTTAAAAAATACAGTTTTGTTTAAATAATATGAATTTATTAAAAATTTAATATTTTGTAACATAATATTTTTAAGCAAGAAAAGTTTTATAATTAGTAAACGAATAACAAGTAATTATAATTTAAAGATAATAGTTACAATAAATATTCAAATACAGCACCATTTTGGACAAGACAATAACCTAATCTATTGTAAAACGATCTTTGTACATTAAATAGTTGTCGCTGAGTTATACGAGTACGATGACATTCATTAAATATGGCATTTCTCAGATCATTTATGTTTTCGTGGCTTTGTTTATAAATTTGATTTTTTAAGAGACCCCCATAAAAAAATTCACATGGAGCAAGATCTGGAGATCTAGCAGGCCAGTTAATAATACCTCCTCGTCCAATCCAGCGCCCAGGAAATGCCAGATCCAAATATTCCCTAACGTTTCTGCCATAGTGTGCACGACATTCATCGTGTTGGAACTAGACCTCTCGATCTGGGCGCACAACATCGGCAGGCAGGGTTGCGATTGAAAAAAATTCTATTGTACTAACAGTTTAACTCAAATTGTACTAAAATCACTAACTCTGTACTAAAAAAAATTCCAGCCACATATTTAAAATAATCATAATTATACCTACATGTACTTTCAAACATTTTTATAGATAAACTAACAAATAAAACTTAAAATAAACATAAATACATTATTTTTGTGCAATCACCAGTAAACTAATCATTTCGCAGACGCAATACAATCCGCGATATCCAATTTATCGGCGGTTGGTATGGTTACGGCGGCGAAATTGAGCCCTTCCGACATTACCTACTACTTAAAATAAATTGTACTAAACTTTGAAAAGAGGTACTGACGTACTAGGAAAATAATAATTGTACTAAATCTAGTACAATTATTGTGCTGACTATCGCATCGCTGGTTGCAGGACCAATTTCGTTTTGTAGCATCTCCAAATAATTTTCCGTATTTAGATTGCCACGTATTTCAAAAGGACCAATTATGTGGTGACCTAAAATTCCAGCCCACATATTAACAACTTTCTGGGGATATTGTGTCCTTGTTGAAATACTAATTCTAAGATTTTCTATTGCGCAACAACGTGTATTTTGGGTATTGGGTTGATTATTTAACGTGAAAGTGCATTTGTCGGTAAAACAAATGGACGATAAAGAAGTTTGATCATTATTAGCCCGGTTCTGCATATCTTCGCAAAACACTCTTCTACTTTCTTCATCTTATGGGAAAAGTTCTTGGTGACACTGCATTTTATAAGAATAGTACGAATTTTTTTTTTTAAATATTATGTATGATGCTGTGATGAACTCCCAACTCATTTCCAATACATCTAGTACTACAGAAGGGGTTTACACTTATCATTCCTAACACTCTTTCTTCCAGCAAGGCACGTTCTTCTGCTCGTCCTACATTCTGATAACGCGACTCAAGTGCATTTTTTGAAGACACACTAGCAGTTTTTTCAAATTTTGTCACCAATTTAGCAATTGTAGTTGCACTGGGAATCTGCCGATCCATAAACTTAACGGAAAATAAATCACACACTTTGCGGTAACTATTACCTCCATAAAAACATTTTATTATGAAAACACGCTCTTCATTAGTATAAATATTCATTTTTTAATAATATCAGACAACAAAACCAGAGACAAAATCAAATTGTCAGAAACGTCAAATAACTTATTTGACAAAGAAAACGTCAAGCTTTTATTTATTTTTTGTTTAATTCCATGGCTATCGATATTTTCAACGTAATTTTCGACATTTTCATATTTAATTTCTGTCGTTAAAAAGCATGTAAAAGTAATTCTGTTTATTGATTTAGATGCAGAATTTTATGCCCTAAAACTTTTATTTGACGCGTTTTTGCTTAAAATAATTAGGTGAGCAGGGAATTGCAAAAAACTAATTTCCCATGTTAATCTCCTATGTACACCTTTACGACAGACACACGGTATATATATATATATATATATATATATATATATATATATATATATATATGTATAGGGTGTTTATCCTTCGTGTATTGTTATATTTTTCAATTATATGACTTTTCTTGTTTATGTATCTGTCCAATAAATGACTCTTGTTGTTAAACTCTTCCGCTTTGTTGGTTATGTTTGTGTTTTCATTTATATAATATGCGTAATTCTATCCTTTAATTTACCTTACTTATTTTGGCTCCCTTAATCATATATCTGTGTTATTTGCTATTCTTCAACATTTGTTGTGTTCATTAACATTTTGTGTAACTTGGTGATTCGAAGCTTTAAGTATTCCACATTATTGTGTTAGGTAAATTGGAGCCATCGGCTCATTATTAGCATTATTGTTGCAAAAATTACTTTATTTAAGTTGTATTTTGATATACGAGGGAGGACACATAGGCCCGTACTACGAGCACGGTTTTAACTAAAACGCTGTTTTAAGAAGTGTCAGATATTATTATTTAATAACAATAATAAATAATATCGAATTTATCAAAATAAGATTTAAAAGCATAATATAGTTTGTATTCAAACAAATATTTAAAAAAAAATCGATCTTCAAACATACGTGCAAAATTAAATGTTGAAATTTGAATTTGACATTTTTTAAAACAGCGTTTTAGTTAACACCGTGATCGTGGTACGGGCCAATGGTCTTTACACGTTGCTCAAAAAACATATTTTTTACGTTATATACAAAAATTGGATAAATTTCTTTCAAAGTACTCTCCATTAGAAAAAAAATGCACTTGTCGAGACGTTCCTTCCACATGGCATAACACCTCTGGAACTCTTCAATATTGGATGCATTGTTGCCCCTTGTCCTGACTTGTAACTCTGGAACGTGTGTGTGCTCCAACGTTATTATATATTGTTTTCCTATTTTTGTATGATTGTACAATTTGACTTTGCAATTTTACAGTGCCTCTGCACGTCTGCACCACTTAAATCGAAAATTATTAAATTGTGTTTTATTAAATTTTTATTTCATTTCGCGAACCTCTGTCGTTTTCAGGCAACATCACTTACGGTTGGTAATGAAACATTATGTCTCGTTTATACCGTCCTTTTCGTAATTTTCCAGTCAAAAATTACGTGGCGCCATTTATTTCTTTTTGTAACCATTTCTGTGGTTTCAACCTGGCCCGTCTCCACTTTTAAAAGTTTGCGTCACAGCATATAGGACTGAACAAAATTGGTTAACACAGGTCCGATTTTCAATAATTTCCGAGGTATAATGCAGTGCAAAATGAGTTTTTACGGGGTTTACCTCTGCTATTTCGAAAACTAAATATAAGAGTAACGACTTCGATTAAATTAGACTTTTTATTGACCTTCTGTCTTAGATGTGCTTTTTTAAATAAAAAAATTGTATAAATTAACAAGTATCAAGTAGACCGTGGGTCGCAGAAAATAAAACTTGCATAAAGTTAACAAAGTTAATCAATTTAATATATCTTTGTAAGTGAAAATATAGAATTAACGAAAGAGCATTTTTGAATCATGATTAAAAATTTCATAGCTTGGACAGTTTTTAAGTCAGTCTATCATTAATTATGAGAAACATGCCGCATGTGTTTTAATCACATCATTCTAGCGTGACCCTTGATAATTAACATGCAAATGGTATTTCAAAATTTTTGACATAAGAATTTGTATGGGATACCTTAAGCGCTATTCTATGCTACTAGATTTCATTATTTTACTCAGTCTTTGTAAGATTTACATGTATTAAATCTTTACGCGCTGAAATAACTGATTTTTACATTAAACTAGTTATGGAATAATTTAATGCAAATATGTTACAAATAACGGAATTTATAATAATATTAAATTGTATTATTGTATGGCGCTCATTATTTCGGTATAAAATTGTGCTAAGCAAATTGAATATAGCATTGCCTGTCTTTCTACATATTTATGTATATACTATTCAATTTTTATTCTATTCCTAAAATAGTACGAGTAATATAATCATACAATTATTGTCTAGACAACTATAATTTTTACCTTCTGTCACCTTCACGTAAAGAAGGTATTGTCTTTGGTCAAAAAATTCAATAATGAGTGTGTGTGTGTGTGTGTGACGAAAGTTTCAATACCACGATTCCAAAAATTCTAATTATTTCGTATTCCTCAAGTTTACATTCAGAAGAAGAGGTGATCAGATTTTGGTTATAATTGGTCAACCGGAAGTACCCGCATTTGGTGATTTTAACAGGTTTTTTTTGAAAAAAAAAAAACAGTTAAATATTTATTTTTTATTTTATTTAATACTTTATTTCCAGCGATATAGTACATATATGTATATATGGAATACGTCAAAGTTGCGAATGGGGATAGGGAAGGATGTACGATGTACAGTCAATTTCCTTTGTCATTAGTTTTGAAAAATTCTTCTAGATCGTAAAACGATCTTTCTGTTAAATAGTTTTTTAAATTTTGATTTTACTAAAATAAAATTTTGTGTTGTTAAGAGATTTAGGAAGATTATTAAAGATCTTTGTGCCAAGTATATTGGGTGATCTCATGTTTGTAGTGTATTTGGTGTAAGGAATTCTAAAGTTATTTTTTTGTCTTGTATTAAATTTGTGAATGTCACTTTTTAAGGTCAGAGTAGTTTTATTGCTATATATGTATTTGCAAATTTCAAATATGAAAAGAGATGTCAGAGTTAATATTTTATATTTTTTAAATAAGTCTCTGCAGGAGCAAGTAGAGGGAATACCACATATATTTCTAATTGCGCGTTTTTGTGCTATAAATACATGTTTTGCAGGGGGTGAAGAGCCCCATATATAGATGCCATATCTCAAATGGGATTCAATTGATGCGTGATAGAACACTAGTAGGTGTGAGGGTCCAAGAAAGTTGCAAAGATAGCGAATCTAATAACATGCTCGATTCACGGCTGTAATGATATTTTCACAATGGGAACGCAAGCACATTGTCTCGTCAATAGAGATACCTAGAAACATGGTTTTTTTAGATTTTTCAAGACGGTTGTCATTTCGATTGTTTTTTAAATTGTCATAATTTACACTATGGGAATTATGGAATTGTAAATATGTTGTTTTGTATCCATTTAAATAAAGATAATTTTCATTGAACCACTGTGATAATAATATTTTATTGACATTTAACGTTATTATCACATAAAGAATATATTATTCTCTATATGATTTGATTGCATTTTTATACTTCATATTTAATAGATATATGGCCGTTTCCACCAACTTCAATTTAACATGCTGTTATTTAATACTATGTTAAATTTTAATCTCAAATTTAGTTCTGTTCCACAGATAACATGTTTCTATTAACTAACAGGCTGTTAATATGATTTAGTTATTTTTTTATATGGGTGGCATGAGATGTCGGTAAAAAAAACTGTAATCTATAACGTCAATTTTGAAAAGAGCCTATTCTTTGTGCTGTCATTTTGAAATGAGTTTGGAAATGAATGATCCGGTAGAAATCAAAAAGAAAAGAGAAAGGGGAAGGAATTTTGTTGAGAGGGACAAATGTGAACTCATGCAATTTGTTCAAAAGTATGTTAAAAATGACATTTATTTGAATTTTTTAAAAATTAAGTATTTGCAGATATTCTAACGTAATCGAGAACAAAAAGACAGATGGGGCATCTCTTAATGAAAAGGTAAATGTGTGGGAGAAAATTGCTTGTCAATTTAATGCAAATTCTCTGGGGGAGGATATAAGAACTTCCCAACAATTGAAAATCTTTTTTCAAAATTTTAATAGAAAAGTAAGAAATGTAGCAGAAAGTCATGTAGGATCTTTTTCAGAATTTTATGAAATATTTAAATTTGTTATTATTATTATTTCATTTTTTCATTTAGAAAAGAAAATATCTGGCTCAACAATCTAAGGAAATTAAAAAAAAAACAGGGTGCAGATGATAAAGTGAACACAGTTTCTAGCTATAATAGGGGAACAAATCGAACCCCTTAATAATCAGTTCGATGATTATTTTATATTTGATTGTAAGTATATCTTGCATTCATACAATTTGAATTAGAATACGATCTATTGTAGCGATCGTGCGACGATATATTATCGTATAGTATAAAAACGGACATACGTAGGATAAAAATTCTTTAATTTTCTCTAAGATGAACCCAGAAACATTTCAGCTGTATCCTAAATTCCATCGTCCTTAGAACCAGTGCCCTCTAAAGAAGTTTCATCCCCACCAGACGCCTTACTTTCCCCAGAAGCTTTACCCTCGTCCGAACCCTCCCCTTATCAGAGCCTATACAGCCTACCCCAAGCGTACCTATAGAATATAAAAGAAACAAAAATAAAAAAATAATTAAAAAAAAATATAAGAAACTACCCATAAAAGAAATAAAACGAAGATATTTTATAAATAAACTGACGTGTAGTCGCCTAGAAATGATTTAGCGGCAAAAGCAAATTAAATATTTAAATGCAAAAACAAATAATGAAAATATGAAATTATAAATTGGTAAATAGTTTTTAATGTTTTTTGTTTGTAATTAAGATTGTTGTATGGTAGATATAAATTAAATTGACAATTTATAGAAATTTTACATTTTTACAAATGAACAAAGGTATATAAATATGATGCCTAATTAATGTCCACGATGAACAGCAAATCTTGTACGTAAAAAAGCAGACCTGGTGCTTGTATTTTCATTTTCGTGTTGCCTAACTAAAGGATCTACTTCGGCTTCCGGAATGTCCTGAGCATCTTAAGGCGGCAAGTCTCTCATAATGATTGCAATATTGTGTAACACCGCACATGCGATTATAATTACTAAAGTGTTGTCAATCCTGGTTTTTAATTCTGCATGAAGACATGGGAATCGTCTCTTTAAAAGCCCAAAACATCGTTCAACTGTATTTCTCGTTCCTATGCGCGCAATATACGCCTCTTCGGCAGCGCCGTTGGGTCGAAGGATTGGGGAAATCGAGTACTTCTTACAGCGATAACCATTATCCCCCAAAAGGTATCCATTTCCATAAATCCCATTTTCTAGATCTACTTGTAAGGGACTGTCATTAAAAATTGTGCTATCATGCACTGATCCAGGCTATCGAGCAATAATATTTCGTACACGCAAGTGAGCGTCACACACTGCTTGTATATTTAGTGAAAAGTAGCCTTTTCTATTCCTGTATACTTCTGCACATGGACCCCCTGGTGACTTAATTCGTATGTGCGTACAATCAATAGCACCTATTACATTCGGGAATTGTCTTATGGCATAAAAGTCGCTTTTAGTGGCAAAAAATTCATCTCCTATAGGCATTCTAATGTGTTGATATTTTTTGTGCTGCTGTCTTTAAAGAAACTATGTAACACTCGACAGACTGTTGATTTAGCGACGTTATTGTGGTCATCCAATAGTTGTTGAAAGGCTCCAGTAGCATAAAAACGTAGAGTAACAATTGATTCATTGCAGATAAAGGTTTATTTTTGTTAGTAGGTGCCTTCAATTCGTGGCCAAACGTGTGGAGGAGTTCCATTACTATACCTTTTGCAAATCTGAACCGCTGTTTAAACTCGGCGTCGTTAAACATTTCAAAATGATTCTGCCGGTCTCTGTATAATTTTTTTGGAATGTGTTCCACATCTTCCTCACTAGTACTCAATTCCGATAATGAAGAAATATCTGATATTTTTCACAATAAACAAGTAAATGTATTTATTATAATTCGAATTTTTTTTGAAGTTTCAAAAATTGAACTAATTGCGGAGAATCTGTCACTTACTTTAACAGTATGTTTAATTGTATGTAAATGTTTAACAGAGGTTGGTGGAATGCAAAACAAACGTTAGCAGAAAATTAAACCCATGATTCTAATCAAACCATTAAATTGATTTTGGTTAAATAAACCAAGATTGATGGGACGCAAATTATGTTTTAACAATTGTTAACAGCCACATAAATAATTAAATTGAGCGCTGTGGAACCGGCCATTAGAGTTAAAGAATTATAAAGATATTAAATTTCATAAATCAGCTATCTATGCTAACCATGGAAACTGCTAATATATTCAGATAATTCAAATTGGCAGATGTCAGTACCAATGAAAATTAAATGAATGTGACAGAGATGAGCATGCTGAAATAGATGTTGGGGAAGACACGGAAAGATAGGGTAAGGAATTAAAGGATAAGGGAAATGACTCGAGTGATAGAATTCTAGAAAGATAAAAGAGAGACAATTACATTGGTTTGAACATATGAAGAGAGATGAAAAATATATTGGAAGAATGAATAGCTTGGTAATAAAAGGTAGAAGAAACAGAGGAAGACGAAATATAAGAGAATAAAAATGGCAACCCCATCGAATGGAAAAAGCTGAAGTAGAAGAAGCCAGTGTCAAGTGTAGTTTGTATAGTTTGTATATGAAATAATTTTATTGGAAATTAAGTATCTTTTGCAAGAAAATTTATCTATGGTATTTATACATAATATACAGGATTGTGTTGGTCATCAGATTTTTTAATAATATTTTACAGTTGATTCACTGCTACATATGCAGCCGATGGATTTTAATGCATATGAGGTAATGAAGATGATAAAGATGAACATTAACATCCATACTCAATTGGAATGTGAACCTGGGAACCTTGGATTGCAAAGCGACATTGTCGGCTCTACGCTATTCTAGTCAGACTAAATTTCTCAAATCTGTTATAAATAAAATTAGTTTTTACATTATATTATATTATTAATATTTTTTTTCAATTCAACTGCTCGCAAACAACAATTTTTGATATATAAAAATTTACGATTAGTTGTAGGAGGGTTCCTTTACTTTTTTAATGTAAAAAATGTAATGTTAAAATGATATTAAAAACGTTCATAAAATCACATTTTTTTCCAAAATACATTCTTTTTCCATTATTACCGTAGTATAAGTTGTAAAAATATATACCAAACTGGTTTTTAGCACTAACACAAGCGGAAACGATTCGATACATAAAAATAGTTTCATTATCTAACAAATCTGTTTTATTTTTAAACATTGAAAGAAGCTTTCAGAACTGATAATATAATGAAATAAAACGTCGTTTAAATAATAATAATAATAAAAAAAAAAATACAGAACTAAACCCAAATTTTGTTCTGTTTCACTATTTTATTTCATTGCATTTTCGCAAGGTAAGTTAATTTCAGAAAATACGTAATAATTATATTACATTAAATATTTATTTTATAGATTATCTATATTTACATACGTTCATTTGAAAATAGGTACATCCTGGTGTGAAACTCAATAAATTGACACACTTTACTAAAGCTTATTTTTGACAAAAATGAATGGCAACGGTCACAAAATTGAAAATTTCAATTGGATTTTTATCCAGCATGATTCGTACTTAATTTTAATTATAAAATGAATCCACGTATTTTCAGTAATATGCATTTTTGGTTGGGTTCTGACTCAGAGAGGCTGGGTATGATAAATGACAAGCCTTGTTTATTTCACCGTGATTTTTCAATATCAGTATTTCTATAAAGGCTAGTTCTTTACCGGGTTCTTGGCCATGGTCTATTGAGCGAGTTATAAAATAGGTAACGAACTTTTATATATTTTTTTCTTTCTAAACTGTACTTCCTTTGTTTGAAAGGTGTACAAGTATTAAAAAATATACTTTTAGTTATTTTTTGATTAATTTTATTGAATTATGTAAATAATACATTTGTAGAAAAACAATATCTGCGACAGAGATTTACTCATAAACATTCAATGTTTTTTATCACTACGTGTAAATAAAATCTCAAAATTATTTCGTGATTGGTTAATAATGCCAATTTAGAGAAACTCTATGTCATATTTCCTGTCATTGTAACATTTATTACAGCGATTGTTATTTTTATGAAAAAGTGAAAAATAGTCTTCCACACCAGAGAGGAAAATACGAAAAATTACCGCAGCTTAAGCGTAAAAGTTTACTTGGATTTTGCGTACATTGATCAGTTTGTTAAATTGTTTTTTCTTTTCCGCTATTCGCCACTTCCAGTTTGTTTCAGCAAGGGAATTCGAGTTAGAACTTGTGATTCAGATACTACAACGTGTCTGGAAATTAACTTTCCTAATCCACTCTAAATCTAACTCCTTCGTCTGTTCGGATCTCAGCTCTCGACATGGTTTGATCCCTAAGATGATTTCATGCTCTATAGACAAAAAAGAAAGAAGATTGGAGATTAGTGAGACTTATACTATTACGAACATATATTCAGCAGTTTTTTCGATTAGAGACTTTTGTACGCGAGAATGATTAAAATAAATAATTATGTCTCTTATGTCTAACAAAGCTGTAATTTTACTTTACTTAATCCTGCTATTGAATGTTTCTTACTTGCATAAAGAACTTGAAACCTTCTGTTTTCGCCAGTGAAGTTATTCCTATGGTAACGAGTGGCCGAAAGTAGTGAGTGAACTTATTTTCGCTCACTACCTTTACCATAGCCAATATTAGAAATAAATTACTATAGCATTCATAGCATTTGTTTATTTATATGAAAACTTTTTGGTCAATCCAAGAACCAGAACTCAAGTATTCACGTTTATTTTAATTCTGCCGTCTGAAATCTAAAAATTGTGACAATGAATATTTATTTTTATATGTTATGTTTAAATAGGTCAGTCTGATATTCAATGTTGCTAATACCGGATATTTAAATTATCGTAAATAAAACTCAAAATTATGTATTGTATCTCAAACTTACTTATCGGAATTATTTACTTTGTTCTTCTTGCACATATTTTTGTCATTTTACGTACAAAATTATTATTGTACATCGTACACCTGCCCAAATGATCTTACATGTACAATAATTATAAGGTTGCCAACTTTTAATGATAATGTTTATGCGCTTTAGTGACGATTTCATGTTATTAATAATATAAATATGCAAAAAAATTGATATTTAAAACTGGCATATCTCCATCCCCATAGTTACACCATAAAACAATGCAATGTTAACCTAATTAAAAAAAACTTGTATATAGCACTGAAATTACGCCAAATTATAAATAGTAATTAAAATCATACATATAAATATAATGTCAAAGCATTCAAACGTCAGCGTTCGAAAGCTTCTAATTAATATTGTAATTCATTTAATATAACTTATAATAAGAATTTTATGCAAACTTCATATTATTCTACATATAGTATAATTTATAACTATTACAGCGGTAATAATAAATAAGGGTTAAGTTCAGAATAGCTTCTTTTTAACACAGGAATAGCTATTCATAGTTTATCACGAACTTAACCCACAAATTTATAATAATAAACATAGAATAAGACTTAACTCTAGAATAAACCCTCCATAAACGTCATTTTAACACAGGGTTAAGAGATATTCTTGGAATACCTAACCTGGGAATAGCAAATTATTTATTATTACCGCTGTAAATATAAGTAGGCCAATGAGATTGAACAAAAAAATCACAGAATATGTCACGTCATGTCAAATGTATCATAATTTGCTCAATATGGAGATAATAAACTTATGAACAAAAATTGTATTAAAATAACAATTAATTATATTACTTTCTTATCAGGCCATAGTAAGTTTGTACTGTTAAGTATGGCACAATACATTAATTATAAATTGTATCTTTAAGTGAACATTTATTTAACATGTTTTAAGACAGTCTTTTATAATTAATTTCTTTAAATATAGTTATAATTTCTAAGTATAATTTCAGTGCTGTGAATAAGCCTTATGCGTATGTGCACTTTATGAATATATGAATTTTGTACGAAGTGTAAAAACTGAATGTTTATTACGAATATACAGTGCGTTAAAAGAAACCTGACTCGGAGTAATGTATGAACAGAGAAACGTACAGTAAAATTTTGAAATGTAATTTTAAGGGGAAAGGTAACAAAGAAGGATACATTATATTACCATTCAACATTTTCTAATTTATTTCCATTTCTATAATAAGATTCAAGAAGAAAAACTTTGATTTCTTTAGATAACATTTTTCACAATGTCTCGTGTCAAATTGACATTAAATTAAATTGGGGAAAAAATTGTTTCGATGTTTACACTTTGAAGTTAAAAAAAAACCAAATGATATCAGTATTATACTAGACAAAATGGCGGCGAAATGGGGGATTTCATTGTCGTTCGACCTGCCATCTACAGTTTATTTTTTCTCTTATACTTTTAGTTTGACATACGTTCCATTGTTCATAGCCTCCTTCAAATTAGGTTTTTGTTTTTAACAAACTGTATTTTGTTTACAGGATATCTAACAATCTGTAAGATCTTATTATTCTGAAGAAGGTGCAAGTGTGCACCGAAACGTCGGTGTTGTAAGAATAAATGTTGTTTGACTGAGATTTCGAGTAATTGTTAACACCTTATCCGCATCAGTCAAAAAAAATCTGCAACTAAAATCAAATACTGAATGGGAACGGAGAAGCCTGTGTAAACCTTGAGAAACCTGTGACCATATTTACATTTACTGCAAAAAATGTATTACAAATACCATGATTAAATGGGAAATGATCCAAAAATTCGACATGAGAGAGTGATTCAAAATGGACAAGATGTGGACTATTAAGTGAAAATTTAAAATAAGCAATTTCACGAAATATAGCGAAAGCATGAACAAAGAAAATCATCAAAAGGCTGAACATTTGGTTTTAACAGACAAAGAATGAAAATGTTAGTGGTTGCAAATAAATTAGTGATATCAGAAGCAAATAAATAAAATATGTATTTGTTTACGTTTAATTGTTTTCATTTATAGCTAGGTAGATAAAAAATTCTGTTTTCGTTTTAAGGTAGATTCGATAGGAAAAAAAAATTGATTGTACCCTGCATACAGAGTGTTTTTTTACCTTCCGTCACCTTTAGGTAAGGAAGGTATTGTCTTTGGTCAAAAAATTCAATGATGAGTTTTTACTGAATAAGCAAGTTTTAGGGTCCATATAATACGATTTTACCATTTTTACGATGATGTCTGTATGTATGTGTGTCTGTGTGTGTGTGTGTGTGTGACAAAAGTTCCGGATTCCATAACTTCAATACCACGATTCCAAAAATTATAATTTTTTCGTATTCCTCAAGTTTACATCCAGAAGAACAACTGATTAGATTTTGGTTATAATTGGTTAACCGGAAGTAGTCTCATTTGAAGATTTAACAGTTAAATTTGATTTATTGACATTTAACGTTATTATAACTTAAAGAATATATTATTCTCTATACGATTTGATTACAATTTATACTTCATATTCAATAGATACAGAGTTAAAGAATTTTAAAGAAATTAAATTTTATAATTCAGCCAGCTATGCCAAACTTGGGAACTAGTAATATATTCATATAATTCAAATTGACAGATGTCAGTATCAATAAAAAGTAAATTAATGTGGCAGATATGAGGATGTTGAAGTAGATATTGGGGAATACACGGAAAGATACGGTAAGAAAATAACTCTAGTGTTACAAGTTTTTAGAAAGATACAAGAAAGACGATTACATTGGTTTGAACATGTCATGAGGAGAAATGAAGAATTATATTGGAACAAGAATGAATAGTTTAGTAATAGGACGTTAAAGAAACAGAGGAAGACCAAAGATAAGATGGAAGGACTGTATTGCGTAAGACTTGAGAGAAAAGGAACTGAATGAGAACGACATGCAAAAATAGCGACCCCTAACGAATGGGAAAAGCTAAAAAAGAAGAAGATGCCAGTGTCAAGTGCAATTGAATGAAATAATTTTACTGGAAATTTAGAATCTTTTGTAAGAAAAATTATGGAATTTATACATTATACACGAGAATGACGGAAGGTATTGTGCTGGCCACAACAGATTTTTTTTCAAAATGCACATGGGGGATTAACATAGGAGTCAGTTTTTTGTATACTGTTGTTCCCGTTTTAATTTAGAACCAGGGTTGTGGTATCAATAGAAAGATAAAAAATTCTACATTACGTGTAAATTATATAATATTTTGGTTCCATAAACTAATTATTAAATTTATTCCATGTTATATTAATGGCATTTTTGATCAGAAAGGTAAAACAAATGTTTGTCATTTTGTCTGTCAGAATTTGTAACTTTATTTTTTTGTGTTATTTTCATTTTAATGTTTTATATCAAATTAGAAAATGCTTGACACAAATTTAATTAATATACTTATAACAATTAAATTACCACAATTTATAAGTTTAACAAATTTTGACACATAAAATGGCAAACATTTTTTGTATCTCTTTGTTCAAATGTTATGGCTATTGCTAGTAATACAAAATTGTATAATTTAATAATTAGTTTATGGGACCAATATATTATATAATTTACATGTTTTTGATGCAGTTTTTTTTTAATCTTTTTAATAACACCACAACCATCGTTCTAAATTAAAACGGAGGGCAACAGTCTGCAAAAAAGTTGATATCCCATGTTTATCTCTTATATGCACCTTGGTATAAAAAACACCTTGTATAAGAAAAAGTTTTGCTTCCTTTATAATAAATTAGTTTAACCCATTCCTTTAATTCAAACAATATTATGCTTCATCATCCGGAAAATGTATAAGGTTTGGCTGTTCCCTTAATTTGATAAATTACTGGAGGCACTCTGGCGAGTAAGTGCATCAATAATTTAAAAACGTTATTATGAACGACACAATAGAAATGTAGCTCTTTTAAACCGGAGCATATTCAATAAAGAATATCGGACAATAGCAAGAATTTTTCCAAGGTTGTAATCGCACTACATCATTATATCGAATTCTAGGTGACTGTATTGTAAATTTAAAATGATATCATCCGTGGTATAGAATCTATTGATTAAAGTCCTGAATAAAGAAAATACTACTTGTTCTGCATTTAAATTATCCTAAACACTTGTCATTAGTATTTATCAATGCAATGTTAAAGAAACTCTAGGCGCATTTGTGTAGGACACGTAAGATGACCCCAAATCTGAAATCAACTTAAAACTTCTTGAGAAGTTAGTCTAGGCTAGGTACGTGAAACTGAAGTTCCGAAGTACAAAAACAACTCTAAGTGTACTTTTATAATTTCATACTAATAATAGGTATGCTATATTTTTCTGTATAATTTTTTTTTGTGTTCTTTGTGTTATTGTTTAAATGGTACTCCAAGTTAACGCCTAGTACCGTGTGGAACAATATCCGATATTTCTTAATAAATTTTATGCTTATTCAATACTAATTATTGCTATATTAAAATTTTGTGTTAGTCTCATTTTTGTGTTATTGCTTCTGTTTAAATGGTACTACAAGTTCCCTCCTAGTACCATTGTAATCATTTCCGATGTTTCATAATTGTAAAATATTATTCCCGTTTAGTTGCTAATTATTGGTATATTAAACAAATTTTGAGCTACCGCAGTTATGGAGATATTCCTGTTTTTGAAATGTACTCTATGATCATTGTTCAAGCCTAGCATTCCGTTATTTTATGTAGAGGCTGTTAAAAAAAGTAAAACATTTTAAGGGGATATAGTACTGACCAAATTGAGTAAAAAAATCAACATGGGTACGAACTTCAACAATTTCTGAGATATAAGGCAGTGAAAAGTGAGTTTTTTCGGTGTTTAAATATGCTATCTCGAAAAGTATAAGAGTTACGACTTTGTTTAAATGAGACTTTTTGTTTACTTTTTAGAGTATATCTCAGATGCGCTTATTTTTTTTGTAAATCAAATATTTGTTGAATATCAAACCTGTATTGATTAAGCTTTTTACCTATTTTGGTCAATACGACGGTTGCCTTTTATATTTCGAGATTAAAGAACAAAAACAAATACTTATCATCGAAAATAGCTTTATTGTTTTTCAAAGTATTCTCCATGAAGATCACGCTTGTGCATGGGTATGAACCAATTTTCGAAGCACTTTTTCCACTCCGATTGAGGTTACTCCAAAACATGCATTTTGCACGCATCAACCGGCGTCTTCAGTCGTCGGATAACGTTGACCTCGCAATTTGTTTTTGATGTTCGGGAATAAAAAGATGTCATTGGGTGTCAAATCAGGAATATACGGCGGATGACTCATTACATCGACGTTTTGAGCGCTCAAAAGTCACTTGTTCGAGCCGATGTGTGAGAGCTTGCATTGTCGTGGTGGGGATTAATCCGTCTTCGGCGGTTAGTTTTCCTTATTTCTCCGAAAGCTTGTGGCAAAGAAATGGATGTATCGGATACACAACCGATTTTGGACGACTTTCACGAAATTCGTCCTTGAGCGAACTAGGGCCATGATTAAGTTCGGTAAACCATCAATAAACACTGGTCTTTGATGGTGCTTTTTTCGCCAAAAATCTATTTAATTTCATCGATGCACTGTTGTTGAGTTAATCCACGTCGAAATTTGTAAAAAATATAATCGCACGAAAATGTTTACGATTTAATTCCATTTTTTGGCCGATATGAATTTTTCAACTTACTGTAAACACAAATAGCGATCGTACCTCGCCAAAAATGTCAAACTTTACGATAGAGACGTCAGTTGCCAGATGTCAGCACTGGGGTTATCCAATGCCGAAATATAAAAGGTAACCTTAGTTCTATATACCCTTAAAAATACTCTTTTTTACACTCTGTATATTGATATATCAAACAATATTTTGCTATTATACTTATACAATTGTTCACCTTTTTCAAATGGTAAATTTTACACTTAGTACTATAAACAACTTATGTTGCATGCTATTTAAAAATTTATGCTAATTTCAGGAATATTTCCTTCTGATATTTTTTACTAATACCAGTATACCAATTTCAAAAAATCTGATGTGGCCAGCACATAACCTCTCGCCGTATATTTTACCTGGCTGTATGCATAAAGCAAAGAATATTTTTATAAATACAAATAATATATTCATATAAATCTATGACGTATAAACTTCTTTATTATTCAATAATAGCATATCTCAACATGAAGATATTTTACCATAAATTATGTTACAATAAATTACAAAGTAGAGTTTATCATATATAAATATTAGGCTGGTAACTGCAATTTTCAATTCGAACAACGTTGTTTACTTTCTCTTCATATTCTTCTAGTAAAAACATTAATTTTGGGCGGTCTAAAATGTATATATGGATTGTGCATCTATTCTTACATATCTTCTTTTACATTTTATTTTTTCATACATGTTATATCTAAATAACACTAATTCCCTTTAATAAAGTGACAGATAGATTGCACTCCGATTATTCTTATATCGATGTGTAATTTTGTCAATATTTACAACTTACTTGAGAAGAATTTGATAGCTTTTTCGCAATTCAAAGTTACTCTAGTCTATAGTACTGGTGTACATTGTCCCATAATGTTTGAAACAAATTTAAGTCCTTCAACCTAGACTTGTCATCTCCATAATAGTCACAGATCAAGAACTAAGGGATTCTCCAAGTACATTTTTCCTTCATTACTCATTATTTCTGACACTGACATTTATCTGTCAGTTACAAATAATTTAAATTATCAACTATTTTTCATGGCATTCTTTCGGCTGTCAAATTTATTACAACAGATTATTTTATATATTATACTTCTTTTATCTCTAAATCTATGGAATATATAATAAAATATTTAAATGTATCAGATAGAGAATTTAATTTTCTTTAATATTACCACGAAAAATTTTCAAAAAATAATATTTAGAAGATTTTTTTTCAAGAATCTTCTACTTCCGGTTGTCCAATTGTTACCAAAACCTTTTCAGATCTTCCCATGAATGTCCGATTGGGAAATACGTTGTTAAACAAATTTTAAGTCTTATAGTTTTTGAGTAACCGTCCTTCCAACATCCCACACACACACATACACACACACACACACACACACATCCACACACACACACACACACAGACATCATCGTAAAAATGTTAAAATCGGATTGTAGAGACCTTAAAACGTGCTTATTCAATAAAATCTGGATATGCGATTTTTAGCATGAATGCAATACCTCTCTTAGCGAGAGGTAAAAATGGAACCAAAACCAAGGCCGCCGAGAAAAAATATAGACCGCGGTCTTATTTTCTTAGGGGCGTCCTAAAAAAAGTATCATCATCATTTTCCCTGAACTTTTCTGTCCTTTTCGAGTATAGGTGTGTTATAATATTAGAAATATTTTTATAATTCGTTTAGGAAACCTTTTTAGTCACATACGATTCGCTAGCTATCTTACAAAAAAAATATGGCCTGCTAGTCATGTTGCAAACACCCATGTGGTCCCCTAGTCATGTTACAAACATTTATGCAAGCCTCGGGCAACAGAATTACTGGAATAAAAATATATTTAGGAGTATTTTATTAATTAGCTACGAATGTACTTGATTCATGTGTTGGACCTGAAATATAAGAAAAAATCTATGTAACTGTTGAAAAGTATATAAAAATTTAAAGCATATGTTTATCACGGTCATAAATTATTAACAAATAGGATGTTCTACTGCATCACAAATTTGTTAAGAAAATCATTACCTGCTATATTAAACGACTTTAAGTAAATATTTATTTTAAAGAAATTGCAAAATAAAATTGCTTTTCGCGTGACACCTTAGGCCCAACCCGTGGAATGGAAGGTTAATTAATTAATTTAATTAACCAATCAATTGCCAAGGACCAGCGCCAGCTACCCCGATCTTAACTGAAATGCAGTAGGGATAATAAATTAAGTAATTATTTTCTTATATTTTATACAAGTACTTATATAAATACACGATTCACCTGAATGCATTCATGCAACACTAATAGCAACCATACAAGATCTGTTTCTTTTTCTACTCGGAAATATGCAACCACATCTATCTACTTTTCCGTAGAACGTTCACTCGCTCTACACCAAGCTCACAAAAACATTATTCGCTTTACTTACCATTCACACCAAGTCTAAATTGCCGAACCATTTCAAATTGACCCACTTACACTTTCTTAAAACATTCGTCATAATCATACACGTATAAAAAAATATTTATCTCATAATAACATCTTACACATCCACATGCACCAGGCAAATACCTCATTTTGAAGGAAATTTTTCGCCTTTTATAATTTCCCATCCATGCCCAACATTCACCTTCAAAAAACAAAGTAGGCAAAAGCACTTAAAAGAGCATGACTAGATACATTATTTTTAGGGAGCAACCTCAAGTTCTATAAATATACAGACAGAACACATGTAATTGGTCTACATCTTTTCTTGTCCGTGGAAACCATTAAATGGGTAGTTTCACATTTTTTACCTCTCGCTAAGAGAGGTATTGCATTCATGCTAAAAATCGCATATCCAGATTTTATTGAATAAGCACGTTTTAAGGTCTCTACAATCCGATTTTAACATTTTTACGATGATGTCTGTGTGTGTGTGTGTGTGTGTGTGTGTGTGTGTGTGTGTGTGTGTGTGTATGTGTGTATGTGTGTGGGATGTTGGAAGGACGGTTACTCAAAAACTATAAGACTTAAAATTTGTTTAACAACGTATTTCCCAATCGGACATTCATGGGAAGATCTGAAAAGGTTTTGGTAATAATTGGACAACCGGAAGTAGAAGATTCTTGAAAAAAAATCTTCTAAATATTATTTTTTGAAAATTTTTCGTGGTAATATTAAAGAAAATTAAATTCTCTATCTGATACATTTAAATATTTTATTATATATTCCATAGATTTAGAGATAAAAGAAGTATAATATATAAAATAATCTGTTGTAATAAATTTGACAGCCGAAAGAATGCCATGAAAAATAGTTGATAATTTAAATTATTTGTAACTGACAGATAAATGTCAGTGTCAGAAATAATGAGTAATGAATTAAAAATGTACTTGGAGAATCCCTTAGTTCTTGATCTGTGACTATTATGGAGATGACAAGTCTAGGTTGAAGGACTTAAATTTGTTTCAAACATTATGGGACAATGTACACCAGTACTGTAGACTAGAGTAACTTTGAATTGCGAAAAAGCTATCAAATTCTTCTCAAGTAAGTTGTAAATATTGACAAAATCGGAGTGCAATCTATCCGTCACTTTATTAAAGGGAATTAAGGTTATTTAGATATAACAAGTATGAAAAAATAAAATATAAAAGAAGATATATAAGAATAGATGCACAATCCAGATATATACATTTTAGACCGCCCAAAATTAATGTTTTTACTAGAAGAATATGAAGAGAAAGTAAACAAAGTTGTTCGAATTGAAAATTTCTGTTACCAGCCTAATATTTATATATGGTAAACTCTACTTTGTAATTTATTGTAACATAATTTATGGTAAAATATCTTCATGTTGAGACATGCTATTATTGAATAATAAAGAAGTTTATACGTCATAGATTTATATGAATATATTATTTGTATTTATAAAAATAATCTTTGCTTTATGCATACAGCCAGGTAAAATATACGGCGAGAGGTTATGTGCTGGCCACATCAGATTTTTTAGTTCTATTTTTAATTTTAAATTTGCTCTAATTTTTTATTTTGCACATTTTTTGTTTTTAAATGAGGAAAAGAATATTGAAAATACCGGACATATACTCGTATATTTCCGCCACTGCCAAGTCGCACTTGCTGCTATCGTTGCAACTTACATTAGCACGTGTTTCTACTTATTTATTTTTGTTCGAATCTAACAAGTTTGTTACGACGTTTTGTACAATTGATGAATATTTGTAATAATTTTGTCAGTTATGTTTGTAAAAGAATATTCAATTACCTACTTAATATAGTTAATTATTTTTAGTATGGGTATTACATATTGTTTTATTCCTAATTGTTTCGTTAATTCATAAAATTACTCATACGTGCTCCGACAATTGAAAACTTACGAACCAAATGTTTTCAAGCTGTTGGGCGAAAAGAAACGATTATACTAAAAACAATACGATTATTCTGTGCGTCAGTAACACCATCAACTGTTCCTTTTACATTTCATATCCCATCTCTGTAAAATAACGATACTAGCAACATTTGTGGCTTTAGAATGCAAGCGTAACGACACAGAGAACAGGTCGATTTCGATCATGTTATGTTTTAAATAACTTTTTCAAAATATTTACATAACAAATTTTATTACATTATATACAGGTGACACTGAAAAACGGGCCACTCAAAATAACTTTTTTATTTATAATTATTTTCTAATTCTCTTTATATATTTGTAAACTACGCTTATGGGCTCACAAAACATGGTATTTGGCACAATGGTAGCGCTTCCGGTTTAACAGGAAATGGCATTAACTTTCATATTTCAAATGGGATACCCTACATATTTTTATATATTTGGAATCTACGTAAAATTACGAATTCAACGATATTGAAGTGCATTTTTATTGAAGAAATAAATTCTAAAAACGTAAGAGAAAATTAACCATTCAGCCACAATGACAGTTGAAAATACTTTTATATTACATAATAAAATATTGAAACAAATATTTATTGACATTTTCTTATATTTTTCTTTGATTTGTGCAATAATAATATAGTAATAAGTATTAAATAACGTACAGGAACTAATGTACTATTATCATGTTCAATAGCATGGCTTAATTTTCTGCCGGACACTTTTTATTTGCAAAAAACTTTTTTCCCATGTTAAACGCCTATATCAAGGTTTGCTTGGGACACACGGTATATATATATTGTAAGTCATATATTGTAAACAAATAAGAATTTTATTAATATTGAACATATGATTACTGTCCCATTGTCGGGAATAAACACTTCTCGGCAGCAAAGATGTTCTGTCTTCATGAGGCGAGCAGCGAACGACGTAGGCGTAAATTAAACTCTCTCCAACGAACGGAGGACAGACCAAATACGTATTTTCCTATTTCAGAGCCCTTGACAACAGATTGTGAATAAACGAATGGAAAGAACAATTTGAAATCGAGATTCGGTATTGAAAATAACAGGAAGATGGCTGACTTCTAAACAATTTATAAAGCTATTTAAGACATAATTCTGCTAGAAATAAATTTACTCTTTTTGTATTATTTACTGCAGATTATTTATCGTTTTAAGGCAGAGAAAGAACAAGTGTGTAAAGTGCCTACTGTCCCTGTTTTTAAATTAGGAAGTCACCTTTACACAATTAAATAATCGAATGTGGCCAACACTTTACCTTCCGTCAATTCTTCATACATATTTTATACAAATTCCTTATACAAAGTTTTTGGCAAAATTAGTAGGTATATTTGAATATCCTTGCCGTTTCCATCGTGAATCAGTATAGATTACTAGAGTTATAAAACTTAATATCTTTATCAGCGCCTTTTTACATTAACTAAGTTTGAAACAATTCCCCACCAAGTTTTCTGCGAGATTATGCCGGATTACCAGATTCTGGGTATAAAAGGCGCAGCATCACTTGGAGAGATCAGTTCTCGAACTCATCTTGAATGGTCCCTCGAGGATCACGATTAGAGTGCGAACGTTGCTAGTCAAAGAAGTCTTACCGTGGATTTTACCACTGTTGTTTTGGTGAGTGTAAAATCACCGTCCGAATTTCCTTGTGGGTGATAGACAACTCCGTCGTTGTGCTATCACAGGAAATTGCTGTTAGCGCAAGTTGTCAATTTGAATTTAAACTTGGCGTTTGTTTGTTTCTTAGAAACACGTTTTATATTTCATTTTTTTTGGGTTACTTACCGTCAGTAAAAGATTGTGCCATTGCCGTACCGCGGGGGCACAGTCACCATTCTTTTGGGGTTGTAGAATACCAGTTTGTGGCTCGACACAGTTTTGTCGTACACTGTTATATTATTATTATTATCCTTATTATTTATTTGTTTTGTATTGGGTAAAACTGAAATAAAAGTTATTTATTTATTACGGGTTAAACGTGCTTTTTCAAGCGAACCTTGGCCTCCCTCCTAGAGCTATCCCGGCCCATATTGTCCCCCTTTCAGCTACCACCACCGAAGGCGCCCGAGTATTCCGACCGACGGCTGAAGGGACAATTCGACGATGGCCCAACCACCGATCACAACGGGGCCACCGTCACAACATATATTTTTTTCTTTATTTTGCGCCTATAATAGTTATTATAGTACCTAAAAGAGTTCGTTAATAGCTCATTTACACACACAGACATAATCGTAAAAAATAGCAAAATCATACGGACCCACACACAGACAGACATCATCGTAAAAAATAGTAAAATCATACGGATATACATCATGCTTACTCATAATTTTTTTAACACAGAGATTACCTTTCTTACTTATAATTGCGGAAGTAAAACCAAAAAAATATATTAATTTATAGATATTATTGAAATTTTAGTCTGTATGAATTTGTAAATCGTAAATAAATAACACTCAAAATGGAAAATATATTTGTTTAGGTGTAAATAAGGCTGACCACTAACCTATCATAAGCATAGAGCTTATCAAGGTAAACTTCAATGTAAGCATTGTGTTATTGGTTTTCTTTTATAAAGAACGTTAAAAAAAATCAAATTTCCATTTAAAAAGTTGGGGAGTCTACTGGACGTTAAACAAATTGTTATGTTTGTGTTTGTTCACTAGTGTGCCAAAAAAAAAAAAAAACTAACTTAGTAGTCCTGGTGTATCCAGGATTCTATACTACGGGATAGCCAACTCGGGCAGTGTCAAGTCAAAAGCGGGCCAAAAGCGTTTAGCAAGGGAAATCAGTTTTTTTTTTATTGTGCAAAACTTCCCAGTTAATTTTTGGTATAAATGGTTCATATAAAAGTTGTAGATAATTAAATAGTATATCTAAATCAATAAACGAATTTTATTTTGCACGCTTACTAATCTCTAAAATCGAGTTTCAAATTTTATTCATATTGCTCATTTGTAGTGAATTGAAACAAAATTACAAAGAATTGCATATCGTTTGAAATGTCAAAAATTTAATTTATAAGTTACAAAATGTGAAGAATAATAGTTTAGTAGTAGAAATTTAGATGGAGAATTTAAAAATAAAATCTGTTTATTGATTTAAATGCAGAATTTAATTCTGCAACATTAATTTTAAAATCAAATTTCTGACAGTTCAAACGTTATATATTTCTTTGTAATTTTTTTTTTTCAATTCCAAGGTATCACTACAAATGAGCAATATTTAAAAAATTTCAATGTCGATTTTATAGGTTACCTACTAAACGTGAAACACGTGTTATACGCGTAAAATTTAATTATCTACAATTTATTAAAAACATTTTTGTCTAAAATTAATTGGAAACTTTTGCGCAAGGAAAAACTGATTTCCCATATTAAACGCCTATGGCCCGCTTTTTAATTAACATTCTGTTTATGTCGCTATAGTGCTGTTTTTTGTTTACTACAATAAATTAATAACAAAATTTTTAAAAAAACATTTTGCATAACATTTAAAATAAACAAAAAAGGTGATCAATCAAAATGACAATATTTAAATGACAACCAGACTGAGCACTAGCTATTCAAATGGGAAATAAAATTTTAATTTTGAAATTTTAAATTATAAAATCTTACATTTTTTTGTTCCAAAACTTCTTAAAATATATGTATCATCATGGCATATTGCCTATTGCTGTGTATGCTAATCTGCTTTATACACAGATTTCGGTAATGATAATGATCTGACGGGTATGCATTGCTTTCGCGGAGAGTACATCAAATTCGAAATATTTGGTGTCGGTCAGAATCGAACTCGGGTCGCCAGATTCGCGACCAGACACTCAGGCAGGCGGCCACGAGACCTATTTCTTTGCTCCAAAACTTCTTCGTATACATATACCTAGTATCCAGCCAAGAAAAAAACTCACTTCCCATTTATTTAAAATGTTTTAAAAATAGATCTAGTATAATTTAAAAAAATATACGTCAGATTAACAGTGAAATTCCATTAACATGTATGAATTTTCTGTCGTATTACTTGGTTTGACACTAAACCCAACATTATTTTCTTTACATAATACTGGATCAATCAGCGCGTATTTATAGTCGACTCACTCGGCACCGAAAATGTAAATTAAAACAAATTGGAACATAAATTGCACTATTATATTCTTTAAAATTTTATATGGAATAATTTTCTTGTTTATTAATTACTGGTATGTTGAAATTATATAGAGAATGTTAAAAAAGGTAAAAAAATGAAAGTATACAATATACATTTCGATGTGCTTATTCTCAATCAAAAAGAATTTTTCCAAAATTCGGAAAATTATTTCTTATTTTTTATTTTTTGGTGTGCCATAGCAAACATGATTTTTTTTATTAGAAATAATGAATTGTCCAAACAAGTAACAGACGTTGAATAGAAAATAATTTAATTCGTAATTATTTCTTATTCAACGTCCGTTATGTGTTTAGCTAATTAATTATTTTTAATAAAAAATTCATGTCGGCAGTGGCAACTAAATGTAAAATAAGAATTAATTTTCCGAATTTTGGATAAATTATTTTTTAGTATCAGCACATCGAAATGTTACACCCTGTACAAATGAATTTAAAACGATAGAAAATACGTAAATATAAAGATTAGGTGAAATTAGATTTTTTTGTGTATACAAGAAATGTTAAATACAATACAATACAATATATATATATATATATACAGAGTGGAAACGAACTTAATGTCATAAATTTAAGGGTGAGTAGTATGACATGTGTAAATTACGAAACAGAAAGAATTTTTTCAAAATTCGCATATTTAAGGGTAGTTTTCATGAAACAAACATTTTTGGTACCACTGGACCACTGGCAACCATTTGCATTATTTTATCTATTACACAATTATTTTCGTTAAAAATACTATTTAATTTAATTATTAAGAATAATATCTTATACAACTAATTTTGAATGTATTTTTGATAACCATATTTTTAATGAAATATGAATTAAAACAGCAGTAAAAAAAAGTTTCAATAAGAAAAGTCGAATTTTCGTTTTTCGAATTTTAAAAAAATTCTTTCAGTTTCGTAATCTACACATGTCATAGTACTCACCCTTAAATTTATGACATTAAGTTCGTTTCCACCCTGTATATATATATATATATATATATATATATATATATATATATATATATATATATATATATATATATATTGAAACGATTTCAATTTTCGTTTCGCGGTTTTATTTGAAATTTTTTTATTTTCTTATTTGACTAAGCCGGAATCAGCAGTTAGGAGGTGTTCCGGTAAGGCTAGCGACCGGCACTTGTTTGTTGAGACGTGGAGTTGGTTTTGACACCTTGTCGCTTCCGCATGTGTTTGGCTTAGTTCTTCCAAATTTTGGGTTAAAGTATTTATCTGTTACCATCCAAGTTTGTATAATAGTTTCTGGTTATTGATACACCTTTTTTGTTAATTATCACACCTTTTGAGGTAAGTTTCTTTCTGTATTTTTTTGCTGTAAATAAGTTATCTGAGCCAAACACGTGTTGTGGTGGCGAGGGTCAGACTGCCTCGCGGGGTTTTGTCGCCTCTTTTTGGCCCTAGTATTCAAAATTAAGGTTTTTTTGTTGCGTGGCGACGTGTTAAAGTCCACAGTTTAAAATTTATTCCATTTTTGTGTGAACTCTAACCGTATAGTTCACTGGTTCCCAGCGCTAAGCGCTTTCAAATTTTGCTATCGCCTTTTTTGTTAGTAATTCTGCATAATTTTTGTAGTGAAAGTGGCAATCTTCCCTTTCACGGTTTTTTTGCGTGATGTTAGCGCAATTCAATGTTTGCTAGTATACCATTCTCTTAGTAATTCTGTTTAACTTTTAGTCGTGTAAAAAACTAAAACATTTTTGGGGTCATTTTCTTATCTTAAATTTATATAAATTATTTATGGTTTGTCGAATAATTTTTCTTAAACTCTCGTCCAAAATTTTTATAAGTTAGCTCTTTTATAGTCTGTTTTTTTGGCAGAATTTTTGAAGACGTAGCTCAGGCTGTTTCGACGTCATCGTAAAAGTTGTATTAGCTTGTTCTTGCTCGCAAATTTAGTTTATCTTAAATTTATCTTAGCTTTCTGGGTAAGCCCAAATTATTTATCTTATCTTAACTATTTTTTTGGGCTGCCGTGTTGCAACAATTTTTTTACAATTAAATTCTGCCTTCGACACAAGTCTACAGAGACGTAGAGCTACGACTAACCATTAATCTCCTTTTTCCTTCTTCCTATTCTTCAGCTTGGCCAGCTGTTGTTGTTTTTATTACAGTGCACTCAGGTTTGGTTCATTTATTTGTTTTGGATTTGGTAAAATCACATTAAATTTTTGTTAATAGTTGTGACCCGTTTATGCCTATTATTGTTGGACGACGCCGCCCTGGTCCTGAGTTGGTTGACCTGTTGGGTGGTGGGGACCATCACCGTCGAGGTTAGCGTCGAGACGCCGCCGCTGTTACCTGCTCGATTCCTTCGCTTTCGGCCGCTGACAGAATTCAGGATCACTGACAAAAGCCCCCCCACGAACTGGAGGACGGCTAGTAGGCCTCCTGAGGCTGGGAAGCCGGTGTTTACGAGCAAAGCTGCCCTAGTGCCCGGCGCAGCCCTACAACGCTTTATCTCAAGCCGAACGTGGTCCTGGCAGCCATATCCAAGTCACTCAGCGAGCAGGATTGAGAAGGTCGGTCCTGAAGACGCCATTGGAGCTCCCCCCAGGTCCCCCCATCCAGCGGTAGATCAGCTGAGGACCCATCATTCTTTGTAACCCCTTTAAAAGGTTTGTAAAGTCATAAACCTAAACTTTCATATTTTTGGCATTAAAGTTTTATTATACTAATTTTTTTCGAGTGTGTTATGTCCATTCCTTTCCCCTCCGACATAACTGGCGCCCTAATCCTTCCTTTATAAAATTTTCCTTCTCAGCGACCCACGACCTCGCGAAACCACCACCAACCATAGAGCTGCCGAGGTAGGTGTGTGACAAAATTTGTTTAGTAAATTTTTTTTATTATTAAATTTTTTTCTCTTCACGTCACAATATATATACATACTGGTAATAATAGTTCGATCGGCATTTCAAGGGCCTTCTTCTAGTTTAGCTTTAGCATGTACCGCGACCCTTTACTTTTGGTACAATGAAAAACAAAATGGTAAAAATCCACTGCGTACAGTAAAACTTACCTTGATACAAGACATTGTAGGACAATATTCCAGGTCAAATGTGCAGGGTTTAGGGATACAATGTTTAATAGAATTAAAGGTGGTATTACTAGTAAAGGCGATGTAACCTAATATTAAATGGCGAAATACTTGACTAACATATTCAGTTTTGGTAAACTTAAAATTTTAAATTAGTCGAAAGAAATTTGTAGAAATTTCTCACCATTGGCATAGGTTTTATTATTAGTTTGTTGAAAATGTTAACCATTTGAACTAATATGAGTTTGGACTGGCAGTATATTTGTGCTATATTTTTACTGGAAATATTGTTTTTTTTGCAAGAAACTCTTTGTATGAAATTTGTACAAAATACATAGAACTGGCGGAAGGTAATGTGCTGATCACATCAGATTTTTGATACTTAACACTATAAAATTCCGTCCAAATATTTTATGCTCATATTAACACCAGAAAAGAAAATTAGAATTTGAATAAGTAAATATCACCATAGATTATAAAACAATTCATCATGTACCCGTCCGAGTATGATACAAGTATGTAACTACATGATAACAGTGGAACTAATTTGACAACATAGCGGCATTACTTTATCATTGTCACATTAAATTTACTTGAAATAAGAATACGAAAAATTAAATTTGAATTATTCATATGTATAATTTACTGTAGTGTAGTTAATTATAATTATTTTTTTCAATTTAGAAATAGCTAATTAGCATATTAACAAATCTATTAGTATGATACGTATTACAGCATAAATGCATGTACTTAGTGAAATCATGATGTACGTAGTATAAGCAGATTAAAACTGGGAATTAATGTATAAATATATAATTATATGTGTAACTAGTGCTTGAATGCACTAATGTGGCAGACATTTGAAGCTAAACTTACAAATTGAATTTGAACAACAATATATAATTATAATATATAATTCAGTACGATATTGTTATATGTCAATAGGGTCCGAGTACGCATTTTTACCTCTTGCTAAGAGAGGTATTGGAATAGTGCTAAAAATCGCATATCCAGATTTTAATGAATAAGCACGTTTCAAGGTCCCTAGAATCCAATAATAACATTTTTACGATGATGTCTGTGTGTTTGTGTGCGTGTGTGTGTGTATGTGGATATGTCTGTGTGTGAGGTTCTTGGAGCTACGATTTCTCAAATTCTATAAGACTAAAGACCTGTGTAACTACGGATTCCTCAATCTAACATTAATGGGAAGAGTTGAATAGACTCTGGTAACAATTGGACAACCGGAAGTAGTAGTCTTTTAACAAAAATCTTCTAAATATTATTTTTTGAAAATTTATGTTATTACAAATATTAAAAACCAAAATTCTCTATCCGACACATTTAATTTTTTTACGATACCTTCTATAGATTTAAAGATATATAATCTATAAAATAATTTTTGTAGTAAATCATTTAAAATTAGACATATTTCATAATTTGACAAAAAAAATTTTTTTGCATTTCCTTACCGCATTTAAGAAATTCTTAATTTTTTTTCGGTACTATAGCAACTAAGTTGCAAAATTAATTATTTTACAGTGGTACCTCATCATACGAATGTAATTCGTTCCTGGTCGCGGTTCGTGTCTTGAAAAGTTTGTATCTCGAAACTCAGTTTTTCATTTTATTATAAGAGGTCAATTAATGACGCGTTCGTCGCATACTGGATAAAAACTAACAACTAGTGTATAGTGATATACTACTGCATTAGAAAAGCGTCACAGTTTGTATCTCGTCAATAAGTTCGTATCTAAAGATAAAACTGGATTATAAAGTTCGTATGTAAAGCGGTTCGTAAGTACAGGTACCACTGTATTTGCATGTTTTGTTCAATTTTATATTACAAATAAATTATAGGAAGGTACAATTTGTTTTATAAAATAAATTATTTTTAGAAGCAATAAATGATTGCAATCTATTAAGGTACAATTTGTTTTATAAAATAATTTGTTTTTAGAAACAATAAATGATTGCAATCTATTACATCTCAATGCAACGCCAATATTGGGGTTCATTGGGGGCAGGGGCCTGACAGACCAATCAGCGCGCGCTTTCCTCATTACTAGTACGTCCGAGCGCTGTTAGAGGCGCTGCGTACGATATTTTTTCATTTTGGGAGCAAAGCGGGCTTTGAATTTGTGTTTGTTTTGCGTTGTTATGTTCATGTTCAAAAATTACGTTTTGCTTGTCATCCATTTTGTTTGGAGTTGGAGTAAAGAATTATAATCTGCAAGAATAATCATCATCTTGTCGGACATCACGGACAAACTCTTATTTTCGTCGTTAAATGAATATACATTTCTTTTAAACATCATACAAACGGTAAGCAAAAATACTTATGTATCTTATAACCTACAATAGATATTTGTAACTCGTAATAATTAAATAAACTTCATTAATTTTACAGAAATTCTTCATAAAAGGCAATGTTTTGTTTCCCGAACAACTAAGACAGATTGTTATTAAACCCAGTTGCAAACGGCAGAAAAAAGGAACTAAATTTTTGTCAAGTGCCGCAATCTATACTTCCCAATCATTATTTGTGACCTGCTCTCTGAGGAATGTACGTAATTATAAGTTAAATTTCATGTATGTATTAAATATTAAGTTCCAAATACAATTTTCTAGAAAGTACAAGTAGTACATGCACTGCTCAACCAGAATCCAGAACTTCAACCTGTTATAAAGGAAATAACGTATCAAGGTAAATTTTGCAACCTTTGCATTACTGTCAATAATATCTTAAGTTTAGTACTAATCACGAGTACTCACAGCAATTATTGCATTTTGTTCATTTCTATTACTTAAATAATTTAGCACCACCAACCAATTAGAATTATTATAGTACCATGATAATTAAGTATAGTGATTTTTATACTTTTCTGATATATTGTAAAAATTACAACATTTCGAATATGCAATCAAACAATTTAATATTTTCTTTGTTGTAATCAAAGAAATTCTTCGTAGTAGCCTTGTATTTTTTTCGTAATTAAGTATTAATTTTATTGAAATTAAATACTTTTATGATTTACCTAAGATTTCATTAAAATAAACATGTAGAAGTTTTAACAATCAGTCGTTTTCCAAGTATCATGGAAAAATTGAAAGTTAATTTAGGTTTGCAAATATTCTTTAATGCTTCACTATTAAAAAAATAATTAAATAGACAACGTTTAACAATTGATTACAACAAAAATTGTTTGATTGATACAAAGAAATTGATTGATTACAACAATGTAGTTGATTAATTTTAAACACGGTAAAAATGTGGATTTTTGTACTTTTAATATTCTTTTAGGGTTATTTTTTGTAATAAATAAAACTTTATTCAATTTTTAAAACTTATTTTCTTTCTAGTATTAATCATATGATTACATCTGAAGAAACTTGCCGTTACGAGAGAAAACTATCACCAAGAAAAAGGAATATTGACCAAAATGTCATCATTGTATTATTAAATACATATTGTATTATTTACATACTTAATAAAAATAATCACGATAAATGTTGTCTTCATTTATAAAATAAGAAATATAGTACATTAAAACACAAGTATCATAAGGCAATCTGTTAACGTACGAGTCCAAGTTTGGAAAACGAGCCGCTAGGCGAGTTTTACAAAGGACGAGTGCGTCAACAGGCCTTATGATACGTGTTTTTTATACTATTTTTTCTATTGAGGTAATTTTACGATTAAATTTATTTAAATTGCGACGTCAAATTATGACTAGGTATTTTTTTGTTAGTTATGTTTATGTTGGTAACGCTTCTCGCTAACAATTGAAATTTCATAATTTGCCAACTATTGATTAATTAGTGTATTGCAAGGTGTATTGTATTTATGATTCATGGTCTGATTCTGGTTGTGAAATTAATATTATATTTCTTTCTATTTCTATCACCTAAAGAAAGTATAAAAATCCATAAGTAAAAGTAATATGTTGAAATATTATCAACAACTTACCATTTTGAGGTTACCTGTCATCTGTCAGTTATGAAAGCATGACTACCAACTCTAGAACATGAAAGGCGCCAAAAATAGTACGCTTATAGATCTTCTAAACGTCGTGTTTGCAGTACAAAACAGTGCGTTTATAGAAACATAAGAACACCGAAATAGAAAATAGTACATTAAAACACAAGTATCATAAGGCAATCTGTTAACGTACGAGTCCAAGTTTGGAAAACGAGCCGCCAGGCGAGTTTTACAAAGGACGAGTGCGTCAACAAGCCTTATGATACGTGTTTTTTATACTATTTTTTCTATTGAGGTATTTTTACGATTAAATTTATTTAAATTGCGACGTCAAATTATGACTAGGTATTTTTTTGTTAGTTATGTTTATGTTGGTAACGCTTCTCGCTAACAATTGAAATTTCATATTTTGTCAACTATTGATTAATTAGTGTATTGCAAGGTGTATTGTATTTATGATTCAAGGTCTGATTCTGGTTGTGAAATTAATATTATATTTTTTTCTAGTCCTATCACCTAAAGAAAGTATAAAAATCCATAATTAAAAGTAATATGTTGAAATATTATCAACAACTTACCATTTTGAGGTTACCTGTCATCTGTCAGTTATGAAAGCATGACTACCAAATCGAGAACATAAAAGGCGCCAAAAATAGTACGCTTATAGATCTTCTAAACGTCGTGTTTGCAGTACAAAACAGTGCGTTTATAGAAACATAAGAACACCGAAATAGGAAAAATATATAATTACAAAACAAAATAAAAGTATATAATTGGATCAAATAGGCGCTGTAAATTTAGTTCGTCCGAGCATCGCTAGATGTCGCTAGTAACTTGGGTTGCCGGAAATAACCCATAGTGTCCCGTCTGGAGAGGGGTGGTCCGTGATTGGGGGACAATGGAACATAAAGTGGAACTTGTATAGGTTGTATTTAAATTAACAAAGTTGATATCACTTCCGGTTATACCTAAAGTCCCAGAATTATGCTTTTCATATAAAATAATCGCAGATATTGTATTGAATGAATTATGTCCTATAAGCAATAAGCGTATCTGTAATAATAAACCAGATAAATGGGTGTAACCACTTTTTCAAACACGCTGTATACCTATTTATATATCATACACGGCATATTACCCATTGCTGGGTATGTTAATCTGCTTGGTCCACAGATTTTGCTAATGATGCGTGGTGAGTGCATCACAGGGGTCAATTTTGTTTCATTTAAAATTTGAAATATTTGGTGTTGGTAGGGATTGAATCCGGTTCCCAGATTCGTGACCAGACACTCAGGCACGCAGCCACGAAGCCCCATAGGTACATGTATTTAAATTAATAAAAATTTAATGGCGGGAGGTATTGTGTTGGTCACATCAGATTTTTTGTTATCGTAAAATTGATGTTTTTCGGTCGCTCGCAAAATAAAATTTTAGTTTTATTTAATTATTTACAATGTTAAAATAGATTTTACAATTTTGATAATTTTTAATATTAATTCCTGAGCTCAAAATTATACTAAATAATTTTTTGTTATTCCATGTTTTAATTATTTTTTTTGTAATATTGATATAGAGCAAACGTAGAAAAAAATGAGTTGTGGGAGCACAAAGAGTTATTGCCGCTTTCGAAACATTGCAGTGTCAACTTCTTTCTTAAGCGAAAATTGTTACTTTACGCTATTAATACGCAAATAACTATTATTCATTCGCATACGTATTAAAGCGTTTCTGTTATAATGATATTTAAATAGATAATGTTACTTTAAAAGTAGTTACTAAAAAAATAAATTATAGACTTGTAATAAATAAAGGTCTATTATTTAATTTATCATCGGATAGCCTATAAAATAATATCATTTTAAATTAACACAAATGTTTTTAATATAAAAATTTCATATTGATATTAATGAGTTTCACAGTAAATGTAAATTAACCTATATTCAGACGTTTATATGAACAAACAATGCAATATATTTTCAGCAGGTTGTAATTAATTAGTTTGTGCAACTCACAGTTTCACATTTGAACAAACATAAATTCATTTTGTTATTATTGCATTAGTACGACATATTCTCATTAGGTAGTCTATATTTTTGCGGAGTACAAAATATGATATCCTATTTTTTTTCTAGCATATGTGCATCATACTCAAGTTCATTCAACCTTCTTTTTCATTGCCATTGCATTAACGCTTTTTTGATTCTATATTTATCGAGCTTTCTTGTTGTAATTATGATTTTCTGAAAATTGACCCATATCATGCAATAGTCAGTTCAGGGCTGAAAATTATCATTAGTTTTTCTACAGTTACGGGATCAAAGGTATAATAATTATACTTCTGTTTTTATCAAGCATTTATAAAGATGTTACATTTTTTTTTTCTATATACTTAAATGTAAATTATTCCTGTATTCTTCCCAACACAATATTTAAAATATATATATATATATATATATATATATATATATATATATATATATATATATATATATATATATATATATATATATATATATATGTATGTATGTATATTAAAAATAAAAATTGAACTCGAGATGTTAAACATTACTAAATATTAAATAATATTTCTGTTGCCTTATTATACCGAAAAAAATTGAATAAACAAATATGTATATCATTCCGATATATTACGCAATGCTAGGTGTGTGAACCTGTTTTTCTTGAGGAGTGACGATATATTGCATACATATATCGGCTGGTGGTGGTTTGGGATTAACATAGTGATTAACATGGGTTTTTAGTTTTATGTTCATTTTAAAAACATATTTCAAAATATCTTTTTGTGGTGAAATGAACAGGAAAGTAGGAAATTGCATAAAACTAAATCCCTATGATCACCCCTAACCTTCACTCCTTCCACCGTCAAGTATATTGTAATACATATTAATCAAGAGAGTAATTTTATGTAGGTACTTAAAATAGCGTCCACTAGTTGAAATTTTGAGGTAATCTGTCGAAATTTTTGCACAAGGATATTGAATAAAAAAATAATTCCTCAAGGTTTCGCATTAAATTATATCATTTTTAAGAGGTAAAAATTGTTATAACACGGAATCGGACATTTTTGTATTTAGGTTCGGGTTTGGTTTTGGGTTCAAGCAAAATAAAGGCTCAGGATTACCGCCCCGGTTATAAAAACTCAAAAAAATATTCCTGTTAACCGTTTAATATAAAAGTTAATTTTGCTTTGGATTAGAAAACAATTCAATAAATAAATAATGTTATTGTTTGTCTAGAACGACAGACCTTTAACAATAGTGCAACAATCAAATGATGTATCAATCTAAATATTGACGCCAAAATAACTATTATTTGGGATTAATAAAATATCTTCTAATTTTCCTTCCTCTCTTTGCTACCGACATTTATATTTTAAAATGAAATTTATGACTGTAATTTCTTCAAAGAAACCATGGCCAAAAATCTGTAAATGTTTGAAAAATATTTTCCAGTCTGGTAGTAGTCTAAAAGGAACATTTAAATGACAAAGCCCTTTTTTTATCAACAATTATGGACGATGTGAAGTGAAAATTATAAATAATGGTTCAATTTAATTCCGATTGGATTCATACCAAGGCTGAAAAACAAATTTTTTGTCGACGCTTTTCAAAAACAAAGTATTCAGTTTCTTTTCGTACGCTTTTTATATTACCAGTTAAGTTCGAAAATGTTATTTTGTTCTGTTGATTCCTGAATAAAACATTTGTTTGTGAATGCTCATTTTCTTCGCTTTTAAAGTAGAAATGTTCAAATATTTTTGCGAACGATAAACACATATGTTCTTTTTTTTAAATTATAAAGTAAGTTCCACTTGGTCACAAAATTTAAAAGCAAGATTTTTTGTATATAAGAGCAATTATTGTTTCGAGTACTAATTCAAGCAAAAGTTAATATATTGATTTTTTCAGAAATTGATATATCATGTTCTTATTTATTATATCGGTACTGCTAGTGAAACATCTTTCAAGTTCAGACATGATAAGAAAAAAGTGATACAGAAGACGCCTCGTGCTATCAATGTTATGAACTAATATTGGAAATGTATCACGTACGCAATATCTTTAATCAAGTGTACTGTGAACTACACAATAATATTTGTCATGATGCTTCTACTTCGATATGAGAAAAAATATATTAGTATACTGTCAATAGATAAAATATTATGTAAATAATATTTTGTGAAGGATTTATCCCATGAAAATTTTGATTACTTGCAATACATCTGTAGCAGTTTGGTCTAGTACTCTTAAATTATTTAGTTTAGACTACTGCTTCGTGGCCGCCCACCAGGTAAATTATATGGATTATTACTAATGTTTTTCTTTTACCTCCCGCCGTACCGTAGGTAAGGGAGGTAATGTTTTTGGTCCAAAAAATCGATAGTGAGTTTTCAGTAAATAAGCACGAATTAAGTTCCCTACCACATGTTTTTACTATTTTTACAATGATGACTGTGTGTGTGTGTGTGTGTGTGTGTGTGTGTATGTGTTAGTGTGTGTATGTGTTAGTGTGTGTGACGATTTTTTCTTCCACAATAACTCTTATATCAAACTTCCAAAAATTTATATTTTCCGTATTTAAGCTTCATGCACTCATCCAAAGAGTTGATTAGATTGAGGATAATATTGGAAAACCGGAAGAGATACTTTACTTGAAGCCCATAACAGTTTTTAATGAAGAACTATATTAAAATAGAACCCAAAACTTTCCATTTTTAGTATTTAAGACTATTATATCAAGGGGAACAACATATTGGATTTTGGCTAAAATCGATTAACCGAAAGTGATACTTTACTTAAAGCTATGAACAGATTTTCGTGAAAAATATATTGATATAATCCAAAACTTTTCAAATTCGGTATTTAAAACTATTGTATTAATGAGAAGGACATATTGAATTTTTTCTAAAATTGATAATCCGAAAGTGGTACTTTACTGGAAGTTCTAAATAGATTTTCTTGAAAAAATATATTAAAATATGACCCAAAACTTCTCAAATTTGGTATTTAGAACATATTAAATTTGGACTATATATGATAAACCAGAAGTGGTACTTAATTTGGAGCTCTTAACAGATTATCGAGGAAAACAAAATATAATCCAAAATTTCATATTACAGCCTTTCTATTTATCTGATCAACAAATTAGATTTTGTTTACAAACGATCAACCGGAAGTTACTTAAAGCTCATTTCTATTTTAAACAAGGAATTGGCGGAAAGGCATGTGCTGGCTACATCAGATTTTTTTTAAAAAAAGAAAGAAGTTTGTTTTTGAAAATTCAATGAAATTACGTCAAAATTATTCTATGTATTTTTATTATAGTTTGTAGAATTTAAATATTAATAATATATTTTTACAAACGTGTGTTGACCAATACAAATACAAAATATTTGTTGAAAAGATGCCTTTTTCTGTTACAGACGTCATAAGTGAGCTTTTCTTTAAATAAAGTTCGGGTTCAGTGTATCTGCTTTCAGCAGTTTATAGTGAGCTTCAGATAAGAAAATTGTAGATAGCGCTTGAGGGTAGACCGTATTTACCTGAACTCTAAATTGCTACTCATTTTAAATTGTCTGGTTTCGTTACTCGATCATGGGCACTACGGAATAAATTTGTATTAAAATTGATTATCTTAACATATTATAATACTTATTTTCTGCATTCCGGACAATTTATTATTTTACAAAGTAACAAATATTTTTTTTGTCTTTTTTTGCAGCTAGTACAATTTTTTGTATCATTTTTCTATCATAAAACAAATATCTCCCACAGTAGAATTGGCTAGGTATTGGATCTTCATAATCTGGAAGAATTTTGAGAATCTTTGTATAATAGAAGTAATAGAGTTTGGTTCGCAAATTTGTTATTTGTAAACGCTACCGTATTGAGAAGAAATAACTTTAATTTTTCTCAATATTTATCTTATATTTTTTTTAAATATCCTTTAAATTTATGAAATGCATATATAACACACACGCTACTCAAGAGTACTCTCAATGTGTCAAAATATTCAAACCTATAAGGTGGTTAGAACCGGCTAGTTTTACAAAATCAATTTGTAATAGAAAAGAGAAGATAGAAAAAAGAACATTTAAGTTGGTTTTTGTATTATTTAATCAAATGTACTTGTTTAATTTGTTTTTGTTGTTAATCAAAAGACAAGTAAAACAATAATATTCAGTTTATTTCGATATTTTGTTAAGCATTTGCTAAAGTACAGTAGTAAAGTATGGGAATTTCTCAAACAGTTATTTGGAGAGCATGGAAGAGATAGGAGGAGACCAGACTTTCAACTAGATGTCGAGGAAAGGCAGCAACTGCAAATGAAGACTGATTTTTAAGATTTCAGGCCTTATATAAGCGCTCCGTTACAACTCTACGCGGTGCAAAATGAGCTCTCTTGTAAAATTTATAATAGGATTTTTATTCCGACTGTACAAAATAGACTTCGTGAGGCATATTTTTCTTCCAGAATTCATGATAAACTACCTTCTTTAACTAGGAACCTTAAAAAAGTTCGAATTCTGTTTGCTAACTCTTTACTGATGAGTCGAAATTCCATTTACATTCGCAAGATGTACGTCTTAGAGTTTCGAGAAGAAGAAATGAGCGGTACAGCCAACACAATACGGAGTCATATGTTTCTTTTCGAGGTGGTTCAGTTTTGAATGTCAACTTTCCATTATACGTAAAAGCCCTTTCGCTGCACGGCACTACGTAAATGAAGTACTAATGTTCATTTTCAATCCCTTGGTCTTATAGCGACAAATAGACGTGGAAATTTTGTATTGGTATGGAGCCCGCACATATTCAGCTATACTAGCCACACAATACCTTTCAGACAATAATATTAAAAGTTGTAATGTAGCCCCGACCTTAATTCTATTGATCTCCAATGGGATTTATGTAGGACAACGTATCAGAAGTAGAATTAATCCAAAGTGATGACACGAAAACCCGAAGATGCTCTGGTAGAGAAATGACAACAAATTTCACAAGCAACCTAGCTGTATTAAATGTTGCCAAGGGTAATACCCTATATTTGAGGTATAATTAACTCTCTAAACAAGATGAAAGTAATGAAAATTAAATGTGTTAGTTTTACCGACCGCCACGAGGTCCGTCACCTTTATGTAAGGAAGGTATTGACTTTGGAGAAAAAAAATCGATAATGAGTTTCTAATGAAAAGCACGTTTTGGGGTACCAAGAATACAAATTTACTATTTTTACAATGACGTGTTTGTGAATGTGACGATCGTTTCGGATAGCATAACTCCAGTATGATTTCAAAAATTATATTTTTTTAGACCTATATGACCTATATGCAGACGTGTTTAGATTTTGGTAACTGAAAGTTGTCATTTGCAACTTTTAACAGTTTTTCTTGGAAAAACGCAGTTAAAAACTTATATTGACATTTAATGTTATTATAAATTTTAAAGAATATATGTATTATTCTCTATACGATTTCATTGCATTTTATATTTCATATTCAATAGATATAAAGTTAAAAAATTATAAAAATATTAAATTTCATAAATCAGCCAGCTATGTTAACCATGGGAACTGCTAATATATTCAGATAATTCAAATTAACAGATGTCAGTATCAATGAAAAGAAAATGAATCCGGCAGAGATGAGGATGTTGAAATAGATATTAGGGAAGACATGGAAAAATATGGTAAGGAATTAAAGGATAAGGAAAATGGCTCAAGTAAAAGTTTCTAGAAAGATACAAGAGAGACGGTTACATTGGTTTCTACATGTCATGGAGAGAGATGAAATGTGTATTGGAAGAAGAATGAATAGCTTAGTAATAAAAGGTAGAAGAAACAGAGGAAGACCAAAAATAAGATGGAAGGACTGTATTGCGGAAGACATGACAGAAAAATAACTGAATGAGGATGACACGCAAAACATAAATGAGTTGAAGAAGAAAATAAAAAATAGCGTCCCCTACCGAATGGGAAAAGCTAGAGAAGAAGAAGATATCATAGTCAAGTGGAATTTGCATAGTTCGTTTATGAAATAATTTTACTGGAAACCGAATCTTTTGCAAGAAAATTATTTATGGAATTTGTACATAATGTAGGATCGGCGAAAGGTAATGTGCTGACTACATCAGATTTTTTCATTTCATTTTTGTTCGTTTGCATGCTCTAGGCAGAGACAATCCAGTTCAGTAGTATTTATTGTTGGAAATTTGAATTTATTAAAATTATTAAGATAAAGATTTAAGGTGTGCATATGAATCCTGCTTTTAGGAAAAAAGTTATCAACAAAAAAAAAAAACAGACCCTTTATTTGTGTTGAGCAGTGTATTATAAATCCGTGATGTAAAAATTAAAATATTTGAACAAGGAAAATTACTAAGTCGAAATCATAAAAATGGTTAAGTATCACTTATTTGTACCGATTTTATTTGACAATTAACAGCTGAAAAAATTTCGGTACTGTAAACTATGTGTACATTCTGGCCAACCAGAGAGCAGAATTTATTTCCCTTTCTAATCTAAACTTTTGACGCTTTTTTTCGGCGCAACGTTTTTCACTTTTCAGTGTGTACTATTTCGGTACCTACTCGGATACTTAGTACTTTATCCACTTATTACGAAATAGCACTCGGTGCAGTATCAACCAATACTGAGTGCTTATGTTTTTTTTTTCATTGACTACTGTAACAAGTGTAATAGTTGCTAGTATAGCAGCGCAAAATGTAAAAACATGAAACTATATCACTTCTTGAAGAACTTTTTTCGTCATCTGATAGTTATTTAACAGTGGCAGTTTTAGTTATTAGAATTGTTTTATGTATGTTGAAATGAAAAGACAAAAATTATTAATTTCATAAATAGTACCATACATAAATATTATGACAAATAAGTATTAATTAAAAGATATTTTTTGCATTATTAATGGCCGGTTGCACCAGCGTATTTGCCTTAAAACATCAATGCGCATTCATCTACGTAACGTATATTCTGTGCACAAGTCTCCAATCATCATGGTGACATTTTGAAGCCTATTCTACTGGGGAAGTAGGAGTAACATCAAATAATGTGACTTTGGATTCTGTGACAGTCACTACTTCCGCTGGTAGTGACCAGAAGGTATCACAGGTGAGAAATTGTTATTGACAAGCGGGTGTTTTTATCTTCCGTCACCTCTAGGTAAGAAAGGTATTGTCTTTGGTCAAAAAATTCTGTTGTGAGCTTTCATTGAATAAGCACGTTTTAGGGTCTTTACAATAGGATTTTACTATTTTTACGATGATGTCTGTATGTGTGTGTGTGTGTGTGTGTGTGTGTGTGTGTGTGTGTGTGTGTGTGTGTGTGTGTGTATGTGTTCGTGTGTGCGTGTGTGTGTATGTGTGTGTGTGGACCGCTTTTTCGTCAACGATATCTCCAATACTAGAATTCCAAAAATTACAATTCTTGCATATTCCTCTTCCTTACAACCATATGCAGACTTGTTTAGATTTTGGTTATAATTGGTCAACCGGAAGTATCCTCATTTGAAGATTTTAACAGTTTTTCTTGAAAAACTCAGTTAAATTTTATTATAACTTAAAGAATATATTATTCTCTATACGATTTGATTGCACCTTATATTTCATATTCAACAGATATAGAGTTAAAGAATTATAAAGATTGTAATAATTATAAAATTTCATATATCAGCCAGCTGTGCTAACTTAACCATGGAAACTGCTAATATATTCAGGTAATTCAAATTGACAGATGTTAATATCAATAAAAAGTAAATGATGAAAGAATAAGGGAAATAACTCTAGTGTTGGGCGTTTCTAGAAAGATATAAGAGAGACGATTACATTGGTTTGAACATGTCATGAGGAAAGATGAGTATATTGGAAGAATGAGTAGCTTATAACAGAAGTTGGAAGAAACATAGGAAGACCAAATATAATATGAAAGGAGAGAAAAGGAACTGAATGAGAACGACATACAAAACGAAAATTAGTGGAAGAAGAAAATGAAAAATAGCGACCCCCTAACGAATGGGAAAAACTAAAGAAGAAGAAGATGTTAGTGTTAAGTGCAATTCGAATAGTTTTTTATGAAATAATTTAACTGGAAATATAGGATCTTTTGCAAAATAATTTATGTGTAGGGCACGTGCAGTGACGTGACTTTGCTGACTTTGGCAAGCAGATATGTGGACCCGTGTCAAAATGACAGCTATTAATTACGTCCATAACTGACAAATAATGTCGTAATTTTTCATTCAAAATTTCATGATTTTCTTATTTCATGTGGTTTATTTATTTATTATCAGGAGTGTGGAATTCAGTTGCCGAGAAAAGGAATCATAAAATACCAAAAAAAAAAATTTTGAATGAAAAATTTTGACATGAGGATGATCCGCAAAATAGAAATGAATGGAAGAAAAAAAAATTAGCGACCACTAACGAATGGGAAAAGCTAAAGAAGAAGAAAATGTTAGTGTCAAGTGCCATTTGCATGAAATAATATTACTGGAAATTTATAATCTTTTGCAAGAAAATTTATGTGTGGAATTTATATAATACACATGATTGACGGAAGGTATTGTGCTGGCCACATCAGATTTTTTAATTTGAATAATCTACGTACATGTAAGAGTATGTATTTCATATCAAGTAAAAAATTAACAAAGGTGAAAAGTAAAAAAAATCTGAATTAATAGTTTTCTAATCTTATAAACTTGTGTTTACTGAGCAAAGATTAACTTTTAACATATTTCAGAAATTTAGGTTCTATTACAATAGCATTTATTTACGGAACTTTGGTGGTAATACAGAAACTTGAGAATGAGGATAGAAATCATGCCGATTGTTTATTGACATATACCTATTAGATATCTATTGATATATATTTATATAGGAGGCACGTACAAAGTCACCATCACAAATTTGCAAGAACCAAAACATAGTCAAACAAAAATCCCTAAAATGTCACTTCAACAAAAACACGAAGTTCACCACCGTGATGGTGACAATTTTTAGAATAGGTAGCATAACACTTTTCATTCACAAACGCAAGCAGATGTCGTGAGAAATAATCGCGCAACCATAAACGCAGGCGTCCGCATACGTACGCTCATTTTTACCTCTCACTAAGAGAGGTATTGGATTCATGCTAAAAATCGCATATCCAAATTTTATTGAATAAGCACGATTTAAGGTCCACAGAATCCGATTTGAACATTTTTACAATGATATCTATGTATATGTATGTATGTGTGCGTGTGTGTGTGTTTGTGTGTGTGTGTGCGTGTGGATGTGTGTGTGTGTATGTGTGTTAAGTTGCTGGAGGCAAGATTTCTCAAATTCTATAAGACTAAAGACCTGTTTGACAACGGATTCCTCACTATAACATTAATGGGGAGAGTTGAATAGGTTTTCGTACAATTGGAAAACCGGAAGTAGTAGTATCTTAAAAAAAACTAAATATTAGTATTTTGAATTTTTTTTATTATTATAATAATAAATTTCAGAGCCTAAACAATTCCATAGTAACCACCAGATGTTTGTAAATGACAGAAAAATGTCAGTGTCAAAAACCAACAATATTTGAGCGGTATTGGCAGCTCACTTCTAAAACTTGACTTTAAGTCTATTTTAACTAAACACATGACAGTGTATAATAACCGATTCAAAATTTGTCATAGTACAAATATGGGTTTATGTATATTTTAGCTGAAACTAATTTTTTTTTTGCAACCTAGTAAAACGTCAAATTACGCTTTTACGTTAAATGAAGAAGTTTAACTGACATTATTGAAGATTTTTTCTGTGATATTGGTAAGATTACTATTTCTTATTGTATAACAATAATAGAAATTAAATATTTAAAATTATAGCTACATCATAAATCCCGTCAAGAAATTGGAATAAATTGGAACATTTAGAAGTGTAGGTGCTTGGTTCCGGAAAAAGTTATCATCCTCGTGGATTCTGGTACAGGCTCTGTTATGGGGTAGATATGATTTCTTTTACGAGTGTCTTGACACGTGGTTGATGGTTGGCATGACTTAGTTTTGACGCGAGTGGAGTACCCGATTGTTGTTTTCGACCAGTTTTTGGTTTCGCCATTGTTGCGGATTTGTACGACATCGGGGGTGCTCGAATGACTTTCCAGTGTTGTGTATTTTGGTGGGTGCTTCGTGTGGTGTCACGAGCATCTTTTTCGAGTTCTGGAAGTCATCTCTCTTCGGAGGATATGCGACTCTGCCGTCAGCGTCACCATTGTTGTGGACACCTTCTACATTGTGCCCAGTTGCTGTCCGTCCGCCGTCATCATCGCCCTACTTCATCGCCTACAATTCCCCCAAACACGCCGTATAGATAAATACCTTTATTTAATATCGTTCTTCCTCTTTTTTTTGGTTTATTTTTTGTGTTGCGAGGAAAGAACTTAGAGTTTATTGTTGTCTACGAGGACTGTACTAAAACATTAGTTGGCGCTTCATTGTTGAAGTAATATTGTCTTATGTAATTCGTTGATTTAGTGTATTCATTTTTTTATAGTCATTTGCAAATCTCAATATTTCTTATTATTGTAAATGTTAATTGGAGCCTTAAGCTCATTGTAAGCATTATTGTTACAAATTAATTTTATGTGGAAGTGTATTTTTCGAACTTATATTTTGTTGCATTGTTGCCCATTGTCGGGACTTGTAACTCTGGAACGTGCGTGCGCTTCAACTGGCATGTACCTGCCCGCGCTACGAAGTTGATCAATTTCACGCTGCGTAAATGTAATGCTTGCGCCCGAGACTGAGTTATAGGACTCCGGGTATAACAATATATTTTTCTTGTACATTTACCATTTTTATATTCTTGTTTGGTTCCACTTTATTTTATAGAATTTTTGCAGTGCCTTCTGCACACTTTAAAACTTTACTTTAATTAAATTCTGTTTTATTAAATTTCCTTTTTATTTTATGATCCCTCAGTCGTTTTCAGACAACAATATTACGGTAGGTAACTTATCTTTACAAATCGTTTTGGTAGCGTCCTTTTCCTAATTTTTCGGACAAAAATTACGTGGCGCCTTTCATCCCATTTTAACCCTTATGCGGTTTCAACCCTGCCCGTCTCCACTGTATAAAAACTGACGGCCGCACACCAGAACATCGTAGCGTGCGTTATGTTACAACCTATAATAAAATTCCTGAAACACATTAGAAATTAGACAGACGAGCAGATGACAATTTGAGTACACCAAATACCGAGTCCACATTTAACAGATAACAGATCTGAAGTTGAATACTGCAGTTCTGTGAGTATTACCAACATGAATGTATCGAAAAAACTAAATCTAGGTAAGACAATGTAAATGCCAATCGCGATTGATGGTGGTAGCTCTGTTATGTGTAAATAAAATAAAATACGAAAATCGTTTGCAGTGTGTAAAGTATCAACTTTACACATCGGAGTATGAAATAGTATATTATGTGGCAAGTGTGTGAAGCTGAAATTTTTACATGAAGGTGGAGATTGCGACACAAGCCGAAGGCGAGTGTTGCAAACCACCCGAATGTAAAACAGGCTTCGCACACGTGTTACATACTATACTTTTTCTACGACCTTGCAATAGGTGCTTGGTTCCGGAAAAAGTTATCATCCTCGTGGATTCTGGTACAGGCTCTGTTATGGGGTAGATATGATTTCTTTTACGAGTGTCTTGACACGTGGTTGATGGTCGGCATGACTTAGTTTTGACGCGAGTGGAGTACCCGATTGTTGTTTTCGACCAGTTTTTGGTTTCGCCATTGTTGCGGATTTGTACGACATCGGGGGTGCTCGAATGACTTTCCAGTGTTGTGTATTTTGGTGGGTGCTTCGTGTGGTGTCACGAGCATCTTTTTCGAGTTCTGGAAGTCATCTCTCTTCGGAGGATATGCGACTCTGCCGTCAGCGTCACCATTGTTGTGGACACCTTCTACATTGTGCCCAGTTGCTGTCCGTCCGCCGTCATCATCGCCCTACTTCATCGCCTACAATTCCCCCAAACACGCCGTATAGATAAATATCTTTATTTAATATCGTTCTTCCTCTTTTTTTTGGTTTATTTTTTGTGTTGCGAGGAAAGAACTTAGAGTTTATTGTTGTCTACGAGGACTGTACTAAAACATTAGTTGGCGCTTCATTGTTGAAGTAATATTGTCTTATGTAATTCGTTGATTTAGTATATATATATATTTTTTTATAAATTAATAACACATTTCTCATGAAGTTGTTATTTCTACGGACCATTTACCAACACATGATTTACGTGTATATAAAGGTATTCATTGTATGTGTTAAAACTGAACTATTTACTTCACGCACACTATGCGTGAAGTGACACTTCACGCACAGTGTATATTTACTTCTCGCACAGTGTACAAAAAATCAAGCTTCACACATAAAAATTGATACGTGAAGTACTCACTTCACGCATGGGAGTAGAAAAAAATATTTAAAGCAACAGAATTTATTTCTTGTTTATTATGATTTAGCATTACCATGAACGCAATACTAACAGATTTATTTATAAAAATTATCAACTAAATCATTTGTTAAATTGTATTGTCATTTGTTAAATTGTATTTTATAGTAAAAAGTTAGTATAATACTCGCAGCGTGAATTTATCCTCGAACAAAAAAGTTTACAATGTAAATTTCTCAAATTCACAATATTTATTTATGTACCAAGGAAAAAAAAGACATATTTCGGCCGAATTTGAGTTTGATTGCGATTAGTTAAAGCATTCAAACGGGCGAGACTTTCAAAACATTTTTTTTTGTGCACAGATACATTTTCATTCCAATAAAATCATGTCTTTAAAAAAGATATGTGGCCAGCACGTTACTTTCCGTCAATCCTGTGTACTATGTACAAATTCCATACATAAATTTTCTTGCAAAAGAATCTATATTTCCAGTAAAAATATTTAATAAACAAACTATGCAAATTGCACTTGACACTGATATTTTCTCCGTCTTTTAGCTATTTCCATTCGTTAGGGGTAGCTATTTTTTATTTACTTCTTTCACTCATTTCTGTTTTGCGTGTCGTCCTCATTCAGTTCCTTTTCTCTGCCATTAATAATGCAAAAAAATATCTTTAAATTAATACTTACTTGTCATAATGTTTATGTATGGTACTATTTATAGAATTAATAATGCATAATTGTATGTATGTACTCGTATGTATTAACAAAGGTTTCACTGATTTCTAATACACTGCTCAACACAATTATAGGGTCTGTTGTTATTTTTGTTGATAACTTTATCCTAAAAACAGTATTCATATGCACACCAAACCTTTATCTTAATAATTTTAATAAATTCAAATTTCTATCAATATATACTACTGAACTGGATTGTCTCTGACTAGAGAATGCAAACCAACAAAAATGAAATGAAAAAATCACATTACCTTCCGTCAATCTTTTGCATTATGTACAAATTCCATACATAAAATTTTTGCAAAAGATTTATGTTTTCAGTAAAATTACTTCATAAACGAACTATGCAAATTCCACTTGACACTGATATCTTTTTCTCTAGCTTTTCCCATTCGGTAGGGGTTGCTATTTTTACCTCCCGCTACCCTTGGTAAGGGAGGTATAGGGATCGTGCTAAAAATCGCATATCGAGATTTTGGTAAATGACCACGTTTTAAGGTCCCTAGAATCCATTTTTAACATTTTCACGATGATGTCTGTGTGTATGTATGTGTGTGTGTGTGTGTGTGTGTGTGTGTGTGTGTGTGTGTGTGGATCCTGTCTTTCTTGTACCTTTCTAGAATCTTCTATCACTCGAGTCATTTCCCTTGTCTTTTAATTTCTTACCCTATCTTTCCGTGTCTTCCCCTACATCTATCTCAATATACTAATCTCTGCCACCTTAATTTTCGTTTCATTGACACTGACATCAGTCTGTTTGAATTATCTGAATATATTAGCAGTTTCCACGGTTAGCATAGCTGGCTGATTTATGAAATTTCATATCTTTATCATTTTTTAACTCTATATTTATTGAATATGACGTATAAAATGCAATCCAATCGTATAGAGAATAATATATTCTTTAATTTATAATAATATTGCCAATAAATGATATCTAACTGCTTTTTACCTCTTGCTAAGAGAGGTATTATTGGATTCATGCTAAAAATCGCATATCCAGATTTTATTGAATAAGCACGTTTTAAGGTCTATAGAATCCGATTTTAACATTTTTACAATGATGTCTGTGTGTGTGTGTGTGTGTGTGTGTGGATGTGTGTGTGTGAGGTTGTTGGAGACACGATTTCTCAAATTCTATAAGACTAAAGACCTGTTTGACTACGGATTCTTCAATCTAACATTAATGGGAAGAGTTGAATAGGTTTTGGTACCAATTGGAAAACCGGAAGTAGTAGTATCTTAAAAAAATAATTCTAAATATTATTTTTTGAATATTTTTATTATTAGCATTAAAGAACATAAAATTCTATATTCGATACATTTTAAAATTTTATTATATCTCCTATAGGTTTGGAGATATAGTATATAATAATATAAAATAATCTGTTGTAATAAATTTCAGAGCCTAAACAACACTATAGTAACCATCAGATGTTTGTTTAATGACAGAAAAATGTCATTGTCAAAAACCAACAGTAGTTCATAAACCTGTTTGGGCAGTATTGGCAGCTCAACTCTAAAATTGTCTATTTCAACTAAACACATGGCAGTGAATTCCGATTCAGAATTTGCCATAGTACCAATATGGTTTTATATAGATTTCAGCTGAAAATAAATCTTACATATTCTTTTTTGGCAACATAGCAGTAAAACGTCAAATTACGCTTTTACGTTAAATGAAGAAGTTTAACTGACATTATTGAAGAATTTTTTTGAGATATTGGTAAGTTTACTATTTCTTGTTGTATAACAATAATAACAATTAAATATTTAAAATTTTAGCTATATACATAAACCCATCTGAAATCCCGTCAAGAAATTGGAAGAAATTCGAACATTTAGAAGTATAGGAGAAAACTAAACATAAAGAAAAGACATGAGAAATTTATAGGGCGCGAGCAGTCATGTGACTTTGTTGGACTGGACAAGCAAATATGGGAGCCCGAGTTAGAATGACAGCTGGTAATTATGTACATACATGTCAAATGTCAATAATCCATCCAAAATTTCATGATATTCCAATTCCATGTGGTTTTTTTTCCTCGACTAGTAAATTCCATATTCCTGGTGACAAATTAACCACGTGAAAAATTACGACATTTGACATTTATGTAAATAATTTGTAACTGTCAGGCGTCCTTATCTGCTTGTCTAAGTCAAGTATTTAGAAAATCTTGAATTTTTTGATGAAAAAATCTAACATTTCACATTTATGTACAAAATTACTAATTGTCATTTTGACAGAACCCCCATATCTGCTTGTCAAGGCCAACAATGTCACATGACTGCTCGCGCCCTATATTTATGTAACCAAAAACGGAAGTGGCGAGAGGTATTGTGCTGGCCACAACAGATTTTTTTTCAAGTAAAACCGCTAAACGTTGCAAATGAGGGTACTTTCGGGGGACCAATTATAACCAAATTCTAATCATGTCTGCACATGGATCTAATCTTGGGGAATACGAAAAAATTATAAGTATTGGAATCGTGATATTGGAGTTATACGATCCGAAACGATCGTCACATACACACAAACACACATAGACGCACACACAGACACACGCACACACACATACACACACACACATACACACACATACACACACACACACACACACACACACACACACACACACACATACACACACACACACAGAGAGACATCATCGTAAAAATAGTAAATTCGTATTCTAGAGACTCCAAAACGTGTATATTCATTAGAAACTCACTATCGATTTTTTTACTAAAGATAATACCTTCCTTACCTAAAGCTGACGGTAGTTAGAAAAAACAAAATATTGTTCAATAACAATAATTGAGTTAAAAAGCTGATTTAATGTAATTTGACTGTTCGAAGTCTGGGTGATGTTAGTGGACCATAATGTATTCATTGCTTCATCGGAAGTGAAGTGAAGTAGTGCATTTTCCCTTTATTGATTATAAATTTTACAATGTGAGTCCATCCTGCATCATCTAGTTCATGAAACTATTGAAGCAAAAAGGAGATCTGACCTTAAATATATATTAACTCTGAAATCACTAGCCTTTGCTTCATATTATCCCACATTCAATCTAAAGCGCGTTTTTGTAATAACTGAGATTCCTTGATCCAATTCTACAGTGTGCCACAACGCACAACTCAACAACGATGCAGAGGCGTAACACAGCTTCATTGTACGGGCGGAATCCAAGGATTTAATTAAATATCTCGTTAGTAGCTGCATTCGCTCTTTTTTGCATCAGCTTTGACCACGCAATCAAATGTTCTGAATTCCAATTCAAACTTAGTCTGCGAAATCTATTCATGTTCACCTTTTAAATTATTCGCTCATTGTTATCCGAGCTCATTTCATAATTTAAGAAAGATTTCCAAGATTCGTAAGGTAACTAGATTTTATAAATGCCAAGACAAATTTAGCAGTTTAGAACTTCAGAATTATGAAACGCAGTTAATTTTCATCACCGTAAAAAAACTTTTTTTAAAAAAAATACAGGGTGTTAATGAAAACATGTTACAAATTTATAGAATACGTAGGGGATGCAAAATAGATACTAATAAATTCCTATTCAGATTGAGCAACAAGCTCAAAAAGAGTAATTATCTACCATTATTTTACTTAGCTGAAACCTGTTACTTTGCTTATTATTTTAACTTCTAAAATTGAATTTTTAAAATAATTTTATTCATTTTTGTAATGCATATTATAATAATTACTCAAAATAACGTCCGCAACATTAATATAAGCATTACACATTCGGAGCATATTTTGATACATTTATTAAAAAAACGCCAGGATTTCTTAAATATCTTGTGCTTTACAGTACTACTAACATACCATGTCAGCGTAATCGCGAACGAAAAACTTATTCATAATGCGTCTGCAATTTAATGCTAAAAGTTAAAATAAACAGAATAATAACTTAAGTGACAGGTCACAGCCAATAAAAAATAAGAACGATAATTACTCTTTTAAGAGCCTGTAGATCGAAAACGGTGCGTTTCCGGATATGAGTTTAATAGTAAAAGTTAGTCTATTTTGTATTCCCTACATACTATAAAAAAATTTAATACGTTTTCATTAACACCCTGTACAAATTTAGTATACAGGGTGAGTCTTTTACCCCTTTAACTTTTTTATTATAAGTAATAAAAAATGGCTTATATAAAAGCTTTATTTTTTACTATTACTATTTATTATTTTACTAAAATATAAACCGCCATTTTCATCCCTTTTCAACGATGTATTAGTTTTATTAATACATTTGAAATATATCTGTTGTGGCCAGCACAATACCTCACGCCATTTTCATTTTATGTTACATAGGGCGAGAGCAGTCATGTGACATTGTTGGCCTTGACAAGCAGACATAGGAGCCCGTGTTAGAATGACAGGTATTAATAATGTACGTAGGTGTCAAATATCATAATTTTTCATTCAAAACATCATTATTTTCCAAACCCATGTAGATCATTTTCCTCGACAAGTATATTGTGACATCTTTGTAAATAACTACTAGCCGTCATTCTGACACGGATCCTCATATCTGATTGCCAAGGCTAACAAAGTCACCTGACTGCTCGCGCCCTATAAGTAACGAATTTAACATTTCTTGTACATACAAATAATTGAAATTGTATCTCTTCTTTCGTTCTATCCTACTCTTCTAATATGTTCAAAATTCTTCAAATTCATTGACAGTATTAGCGGTATTTCTTAAGGATATATGTAATATTAACATACCTATAATTTGAATACATATTTAATTAATAATACAATAATATAAATTAAATGTATTCGTACCTCCTAGAAAAATCTGATATTTGACACTAACATTTTGCATTTATATGTCAATTACAAACATTTGAATATCTCAACTGTTTTTTATGCAACGAGATTTATTACAACAGATTATAAAATAGTATATTTAAAGTAATAAAACTTTTATATGAGCCATTTTTTCTAATAAAAAGTTAGGGAGGGGCGTTTTCCCAGACTTATCCTGTATAGTCAATAAAACAAAAAATTAAAAATCTGATGTGACCAACACAGTACCTCCCGCCATTTACCTACGTATATAATTTTTATATTACTTTATAAATTTATCCATACAATATATAGAAAAAGTATTAAAGCAAACTTGTAGAAAATGGAATAATCTTTAATTTTTATAATTAATTACATTTAAAGGTATTTTTTGAAGAAAAACTATCTTGAGCTTCAAGTAAACTGCCATTTCCGGTTATCCGATTGCCGTCAAAATCTAATCAGTTCTTTCCATATTAGAATAAGGTAGAAATACAAACTTTCTGAATGCTAGTATTTGAGTTAGAGCGTAAAGAGGATCCACACACAACACATACATACACACAGACATTATCGTGAAAATTTTAAAACTGGATTCTAGGGACCTTAAAAAGTGGTCATTTACCAAAATCTCGATATGCGATTTTTAGCACGATCCCTATACCTCCCTTACCAAGGGTAGCGGAAGGTAAAAATTAGTGCTAGTTTGGCACATGGAGGAACGTTGAATACTTTCAACTCGTTTCATTCATTACATACAATAATATTCACTTAACAGCTATTTATAACTCAAAATGGTAAGATGTTACAAATTAAGGTAGTTTTATTTTTTCGGTCATTAACAGTGTTTTTATTGGAATCTACAGTTTTGAAATAATATTGAAAACTTTGTTGGCTATGTGATGGATTTTAAATTCTCTACTGAAATTGTACTTATTTTCTGAGTAATGCTTTGAAAATCCTGTAGGATTATTTTGTTTAGAAATAGAATTAGCATGTTCTTTAATCCTGTATTTACATTTTTATCTACATTAGCCGATGTATACTGTGACGCAATCATTACATTTCATTTCATATACTTTCGATAAGTTAATTTTTGTCATTTTTACCTTCCGTCACCATTAAGTAAGGAAGATATTATCTTTGGTCAAAAAGGAAGGTATTGTCTTTGGTCAAAAAATTCAATGATAAGTTTTTAGTGAATAATTACTTTTTAGGGCCCATATAATACGATTTTACCATTTTTACGATGATGTATGTATGTATGTATGTATGTATGTATGTATGTATGTATGTATGTATGTATGTATGTATGTATGTATGTATGTGTGTGTGTGTGTGTGTGTGTGTGTGTGTGTGCGGGTGTGTGTGTGTGTGTGTGTGTGTGTGTGTGTGTGTGTGACGAAAGTTTCGGATCGCATAACTTCAATACCACGATTCCAAAAGTTATAATTTTTTCATATTTCTCAAGTTTACATCCAGAAGAATAAGTGATTAGATTTTGGTTATAAATGGTCAACCGGAAGTACCCTCATTTGAAGATTATAACAATTTTTCTTGAAAAATATCATTTTTTGACATTTAACGTTATTATAAATTGAAGAATATATTATTCTATATACGATTTGATCGCATTTTATACTTCATATTCATTAGATATAGAGTTAAAGAATTATAAAGATATTAAGTTTCGTAAATTATCCAGATATACTAATTATGGAAACTGCTAATATATTCAGATAATACAAATTGTCAGATGTCAGTATAAATAGGTGCGATCAATGAAGTAAGCAGTTTAAGCAAATGCTACGTAAGCAAACGAGACTTGTTGGTTAGTACACTGAAAGATTTGCTAGCTATATGACGAACTGATATTCACAAATGTCATCGAGAAAGTACAGTTGTCAAATATAACATGTGTATCTCTCATATCACTTTTATTGGTCTCGCAAGTTATAGAAAATGAATTTATATATATATATATATATATATATATATATATATATATATATATATATATATATATACAGTTATTTGCAGGTAGTGGAATTAATTTTAAACATTTCTTTAGGTCTAAGAAAATATTTCTAATTCAACAATGTTATGAACATTCATCACCAAACTTTGAAAGCCTTTTTGACCGGTAATTGATATAAACACACCATAAAATGAGATAGAAAAAGTTCAAGTTAAATTCATGTATGTATAATTTGCATTTCCCGCCATTATATTTCATAAGTTAGCAAGACAAGCGAGAAATATGGCGCTCGGATTGCTCGCAAGCAAATCAAGCAAATGCTAGGCTAGAAAAGTCGTTCAACAAATTTTACTTCCGATTGCTTGTTTTTCTGCGGCTTATTAAACGCACCTACTGAAAAGTAAATTAACGTGGCAGAGATGAGGATGTTAAAATAGATGTTGGGAAAAACAAGGAAAGATACGGTAAGGAATGAAAGAATAAGGGAAATAATTCTAGTGTTAGAAGTTTCTAGAAAGATATAAGAGAGACGATTACATTGGTATGAACATGTCATGAGGAGATATGAAAAATATATTGAAAGAAGAATGAATTGCTTAGTAATAGAAGGTTGAAGAAACAGAGGAAGACCAAAGATAAGATGGAAGGACTGTATTGCGAAAGACTCGAGAGAAAAGGAACAGTATAAGAACGACATACAAAACAGAAATGAGTGGAAGAAGAAAATAAAAAACAGCGGCCCGTAACGAATGGGAAAAGCTAAAGAAGAAGAAGAAGATATCAGTGTCAAGTGCAATTTGCATAGTTTGTTTATGAAATAATTTTACTGGAAATTTAGAATCTTTTGCAAGAAAATTTGTGTATGAAATTTATACATAATAAACAGGATTGACGGAAGGTATTGTGCTGGCCACATCAGATTTTTTTATATTTATAACATTTTCTCAAAATTATTTTTGTTCATTATTGCAGTTAGGAGTTATTTTTTGTAAAATTCAGGGGATAAAATCGCGAAATTATTCGTAAAACTACGTATACTTACGTCATAAACAGTTAAAATACGTATTCTGAAATTTTGCGCAGTAAAATTGTATTCCTGACTACCTTTCGTAAATAGCAAAGTATACGATAGTGTGCTCTCAGTAAATAAGCACGAATTATGGTCCCCACCACACGTTTTTTACCTTTTTGCAATGATGTCTGTGTCTGCGTCTCATTATGTGTGTGTCTGTGAGTGTGTGACGATTTTTTCTTCCACGATAACTCATATCAAACTTCCAAAAAAATCTTTTTCCGTATTTAAGCTTTCTGCATTCATATAAAGAGTTGATTAGATTTTAAGTAATATTGGATAACCGGAAGACATACTTTCCTTGAAGCCCATAACAATTTTTAACGAAGAACTATATTAAAATATAATCCAAAACTTTTCAATTTTAGTATTTGAGACTCTTATGTATATGAAGATAATTTTATACTTATTTCGACAGTAAGAGTCATTGATAATAAATAATCAAAAATGGGAGGCAGAATACAAGAATTTTAACAAAATTGAATTGTATTCAGAACCCATAAAGAGAAAATACATGGGAGTAGACAGTATATTCGAATTTTGTTGATGTAAACTACATAATTGTTTACATGTAGACAATTACGTCATTTACATGGCATAGATTATACTGATTATAGACACGTCACTGTACCCGTGACCTGAGTTAAAAAATTATAATATATTCACCTTATAAATTAATAAATTTGTGGAAAGACTGACGATTTAGAATCTAGAATGAGCAGTCATTAGTTATGTATAGCTCTTAAGAAACCTATAACCAAATATATTTTTTAATTCATTTTCCGATAATGCATCGTGTTTCATGAAAACATCTTGCATACGTCAGTGCCATTTCTTCATCTTTTGGAGCTGTTATTCTAGAAGATTCGCTAAATTATTTAAATTTGCCATTATGTCAAAGTTATCAAAAACTAACACTACAAAATAAACATGTTACCATGGTAGATTTACGTATACGAGTACGTAAATCAGTTATTCATATGAAATACCACTCATAGCATTACGAATGAAAAATGTACGTATACCCGTAAGTAATGAAATGCATGTTCGAGAATACAGTAGTTTAATAAGTGTGCGCAACTAGTTGTATGCTTACAATTTACGAACAATTTCGAGATTAGAGCTCCAGGTATTTACTTTAGATATCATCATACTCATATTGAATTTCATTTATCCTACAATCACTTTTGCAACTAGCAAGAGTAAGTTCTAACGTCGATTTATAACATTAATATACAGGGTGGTGACCAACACAGCCGAACATAGGACTTTAACACGTAAAATCAAACTTTCCTAATTTCCTGCTTCACTAATTATTTTAGGTAAAAAGCTTCAAATAAAAGTTGTAGAGCATAAAATTCTGCATCCGAATAAATAAACAAAATTTATTTTCTGTGCCTTATAACGGTAAAAAATAGATATGAAAATGTCGAAAATCACACCAAAAATTGGTATAGCCATGGAATTGAAACAAAAAATTAACAAATGTTAATGATTTATCTGTCAAGCTAGATTAATTTATTATTATTATTATTTGTAATATCTGTTCAAGTGAACAAATATAAATTTAAATTAACTGATAATTGTTAACTGGAACAGAAATTAGAGATAGTACCTAATAAAAATAAATTACTCTACCATGACAGATAAACCGTAGACATTTGTTATTTATTTTGCCTCAATTCCATGGCTATTGCTATTTTTGAGGTGATTTTCGACATTTCCATGACTAATTTCTGTCGTTACAAGACATACGAAATTAATTTTGCTTATTGATTCCGATGCAGAATTATGCTCTACAACTTTTATTTGAAGCTTTTTTTATCTAAATTAATTAGGGAATCTGGAAAATAGGAATGTCTGATTTTACATGTTTAGAGTCCCATGATCGGCAGTGTCGGTCACCACCTTGTAGGTACTTACAATAAATAATACATATTTTTTTAATATTAGGTATATTGTATATCACAGGAGTATCGGAATGTGCTATTTCGTCCGAATATACATACTACAGTTCATTGTTTATTAATTTTTTTTTTCAATCGTCAAATCTGCGAAGTATATTTTCGTGAATTAATCAAATAATAAAAGTTAGAAAGGCAGTGACGACGATTTTTCTATATCTGGGAAACCACGAGAAATAGTGAATATATGAAACAACAATATTATTCCCGTCTTGCCAAACTAGGATTATAAAACAGTAATAATGTAATTTGGAGGGGAAGAATACAGAGGATAGATGCAGTTTTTTGTCTGATCGGAGAAAAATAATTTAAAAATATGGTTTTATTTTCACAATGATGCGATAGCTATTTTTATTATCTCTTTTTTTCAGAAATTTTGACTTTATTTCTCCTAGTTTATTCTTTTGAATGTTCTTTTTCTAAGAGTGGTCAACTTGTTTTTTGTTAGATTGGGATCGACGTTTTACTTAAAATAATAGCCGTGAGATAATATCTGTAAAATAAACAAATTCGAGAGGTCGGGGTGTTATGCTATAAAATACTAATGTAAAACTACAACAAGACAACATTAAAATCGACGTTTACATAAGTCCTAAAAATATAAAAGATCCTTATACATATGTAAACGTGCCTTAGGATAACAGCCTGTATACATGTATATTTAAAAAAAAACATTTAAGATTGATTTATATCTATCGTTATATTTATAAGGACCAAATGAATTTATTTCTAACTATTGATGAATATTTGCAATTATATTACGTATGATTTAACCGAAGTATATGTTAATACTGATTTAATTTGTTTGAATATCGTTTCTATAAAATTTTGCAGGTTGTAAATAATTAATAGTTATAGATATTTTTAGAAACCTGCAAGAACATAAATTTTATATTTAATATCTAAATATTCTAAAAGGAGGTTTAAATATCTTGGCTTGAAATTCTATGAAGAGATTACTGAAAATTATGTATTCTAACAAATTTCAGATACAAAAGTTCGGAGAAACAATTTAAAATATGCATGACAGTGGCAGAGCAAACGTCAAAGTTTGAGAACTTAAACACATTAAAGAACCATTATAAATTTATCATAATAAAATGTTTTCTTTGAATTAATAAATTTTTAAAGTTTGTACTGCTCCAGTGGAACATTCCGTTTACCTGTAATACTGTTGGTTGTGTATTTTGCAAATTTCAGATTAGTATGTTACATAACAAAAAATCTGATGTGGCCAGCACAATACCTTCCGTCAATCCTGTGTATTATGTACAAATTCCATACATAAATTTTCTTGCAAAAGATTCTAAATTTTTGGTATTTTATGATTCCCTTTCTCGGCAACGGGATTCCATACTCCTGATAACAAACAAATCACATGAAATAAGAAAATCATGAAATTTTGAATGAAAAATTATAACACTTGTCAGTTATGGACATAATTAATTGATACGGGTCCCCATATCTGCTTGCCAAAGGCAGCAAAGTCATGTCACTGCACGCGCCCTATACATAATTTTTTTGCAAAAGATCCTATATTTCCAGTAAAGTTATTTCATAAACAAACCATGCAAATTGCACTTGACACTGACATCTTCTTCTTTAGTTTTCCCATTCGTTAGGGGGTCGCTATTTATTATTTTCTTCTTCCACTAATTTTTGTTTTGCTTGTCGTCCTCATTCAGTTCCTTTTCTCTCAAGTCTTCTGCAATACAGTCTTTTCATCTTATATTTGGTCTTCCTATGTTTCTTCCACCTTCTATTAATTTATTCATCTCTCCTCATGACATGTTCAAACCAATGTAATCGTCTCTATTATATCTAAAAACTTCTAACACTAGAATTACTTCCCTTATTTTTTCATTCAATTACTTGCTTTTTATTGATACTGACATCTGTCAATTTGAATTACCTGAATATATTAGCAGTTTCCATGGTTATGTTAGCATAGCTGGCTGAATTATGAAATTTATACGAATTTTTTATCTTTATTATTCTTTAACTCTATATCTGTTGAATATGAAATATAAAATGCAATCAAATCGTATAGAGAATAATATATTCTTAAAGTTATAATAACATTTAACTGAGTTTTTCAAGAAAAACTGTTAAAATCTTCAAATGAGGGTACTTCCGGTTGACCAATTATAACCAAAATCTAATCAAGTCTGCATATGGTTGTAAGGAAGAGGAATACGCAAGAATTGTAATTTTTGGAATTCTAGTATTGGAGATATCGTCCACGAAAAAGCGGTCACATACACACACACATACACACACACACACGCACATACGAACACACACACACACACACACACATACAGACATCATCGTAAAAATAGTAAAATCGTATTGTAAAGACCCTAAAACGTGCTTATTCAATGAAAACTCACCACCGAATTTTTTGACCAAAGACAATACCTTCCTTACCTAGAGGTGACGGAAGGTAAAAAGATCCAGTAATTGTAATTTCGCTGGTTGTGTTTAGGGCAACCTTCGAATCCAATAAAATGAGTTGTCGGATGTGATGCATTAGCTATCCTGTCTACTCTATACACTGTATTGAAATATTAAAAACTCCGTATTTTTTTTAACTCTTAACATTGTAATATACAATGTATACTCCTACATATTTTGAGATTTTATAAAGTATCACTAAAATAAAAATAAAAATCGGAACTGGTCGCGTAGTGTCAATTAATGTCTATTAAAAATTTACCAATCTTAAAATTAAACCAATGTTAAAAAGGCTATAAATACACAATTATAGAATTATTGAACTCGATAGAACTTTTTTATGGAAACTGCGAGAGAGGTTATTTTGGAAAGAAAAATATTACCTATGATGAACAACGATTGAAGAACTCTTTCCAACCTATATTGTAGGAAATAACATCTTTTACACCTTAGGTGATATAAAGCAAAACTTTTAAACAATGAGTGTTATCTTTATTACAAGATTCTATGGTATTTCACATGTTGATAGAAGTAATATTTTCATTTAAAAGTTCAAGAACAATGTGAAAAGTTTTACTTTTTATGTTCTATTTTTATTCAAATTGCAAAGAGCTTGTAGCACCTTTTTAGCATTAAACAAAATGGAAGTATTCAGGACAGAGATTCCCGCAATTCAGCAACTCGTACAAAAGCAATATAATCAAGTAACAGAGCCATAACAAGCTATGAGAATTACCTATCACTGTGACGAATTTAGGGTATACTACTTTTCATATAACAAGTACATAGTACATTACCTGATTTTTCTATATACTTTTTAGTTACTAAATAAGTGAGTGGTTAAATGAGTACCAAACTGCAATATTTTTACCTTCCGTCACCTCAAGGTAAAGAGGGTATTGTCATTGGTCAAAAAATTCGGTGGTGAGTTTTCAATGAATAAGCACTTTTTAGGGTCTTTACAATACGATTTTACTATTTTTACGATGATGTCTGTATGTGTGTGTGTGTGTGTGCGTGCGTCTTGCAGATCCTGTATTACCAGTCAAATTATTTAATAAACAAACTATGCAAATTGCACTTGACATTGACATCTTCTTCTTTAGCTTTTCCTATTCGTTAGGGGTCGCTATTTATTATTTTCTTCTTCCACTCATTTTTTTGCGTCTCGTCCTCATTCAGTTCCTTTTCTCTCAATTATTCCGCAATACAGTCCTTCCATCTTATATTTGGTCTCCCTATGTTTCTTCCACAGTCTATTAATAAGCTATTCATTTTTCTTCTAATATATTCTTCCTCATGACATGTTCAAACCAATGTAATCGTCTTTCTTGTATCTTTCTAGAAACTTTTAACATTAGAGATATTTCCCTTATACTTTCATTCATTTACTTTTTATTGATACTGACATCTGTCAATTGGCATTATCTGAATATATTAGCAGTTTCCATAGTTAAGTTAGCATAGCTGGCTGATTTATGAAATTTAATATATTTATAAATCTTTAACTCCATATCTGTTGAATATGAAATATAAAATGCAATTAAGAAAATTTATGTATGGAATTTGTAAATAATACACAGGATTGACGGAAGGTATTGCGCTGGCCACATCAAATTTTTTCATTATAATATGGTGTTTTCAAGCTTGAAAATTGTACAAATACATGTGTGTAAAATGCAAATAAATATGTGTAGAAGAATACGCATCCAAATATAAATACTCGTCCTATACAAAGATTTGTGCGCACATGTGGACATGTGTACGTGTATTACTCATATGAATATGCGTTAAGGTAATTAAATATTTTAATTGGTCAGTATGAAGAATTAAATTTATTAGAAATTAATTGAAATACAATATGGTGCCCATTATTTTTAAGTATTTTTACCCAAAAGCATGTCGTTCAAATAGGTAGGTACTATCTGAATAGTTAGCTAATTAAAACTATTTTAACCACAATATGAATTACTAATGCTCAGTTGCAGAAACGTTCAACTCTTTGTCACAACGAAGAAACGCAACGCGATTTTTTGACAGCAATGATTTAAATGTTATAATAACGAGGAAACTCATTCGAATTTGTTCATTTTGATGATCCGTTTTAAATAAAAAGTTGATGCACATTTCTACAACTGAACATTAATGTTTGACAATTTTGTAGACATTTTGTATTCCTGTCTCCATACACAATAAAACATTTTGCACAGCTGAGAGTGTTGAGCAAACATGTTGACCGTGTATATAGGATGTACTTGATTTCAAATCATTCATCAATTTTTTTTTTTTTTTGGAAAACTGAAGGCGTTTGCTTATATACCGCCGAAGCGTTGGTTAGTAATAAATATATACAAAACTTTAAAAGTTTGATACATTTATAACGTTAACAGCGGTAACAATAAATAAGGGTTAAATGCAGAATAGTATCCTTTTAACACAAATATAGTTTATTACAAGCTTAGCAGTATAATAATAAACATGGAATAAAACTTAATACTAGAATAAACTCTCCATAAACGTCATTTCCACACAGGATTAAGAGATATTCTCGGAATACCTAATCTGGTAATAGGAAATTATTTATTATTGCCGCTGTAAAAGAAATCCGGCTCGTTTTCGAGTCAGTTTTCGCTCCGGGCCGGTTTATTATTTATTTGGTTCACCTTCGAGTCGACAGTCGATGTAAATCTCAAAGTCCGGCTCGAATACTTACCTACGTGTGTGCTTCAGAATAAGTGTTTAGCAACAGTTTGTAAAAATTCAAACCTATTTGAAATTATTTTTGCAAATTTTTTGATTGAATAATTACTAAAATTTAATTTGTAGGATAGATTGGTCATTTCATTTGTTAACTTAATGGAATTATCTTTCTTTATTACACTATTATTACAAGAAATTCTGTGTAATGTTTTCACTATTTTCGACTCATTACAAATTCTAGTCGTTTCAACCGATATTCTTCAGCTTTAAGGAACAAGAATGATAGATGGCAGATATCATCATTACAAGTTACTTAAATTTATATCCAAAATATATATAATAATAATAATAATAAATTTACTTTATTGACATATATCAACGGCGAGGTTCAGCCTAAGGCTGCTCTTCCACCTAACCAAACAAATACAAATAATACAAAGATGTATATATATATAGCTAATAGACACGTTACAAAAAGTAAACAAAAACAGATCTTGAAAAATAATAAAAATACATTAATTACAAATAATGTAGTAGTAAATAGTTAACAATGAAATAATAGGAACAAACATTAAGTATATAATAAAGCTCGTACATTTCTTTTAAAGCTATTTAAAGAAAGCACCTTCAGATAATCGGGAACACTGTTATATAAAGTAGGGGCCATATATGAAAACCCACCTTTAAATTTTGACTTTCTGAATGTTGGTACAATATACAAATTCTTTATTCTAAGAGAATAATTATATTCTTTAATTACTAATTTGTCAAATAAATAGGAAGGAGTACCTGTCAATGTAATTTTATGTATTAAGCATAAATAAAGATATTTGAAGCGGTTTTCAACAGACGGCATCTTAGAAATTTTGCGGTATTTAGATATATGATCGTATTTACGCACACCGTATACAAAACGTAGACAAGAATTTTGCAACAAAGTTAGTCTTTGTTTGTCTGTCTGTGTGAGGTTCGGAATATAAGTACAGGCGCAATAGTCAAACAGTGGAAGAATGAGTGAATTTACAAGTTTAAGTTTTACTAACGAATTTAGTTCATTTCTAAAATGAAACAATTGTCGTAATTTTAGTCTTGCTGCACATAATTTTACATTAAGATGTTTTCTAAAATTTAAGTCTTTGTCAATGTGAAGTCCCAAAATTTTAACGTTATCTGTACGAACTAAAATAGAACCATCTAGCACAATATCAGGAATATTACCACAATCACTAATGGTTAGAAGTGATGATTTGTCAGTATTAATTTTGAGACCATTGTTCTTTACCCAGGATACAAAATCACTTAATTCTTTGTTAATAATAGCGCAATGTTCATTTACTTGCGACTGTTCCAGAGTTGCAAGAACCTGGGTATCATCCGCATAAGAGTGAACTGAGCAAAAATTAAATATATTTGGCATGTCAGCAACAAATATTAAAAAGAACAAAGGTCCCAAAATTGATCCTTGTGGTACACCACATTGAAGAGAAAACTTTGATGATGATTGTATTCCTTGTTCTGTACTCATATTAATGTAAAATAATCGGTTTTGAAAATAGCTCCTACACCACGATATTGCGCTTTCAGAGAAGTTGTAATAACTTAATTTTGAAAGAAGTAAACTGTGATCGATCATATCAAATGCTTTTGAGAAATCTATTTGTATAAGTAATGATGGTTTCGATTTATCCAGATTATTTAAAATAGTATCAATAATATTCAATAAACAAGTATTTGTACTATAACCTGATCTAAATCCGGACTGATTGGCAGGTATAATTTCATTCTCAAAAACATATTCCATGATCTGATCGCAGCATATTCTTTCAAGCACTTTGGACAAGGTCGGCAGAATACTTACTGGCCTCAAATCATCAAAACTCACACAATCTTGTTGTTTTACTATTGGCCTAATTGCGGCTATCTTCCACACCTCAGGCACAACACTATCTATTATACATGTATTTACGATATGCGTAATGTAATCATTTATAATTGGTAATATAAGTAAAATCATTTTTAATGAAATTTCATCTGCCCCAGTTGCATTAGTTTTAATGTTGAGAATGACTTCTCTGACTTTATCGCTACTTACACATGTAAAATGAAAAGGTTCATCATGTACGCCTGCATATTTATTCTGCGAAAAGAAGTTGATAGTACAAGGATTTGCAATTGTAGTGCTTACTTTATCTAGCAAATACTGTCCATAACTATTAGGATCGCAGAGTGTTTCTGGAATGCTCCTTGCTGGCTGATTTTTTACACCAACACGTTTTAAGTTAGCCCATAATTCACTCGTATTATTCATATTATTATTAATTGCAGACTCAAAGAAAGCTTGTTTTTCTCTCCGTATTGCACTTGTTGTATAATTACGTAATTGTTTATAATATTCATATTTTGCGGGAGTTTTATATTTCTTATACTGAGCAAGCGCCTTATCTCTTTTAGCCTGCATTATTTTAATAACATTTGTGAACCATGGACTATATGCCTTACAATATCTCGTTGACTTAATAGGTGCATGAATGTCAAATAATTTTATAATGTTCTCATTTAAAAAGCATACTTTTTCGTTTACATTGTTTATTTGCATAATATTACTCCAAGGCACATTATTACAGTCAACAATAAAGCTTTCAGAATCAAATCTGCTAAAATCTCTATATGTAACCATATTATTGCTTGAAGCCTGCTTAGTAAGTTTTAATTTACAAAACACACAACTATGGTCTGAAAAATTATCACATTCAATAATACCAGAGAAATCACAGAGGGATCTATCTGATATTACTATAATATCTAATAGAGACTTAGATGCAGGGCGAGTGTAATTAGTGATTAATTGATGCATGCCGTAAGCAGTAAATATGTTTTTTACATAATCTGATTTGGCATCATTCAATAATAAATTAACGTTTATGTCACCTGCGTACATCATGAAATCACACTCGGTAAGAAAATCAGTAGTTATGGTATCCAAAACACTAAGTTCTTTAAAATAATCCGATTTTGGGTTGTAAATTACTCCACAAATAATTTTACTGTGATGAGCAGTGATTTGAATCCATAAATATTCAACATGTTCATATAATAATTCTAAATTTTTAACATCCAAAAGTTTGTACTGTATGTTACTCTTAACATAGAGAGCAACACCTCCACCACGTTTATTTGATCTATGTGCACTGATTAGGTTGTAACCATCAATATGAAATAAGTGTGATGGGGAGGTGTCACTTATCCATGTTTCCGTAACAGCCAGTATATCAAAATTTTCACAAAGTACAAAATCTTTAAAAGTAAGGAAACAAGAGTTCAATGACTGCACATTTATATGTCCAAAAGTAAAGTTCGAATCGGCAACACTGCTGTTTAAAACAAGTGATTCAGACATACGGGACAAGGTTGTACGGATTTAAACAAATAATAAATAAACAATCAATACTCCGAAACGCAATGGATCCATTAATATTTCAACAAATCCTCTTCTCGGCATATTGAGATGATTCTAGTATTTTCACTCTTCCTGGCAAAGATTTTGCAGTTCTTACTCCAGATGTATTTGTAACCTTTGTCGCGAAGGTGTTCACGCGTTTTCTTAAGTAGATCATTATTATAATATGTCAAGTGTTCGCTGAAGTATAGTTTAGACTCACTGTCCGAAGGATAATAAAATTTAGTTGTTAAGTTATTTCTTTTAGTGGCAGCAAGAATTTTATCTTTTAAAATTCGCGATTTGAACTTTACAATAATTAAAGGTGTTTTAGATTTAGCTGTAGGCATCCTATGAGCAGCGTCTATATCATTATCATTTATAGTTACTCCCATTTCCGAACCAGATTTTATTATAATATTATTAATGTTTTCATTTTGTTTAACGGGAAAATTGTGAATTAACAAATTGTTTAGACGCGAGTACTGCTCTAATTCATTAATTTTATGTTCCACACCAGTAACACACGTTTTCAATTTAATATTTTCTTCATTAAATCGATCGAACTCTTTAATTTTTTTATCGTATGTTACTAATTTTGCCTCAAAGTCTGTAATTTTTTCGCAACAAAAGCTAACTGACTTAGTAAGTTCTTCAAATTTATTGTTTATGACGTCCAAAATATCGGATTTCATTTTGTTGATAAGCGTATTCAAGTCACTTAATTTTATGCTGCGATTTTGAGAAATATCGGACTCATCACTAACCACAGATTTATTTAAAGGGGACCGACATTGTTGGCAATTCCATGATAAAATATTAGCCTTTATGTCCGAAAGTAAATCATCACTTATTTGAACGCAAATCGGATGGTATATATTCTCACATCGGCCGCACTTCACACCGGGGTTTCGTGCATTGACGACGCGACTGCACTTTGCGCACACTACCATTGTTAACCGATGGGTGCAGAATTTGTGTGTTTAATTAAGTTTTTCAATGTGCGTGCACTATTTAAAATGAAAAAGTTCAAATTTACTCACAGGAGACCGTCCCACACTTTAACACAGGGTGTAGATGAAGAGTCACAAAAAAATGGATTTTCCTGATGCAAATTACACAAAAACAGACTAATATAAACCAATAAAAGATTGATTTTACTACAGAGCAGATTTATAAACGTGCTACTAGCAATATATAAACTTACTTATTATATATATATATATATATATATATATATATATATATATATATATATATATATATATATATATATATATATGTCAGAGCGGACAGGTTCGTTAGCACGTATTAGGTCATTGTAGGCAATTAATATTACTAATAAGTATTTTATGCAAGACCTTTACGATGCTAGATAGGATCAGAATTATCGACAGATTATAAAAGGGGAACACATCGACAACGAGTAGTATTTCGTCAGATAGTGGCGTGAAGTGTTTGGTCGGTATTCTGGGATTATCAGCGGGTCTGTGCCGTGTTTGTGTTATCATTATTCTTAGTTTTATATTGTGAAATAGTGTTACAGGGAATTTAAGATGAATAAAGAAGTTGAAGGTGAAATTGAAGTAATTAATGAAACCCTCGAGCCTCCTGCTCCGACATATATATCACGGCATTACCCATTGCTGGGTTGCCAACCTGCTTTAACTACACATATCGGTAAGGATTTATATTTAATTGTTATTATTTCAAAAGTATGTTAAGCACCTACGGCTTAGCTATCAAACAATCCTATTTATGATATAAGACAAAACTGTTTACCCTTGTTCCATAAGTAATTAACATTAAGAAAATTCTCTATATAGAGCAGCATCACTAATAGTGGTATGTCATTATGTGATTGACGAAAATTCTGAACAGATTAAATTTAATCGCATTGTAATGGTAAGGACAAACTAACAGCCATTTTAGAGCACAAAAAACTTAACTTATACCCACTGAAGAGAATAGTTTTCAATGTTAGAAAAATAAATACGTTAAATTGTGTTAAGAGATTCCAAGTTTTTCATTCGAGAAAAAGCGTGGGATAAAGACGAAAAATTAAAAAAACCTTTGATAAATGGTTTTCTGAGAAAATCCAACAATGTAGATAACTTTTTTTTGTAATCCGTTTCGTTAGGTAGAAGAAGAAATAAATAAAACAAGACGTTACGTTTTTGGGCGTGGCAATTATGTCTTACACGGACCATGGTAAATGACATCTATTTTAGCTTTGTTCAGGATGTATTCGTATGTGCAATATGTCGATATATATTTTCGTTTATATTATTCTTATTAGGGCAGGTAACCGAAATTATATTACATAACGGTTAACTAAGACCTAGAACTCTCTTCCAAAAATTAATTAGTATTTTTTCTTCAATATATTTATCTACATTTAAAATCCAATATAACCGGTTAACTTTCCGTTTAATTTCAAAAATTATAGTTTCTATGCCCATATAAAGCATACTTAAACTTGTAATTTTTTATTCACAAATAAACTCCTGCACAAAATATGCGGGTCACGCTAAAATTATTGACAATAAGACACATGACTCATATTTTTTAGAAATTATTTCAAATATGTTGTTCAACGTGCTCCCTTCATCAATAATACACAACACTTCACCATTCTATCCTTCCGCTTCTTAAAAGCTCCTAACCAATATTTTTTTAGAATGTTGTCTTACGAATTACTGGAGTACAAAAAATGACAAATTAATTTCAGACTGACTTAAAAATTCAAAGCTGTCAAAATCTTACTTGTTAATTTCATACGTTTTCTCCTATACTAAAAGTGATTTCTACGTTCTAACTTAATTATTGTAACAGCCACGAGACCCCACAAAATTATATAATTTTTGGAACATTAAAAATATGTAATAGAGTTAAATTTACTATATTTTTATACTATAGAATATAATATATTTTATACAACACCGAATCATAATATACTTCTTACTATAGTAGTTTGTAATACAATAATTACAGTATCAAGGGTATTATAAGGACAATAATGCTTTGAGGCCACCAGTGTACTTTCCGAAGGCCTCTGACCCGAGGTGTGTACGTTACCGTAGGTATTATTGTCCGTTTACGGGTGCGTTTTCTAAACAGCGCCATGATGTAGTAGCGCTTTAACGTACAACTACTTCTCTGTATATATACAAATATCCCTAATAGATGGCGAATTACGGTTCTGATCCGTACTAACATAACGGTATTTTTCGTGTCTACCTGGAAGGCACAAAGCGAATAAGCCGACCGCTAACTTTTACAACTTTCGTCCAACGTCCGTCTTGGTCTGATGCTGTATAGATTTTCAATTTGTTCAGCTACACAAAAAAAAAAAGCTATTTTGCAGGAAAAATATTATTTTTTTTTGTATAAATTTTAGAAGTACATTAACATGTCCTAATGCAGTATTCTCAAATAATAAATGATAATACAAAAAAATATAAATAAATACTCGGTTAGTTTCAATAAGTGAAATTTTATTTCAATACGTATTTCGGCTGCCCATCATCAGGAAAGAACTAAATGAGACGAAAACATGATACAATTTAAATAGCAGGTATAATTACAAGAATAGGGATCAAAGTAGACAAATCAATGGAGATTTATAAAGGTCTATTTGTTCGTTCCTAAGAACTGTACCGTCTTTCAAAGCCTTTTGGATTTCCATTGATTCTAAATAAAATAAAATAATTTTAACTGCAATCCAGAAATTTACTTATTTCCATAAAAAGGGATATTATTCCTCAAATAAATAAACATACGGGTGATTCAGACAATTGATTCTCTATTATAATTTCTGTATTTGAAGGAATAGAGAGAAGGTTAATGAGCAAATTAGTAGTATTTTATCCAACTATTTTAATGAAAAATAAATGAAAACAATTGAACATAAAACACACGAGTAATTTATGAAAGTAATATTCTATTCGCGACTCTTGGTTATAGCGGAAATACTAGATGCGGACACTCTGATCTTGGTTATTTTTTTCCTTCAAAAAACTTATCTGATGATATTATATTGATGTAGTGACAGTTGACGTAATTGCAAATAAATATAGAAAAATCTACAATAAAAAAGAGCCAAAATGAATCTGGAATGACTGCAATATTGTAATAAAAATGTTATTAAATCAAACAATATATTTCACTGTCATTGCAGTACATATGATTCTATAATGTAACCATTGCCGCCCTGATGTGGCTGCGGTAAGGCTGATTAGGGTTGTTTGTTGCGGTATAGAAACAAAGAGCGGCAATTCGAGGGAAAAGATTAGGAGATTTCTAATGAAATTCAACAGAAATATGACGCGTAATGCAACCAATGTCAACCGGTGGAAGGCGGAGATTCACCCTTCCATAAATGGCATAATTTGGCATTTTAATTGTGTATGTACTTTCTGGGAGTGCAGACATAATTTTTTGAGCGATTTTATCTGGAGTGCGTATTGCCCTAAATTATTAGAGGCAATAGGCTTAGACACGGATTATATACAAAAAGCTCAACAAATAAAAAATAAGATATTTGAGTAGGGGTTTTTATAAAAATAAATTACCTATAATTTTATAAATATATTATTTTTAAACTAATTATATCATTATTATTACATATGCCTTATAATCAAAATAGTTTTATCGACTTTTAAGAACAAACCTATGTCACTTGTCGGTATTAACCATTACTTACAGACATGTTTAACCTAATATCCATTTGCCGAAGTTTAAAAAAAGTTCTGAACAATAGAAGAATAATTCGTAGAAACACGAGAACAAAGGGACAGTAAACCATTTTACTTTATTACCCATATATTCCTATCCCCACTCAAAAATACAAAGGGTAGATGCGGCAGGTATAGACAAATCTTGTCTCTCATTTGCGAATTGCGACACAAGTGGACATAATTATCAATTCCAAATAAGTTGATTTTTTTTTATTTTATACAAATGTTACTAAAATTATACAAATCTATATAAATATTTTGTTTTTCTCAAATATTGTTAATTGTTTATTTATTGTATTTTTTATCTTTCACGGAGATTTCATATTTATTTCAATTTTTAGTTTCATTCATTATTTATATAACTTTACAAAATAAAATATTTTGCTTCTTTGTCAATTAAAAATTAAAGATCTAGAAGTAACAGTTGACATTTTAATAAATAACTGTTCGTATATGAAGAAAAATTATGATTCTGAACATTTGTTTCGATTTCTTTGCCCACACGACTTCATTAAAACTTCTCTGAACTAATGCAAATAAAATATTTTTTACAATTATATTAGTTTATATGTAGAATACATATATTTTTTTAGATTAATAATGTAAAAAGTATTCCATTTGTTGCAATTAAAATCAATCTTATTATCAATATTATATTTTCTCATTTTAAATTTGCCACGCTTTACTCTATAATACCGACACACGAGGATAGACATCTATAGAAAATAGTGTTAACTATTTTACGAAAACTTTTGCTATTGAGGCCAATTATTTCACCATATATTTTGTCACCAATTTCTCAACATCCAGCAGAGCAATAAAGTTCAAATTTAGTATTACTAACATATTTTACAAACTTTATGGTTTGAGATAAATTTGGCGCGATTTTATCATTCAGTTCGAGAAATATTTTTTTTATTATTGTCAACAATAACGTAAAATAACTAAAATTTATTTCATTCCACAAACAAAAAAATATGTATTTTAATTATGTATGTTTAAGAGAAATATCATTACACAGAAAAAATAAATTGTTGACAAAAAAATCACTATTTTGTGTATGCGACCCGCTATACGTTAACGCACCCTTAACTCCCATACTGTCTTCAACGTTTATTATCCGAATTCTACGGATTACGGATCAGAAAGTTTTAAAAAGTTTGCGAATTAGGTAGATTATGAATGCTTCTGCTTGTTTTTTTTAGGCTGTATCTCGGATCAATATCAATTTCTTGACAATATTACAATAGGAAAAACTCATAATGTCTTAGAGCATATTTGTTACATAATTACCCTGAAGCAGGGTTATTATGATTAAATAATATATATTAGTCACTCTGTGTAAAAATACTTATTGAGGTCAGGGAAGAGTTTTACTGATTATTGCGTTTTTTTTTTCAAGTTTACAAAATTATTTTATTATTTAAATAATGTAACATGAAATTTATTTATTTAAATTAATATTAACATTTATGTTATAAGATACATACGTTCTTTATTTTTATACCATGACAACTGTCATCTACGATTGATGAAGACTAGTTAGTGGTTGCTATCTTCAGAATTAAATTCAGAGATGCTGTTTGAGCTTCTAATTAGTATGTCCCCATTTTCACTCATTTAATTTATTTTTCTTTCAAAAAAAAACCCAATGTCAAACAAATATTATTAAAGAAATTTTTTCTCAATACCATTATAAAAACACATCACACATTACCAAAAAAAACCATTCAATGGCTACTTTATAATATCAGTAGTATATCAAATTTACAAACAATAAAAAAAATATATTAAAAAATCTTCCACAGCTCATAATTTAATTAAAATGATACAACCTTTTTAGTTTTAAATCTGTTTATTTGAATCAAAAACCGACGTTTCGGTAGCATGAACTACTGCTTACCGTCGATTTTTACTACAATAAACAGAACTAAAACTAAAAAGGTTGTATCATTTTAATAAAAAAAAATATTCCTAAATGTCTAAATTTGATATCATTACGAAAAATCTGGAGCGCCACACAGCCGATATGCAAATAACAGACATGGCTGATTGTAAACCGCGGCCATCGCCTCAGTTTACAAACTACAGCCTTGTCCGTTATTTGCTTTATATCTGCCTAATGAGATTATTAACTATTTAAACATTATTTTTAATTTTAGGCGGATTTTGATAAAAAATTGTATGATTACACAACGGCTAAAATCTTATTGTATGTTGATAATGCTAATATTTCATTAGTTAAATGAATAAGTATTTAAAAAAAGTTTATAGAAAACTACAAAACAAATATAAATAGATTTTGTCAGTTCGGAAATACCATTCGCGCAAGTTGAAATACATGCGCTAATTCTAATATTAATATACATAATATGTAATGTTCCACATATTGTAGAGTTATTTTATCAAAATATTATTTTGTAATATTAATATTTGTGATGTACCACATTCGCCAATTTTCACACAAATATTTTGAAACAAATCAAATACTATTAATTAGATACAACATTCAAATCAAATTCTCCTTATGGAATATCATTTGCAAATAATTGAAATTTACTCTGTTGTTTATACGGTTTATATTTAAACCAATAACTGGATTTATTGGTTCAGAAAATATTTGTTATAAAGTTGGTACAATATATTTAACAATTTTTTGAATTCATTACCAGATTAGAAATTATTAATTTGTATAATGTTTTCAAATTTTCATAACATAATGTTAGCGGCATTTTGTTTATTTACTTCCGTCTTTAAGCTTTTAATTTCAGCTTTATATTGAATTACATGATCGTATATATTAAATGATTGTTTATTTAGGTATCGGTCAGTTGTGCTAGAGCTGCTGAAACGACAACATCAGGGTATAGAGGATGTATTTATTTATTTTTGTGTAACGGTGAGTGTTAGGGCTGTGTTGTTACTATATGTGGTTGCTCTTCACTACGGTGTAGAGAAATAACTATTCTGCGAGGTTGAGAAAGAGCTGTTCTGCGGTTCAGCTACCCTCGCTTGCGGGCTGAGGAAGAGTCTACTGTGCGGCTGGAACTGGTTGCTCTCCACTGCAGCGTTGAGAAAGAGCTATTCTGCGGTTTAACTGTACCCTCGCTTGCGGGTTGAGGAAGAGTCTACAGTGCGGCTGGAATTGGTTGCTCTCTACTGTGGTGTTGAGAAACAGCTATTCTGCGGTTTAGCTGTACCCTCGCTTGCGGGCTGAGGAAAAGTCTACAGTGCGGCTGGGACTGGTACCTAATTCTATCCTAATCCCAAAGCTAGGCCGAGAACTTGCGTATTTACGTGGATCCTAAGCACTCACTGAGAGAATATACTCATCTATTCTTTATCTGTTCCAGGCTAATCCAGGGATTAGGGATTATTATATTTGTTTGGATCTGTTTTCCATTATGTATTTTTGAGATCTTTAATCAATTAATTATATTGGTTTCTAACAATAAATATAATAATTTAAGCTCTCTTGAAAGAATATAAAAAACAAATCACCCAAAGGTTAAATCAGAATGTGGGGTATGGACATTATTAACGCATATATTGTGAAATGCCCTACGAGCTCGCAGGGTGAGTTAGGATAATCACATAGAGTGGTAGAATGAATAGTGATTAGGAGATGACTAGCAGTGCCAATCGTTTATGGTTTTTTTAGAGAAAAAAACTTCAAATAACAGTTATAGAAAAAGTAATTGTACGCAACTTTTATTTAAAGTATTTTTCTCCAAAATAAACAAAAAACGATTGATAGAGATAAAACACTGCTAATCATCTCCTCCCTAGTCATCTGCTAATCACCATTCATGCTACCATGCCATAGTGTGTTAATAATGTAGAATTCTACGAACATCGTAAAAAAATATCTACCACCATTCCATATCGCACTCATTTTACATATCGACAGTATTATTCCGATACCTCTCATCTGGTAATTTTTCAAATTTATGTTTTATACATGGTTAGAATACAAGTAGAACGGTGGACCGCATAAAAATGTCTCCTATGAAACACATATATGTATAATGTTGACATATCGAATATGCCAATAGCTATGTGAAACCGAAATGTATGCTATAAATAGCTCCTATTTATTTTGTAGTGCGTCAGAGTGCTTTCTAATCATGTGATTAGTTTTCTCTATACTTTAAGTATTTATAATGTTAAAATATAATAATAATAAATAATAATAGGAGTATAAGGTTAAATTATAACTAAAACTAATAAAATTATCTTCTAAATACGTATTTCGAGAACTAAGTTCTCATCATTAGTACAAAATTAGGAAAAATTAAACAGAATAGTTAAGATTACTCAACAAGTCAACCATGCTAGAGGTCCTAACAACACTGAAAAACGAGGGAGCGAAGTGGGATTATATAAAGACGAGAATCACAGATGAATGATTACCAATAATTCTAAACAAATATTATTACGTCCAATGAGTCATTGAAATTTAAATCGTCCAATAACAAATAGAATTTAAGTTTATACTCAATCGAGTAGTTAAGAGTTTGTTATGGGACAGAGAGCACCAAATTATTTTTAAATTTATCTCGTATGGATCTAAATATCTAGCTTTATTAATGTTTTAAAAGTTTAATATTAGAATTCTTAAATTTGTGATTATTAATGGCATATGCTGTAAGATATCCCACTAGAATATCATTATCGCACTTATTGGGATAACAAGGCTCTTACATGTCTAAAATGAGTGCAAAATTGTATCACTTATCCCATGGTGATAGATAGAGTATATTGAAATACTTCTCCCAATGCTCTTGTAAGTAACTATTATGTACACATATTGTAGTCATCTACAAATCGCCAACATAGAAAACTCTATTTTGCTCAGTAGGCTTTTCTAGAGTTTTTCGTTTCAGCCCCAAATCAAAATAATTCATATTCGTGAGGGCATACTATAACAAAAGACACTTATTCCCCAAATATTTTAATTATAACATCGTAAATCTTTATTAATGTTCATTATTGGACATAAGTACGTTCGTTTTTTTAAACTAATTTGCATAATTCAATTGAGGTGGAATAGGTTATTAAGGGATATTAGGTCTATTTCACGACGCCCTTTTCTTGGTCGTTGGTGTTGAAAATAGTTTTCGGTTGATTGTAGTTATCGTATTATAGAACATTTACATTTCTACTTACCAGTGTCTCCATATGTTTATCGTGTTTCTACATTTCATTAGTTTAACTAGTAATATTGAAGCACAAAAATTGCGATTAAATACAAGTAATTCACAACAGTGTGATATATGTTTCTAAATTAGGCCGAAAAAGAGCGATTATATGTTGCACTAAATAGTCAAAACAATATATTAAATAGTCAATTTCAAATACATTATGTTAGTCATATTGATTGATCAATTTAAAATAAATATATCACGGTATCCATTGAAGGGTGTGCCAATCTGCTTTGTAAAGAGATATCGGTAATGATGAAATATATGTACCGTGCGGGCGGCGCTTACCAGGCGTAACCTCACAGGCACTCATTGCTGGCGTGGAAAGTGCACCACAGGAATATATATTTATAATCTTTGAAATTGATAGTTGTAGATAAAGTATAGTATTTAACTTGCACATAATAGCTATATTATTCTCGGATGATTACAATACTCCCCTACGACTCATATTCTAAACTTCATCCTCGAGTAATATAGCCTACATTATATGCTCATTAAATAATAAACTAGTTTACGTTCTGTGAAAGTAATAAAGATTTCTGAACAGTTTTGAGTTTCAATATGTGGATGTCGCTACTCGTCAAAACTATTCATGGCCAACATAATTGAATTGCGCTACGCTTATTATGGCCGTCTCAAATGTCACTAAAATTATATAAACGAAATTTATAGATTTAGTACGTCAAGTAGCGTCACGCACGGTGTAAAATCGTACCATTTGAGAAATTAGCTTGTCACAAATAATTAAATTGTAACAAATTCATTTTTGTATATTTTATATTTACTTTTGGTAAACTGAGAGCACATTTGCCCATCTAAACTTCATTGACAGGGACCAAGGAGGATCATAGACACTGACGACTGACACTATCCTTCTAAATGAAATAAAAATAACTAGATGTCACTACTATCCGTACCAAATCTGTAAAAAAACTCGTGACTGAATTTTATAAGAAAAAACAATGATTTGAAACGGCCATAATAAGCGTAGCGCAATTGAATGAAGTAGGTCATGAAACTATTATGGGAATACAAATGAAGGGTTATTTTTGTACGGCCATCTATTGATATTTTGTTCAACTACGACGAAATGTACGGTGACACAGGTGCTATAATTCAAACAAATCGTAACCCTTCATTGCTTTGAAATATAGATTTGAAAATTCTAGCCTTTTATTGTAGAACATTCGTTTTTGTCACTCAATGAGTATTTTTCACACAGTCGCCATACTTATAATTTACGAATTGCGGTTCAAATTGATTTACTACACACCGTATTCACCAGATATGGCCTCCTGCGTCTTTTACTTGTTTCTTAAGCTTAAACTCTGGCTCGCATGAAAGATGTTTTCATCTATAGAAGCCTATTATGCAGACCAAGACGTCAACTATTATTTTGACATTTCAAAAAGATTGGAGTATCGTTGCAAAAAACGTATCTAATTAAAAGGAGACTATGTTGACAAATTAAACTGAATTTAAGTTTCTATGTTGGGTTCAAAACTTTTTATAGGTGAACGAACTTATAACATATTCAAACACAACAATATACTCGTAAAGTAAGACACAAATTTTCAACTAAATTTAAATACATACGAGTATTTGAGTTCATAGTATTTTATTTAAATATTCGTGAACACTTGGCACACTTCACAAGATTTCAGTCTCTAAATCAACCTCTCGGTCATTTATCAGAGACTGACCCACTCAACCAGAACCACAGACGCGTTTCGCTGTTATTGCAACTCATCAGTGTGGTGTACTGACGCCCTTATCGAGGCACTGAACTGGTTGAGTGGACAGATGATAAACATCCCACAAAGATATAAGGCCTTCTATTATCATAGTATTTTATTCATAATTTTTGCATATACATATAAGTAAAAATAGAAATATGAGATATAGTACAGAACTTGAAATGAAAGAACAAAACTTGTGAGAAATTTATTAAAACTTTAAACAAAAGTTTAATCCAACCTCAAAAAGTTTACAGAGGAATAGTAAATTATGAAGTAAAGAAAAATATTTCTCATATATTTAAATTACTTTTAAAGTGAGAAAAAAAATACAATAACTTTTTAGATAAAAGTTTTATGCAAGTAGAGTGGTACTTCTACTTACGAATCGCTCTACATAGGAACTTTTTTTATAATCATGTTTTGTAAATACGAACTATTGTTACATACGAGTATATCATGTTCAGCGCTAAACCATCTCTAGTTAGTTTTTATGTAGAATGCGACGAACACGTCATTAATTCATGTCCCATAAAGTAAAATGAAAAACTGAGTTTCGAGATAGGAACTTTTCAAGATACGAACCGCGAACAGGACCAAATTAAGATCGAGTCAAGAGGTACCACTGTATAAATATTTCAAAACGAGTAACTTTACCCAAATCGTAATTGCTATGTCGGATCAAAATCTGAATGCAAAAAATATTTGAAAAACAGGGTAGGGAAAATGAGCGTCTTTTATAAACATATTTGGTTTCGAATGTTCAATTTTTGTGGACGGTTTCCAAGCTAGATACGATAGTGTTGAAAATTGTTTGAAATATTGATTTTATTGTATTGGAAATATTAAGGACATAATTAGCAGCATTTTCTATGACGGTAACATGTGACCTATTTTTTAATCCAATTATTGGAATAAAAATAATATACACATATTTTTTTAAAATTTGTTAGATATTAATTGGCCGTGTGCCTGAGTGTCTCGTCGCGAATCTGGGGACTCGGGTTCGATCCCGCCAAAAATTACATCACATTTTAATGGCACAAAATTGACTCCTGTGGCGAACTCTCCACAGCAATGAGTGCCCATGAGGTGACGCCTGGTAAGCGCCCACACGGCACAAATATTCCATCATTACCGATATCTGTGTACGAAGCAGATTGGCACACCAAGCAATGGGTAATATGCCGTGATGAAATATTTATTTATTTTATTTTGATTTATAAACATTAAGTACTCTATCTACGATGAAATATTTGTTTATTTATTTTATTATTTAATTGAATTCGAGAAAAATGGTATTAAAATTTGACAGCGTGATACCAGAGAAGTACAAGAGCGAAAGAAATAAGCTCAGACTTTGATATCACAAAAGATTTAATGACGTTTTTCTTAAATTGTATTATTATTTAACAAATTTTAAAAATGCGAGTACATACGTATGTTTTTTTTCAGTTATATATGAATAATATATAAATATTTGCTATAAATTTGATAAGGTCGCAGTCACATAATCTGTAGTAATGCGTTTTAAAAATATTCAAGTTTTCATTATTTTAACGGGAATATAGAAAAGCCGCAGGCATGTTCACTCACCGGGTGAAATATCTCAAGTTCGCTCACTATGTGCATTTACTGAGAACAAAATTTAATTGAAGCTTGGTTATTGCTGCTTTTAAATTAATAAACAAGACATTACGTAAATTCGAAATTAATTATAAAAAATTAATTAGTGATATATTATATGTTCGTTAACATATTATTTATTTAGTTACACAGTAATACGTACGAGTAGAATAAATTAATTCAAATGCGTATTTTATTTTGTACAATAAAGTGCTCTACTACGAAGCATTTACATACATAATTTAGTTCCCGAAAATAAATGAAATCTGATTATGAGTTTAGATTTAGATTTAAAAGGACAGTGTTAACGGCGAGTCAAATTGAGAATGAATCGACACAGCAACAATATTATGAAATTATCTCGAAGAGAATGAGAAATGCTTTTATTGCTCTTAAGTTTCAGTGCTTAGTATTCAGAGGTTTTCATCATCGTGATTAAAATGGTAAGTGTGAACTTTTCAATTATCTCGCGCGAGACTTTCAATTTTAATTCAATTAGACTAACACTTCTTTGTTCCAATTTACGTAGTTCTTTGTTGTATATACTCTGAATTCAATTGTATTTCAATCCCCTCACATTATTAGCACCGAATTTGGTCGTATTTTTATTTGTTAACGAAATTCAATACACATTCTAAATTACGTTCCACAACTTTTGTACTTAAAAAGCCATGCTATGTTATTAAATATAAATACATCTCAAGAAATATAATATAAATATAGCATAATAATATAATGTAAAACTATATTTTTTTTAATATCATATAGGTATTATACTTATATTATGCTGCACTTAATACTGTGAATAACTAATATACCGAGATATTAGTGGACAAAGCACCAAACTATCTCTGAATTTATTAAATAATAAAAAAAAATTCACTTTCACATATTACAATCTATGTATTTTATATTCATATGAATATATTGTTTAAAGTCATGTACGTAGATATCTACCTATATTTTGCAAACTTCACTTTTAATAATGTATAAATAAAACTTGTATCGTTTTTATATGTCGCCATTCAGATAACTACACTATCAAAAGTTTTATATCTTTGAACAGAAGACAGTCAAATAAAGCACATATGACACATGCCGTACATATATTTCTGAAATACTGTTATCGATCTAAATCGGCAAAAGTAGGGACTTTTATGAATATAAGTTAGTGTCACTGTCAATTTTAGAACACAAGAATAGACCTTTTCAATTTAACAACTATTTCTTTTTACCTCTGCATATACTACGTAAAATGGTGCCTGCAACTGTTAACTGGAGTGTCAAACGAAACGTCAAAAATATTGCAGTCACTAAAATACCTGTATTCTCGGTGAAAATTTGCATAGTTAAACAAATTAGCTTCAATAAAAGCTTTTGTAACTTTTTCGAGAAGTTTTTTAAAGTTGTCAATCACTTTTCTCACATATTACGTATACATTCTTAAAGAACAAACACCACGGATCTCATAACAAGTATATAACTATGACTCCCGCTAGTTGTTGGCTTAGTATGCGCAGAATCCCAATGCGCACATTTTATATTTCTTTAAATTGAAAAGGTTCATTACGTAAACGTTTACAAATTTTAGGACCAATGGCCAGTTGTGCACCGCTTATAGTTGAATTTTAATTTTTGCTTAAATTGACAATATTGCATGGAAACGAAATGTCAAATAAGTAATTAAATATTACTGTCAAAATTTAGATACACATTTTTTTTTGTTAACCTGTAGTTAAAGCTTTAACTATAAGCGGTGCAGTTGACCACAATTCGTTAATTGTAACTTTAAATATATACATTTTAAGCTCAAATACATAAAAGTAATTATAAGTAATAGTAGTTGCATTGCAAAACCGATAAAAATATCCGTTTTTTGATTATATTTATAAATATATATCTTATTATACCAATGTAAAAATTCTTGTTATCTAATATTTGAGTAATAAACCAAATGTGTTTAGCAAATTGGCATAAATTTTCTTGGGTATAAAACATCCGTCCAGATATTTTTGAGTGATGTTAAAGGGCGCCATTACAAGACAAATAATAGTAAATATTTATAAAATATTCTTATTCGTAAAGAAAATATTAATATACAATAATTTTCTGGCATTATCATATCGCACACAATAACTGTAAATTTGGTGATTACAACAAACGATTTTAATAATATTGATTGAATTTAACATATGAAATTTTATCAATTAGATGTAGCATTTTTCGGAGATTCAATGATTCAAAAGTTCGAAGTATAGTTTAAAAGGTCTGATAATTTGCGAATTATATATTATTACCAACGCTGAAATATAACTTTCCACAAAGGCGCTATTTACTCACGGAACGGCACTGACTTCTAAACTAGTAAACCAAATAAAAATTAATAAATACAAGTATGGAGTAAAATTAAATTTTAAAACTTAAAAACATGTTCATTAACTATTTACAGCTTGCATGCTTTCATGTTTACCCTTTCCAACTACACTCACTGAGTCGCAGTTTTTACCTCTCGCTAAGAGAGGTATTGGATTCATGCTAAAAATCGCATATCCAGATTTTATTGAATAAGCACGTTTTAAGGTCCCTACAATCTGATTTTAACATTTTTACGATGATGTCTGTGTGTGTGTGTGTGTGTGTGTGTGTGTGTGTGTGTGTGTGTGTGGATGTGTGTGTGTGGGATGTTGGAAGGACGGTTACTCAAAAACTATAAGACTTAAAATTTGTTTAACAACGTATTTCCCAATCGGACATTCATGGGAAGATCTGAAAAGGTTTTGGTAACAATTGGACAACCGGAAGTAGAAGATTCTTGAAAGAAAATCTTCTAAATATTATTTTTTGAAAATTTTTCGTGGTAATATTAAAGAAAATTAAATTCTCTATCTGATACATTTAAATATTTTATTATATATTCCATAGATTTAGAGATAAAAGAAGTATAATATATAAAATAATCTGTTGTAATAAATTTGACAGCCGAAAGAATGCCATGAAAAATAGTTGATAATTTAAATTATTTGTAACTGACAGATAAATGTCAGTGTCAGAAATAATGAGTAATGAAAGAAAAATGTACTTGGAGAATCCCTTAGTTCTTGATCTGTGACTATTATGGAGATGACAAGTCTAGGTTGAAGGACTTAAATTTGTTTCAAACATTATGGGACAATGTACACCAGTACTATAGACTAGAGTAACTTTGAATTGCGAAAAAGCTATCAAATTCTTCTCAAGTAAGTTGTAAATATTGACAAAATTACACATCGATATAAGAATAATCGGAGTGCAATCTATCCGTCACTTTATTAAAGGGAATTAGTGTTATTTAGATATAACATGTATGAAAAAAATAAAATGTAAAAGAAGATATGTAAGAATAGATGCACAATCCATATATACATTTTAGACCGCCCAAAATTAATGTTTTTACTAGAAGAATATGAAGAGAAAGTAAACAACGTTGTTCGAATTGAAAATTGCAGTTACCAGCCTAATATTTATATATGGGAAACTCTACTTTGTAATTTATTGTAACATAATTTATGGTAAAATATCTTCATGTTGAGACATGCTATTATTGAATAATAAAGAAGTTTATACGTCATAGATTTATATGAATATATTATTTGTATTTATAAAAATATTCTTTGCTTTATGCATACAGCCAGGTAAAATATACGGCGAGAGGTTATGTGCTGGCCACATCAGATTTTTTTTATCATTCTGTCGTTTGTGTTATAGCCAGTCCAATATTTATGTAACCCACCCGTGACCGTGCTATAGGAATACACGTCATCGACCGTGTTATTCCAGGTTTTTTTTTTCTAAATCTTTTGACACTTTTTTTATTACCTCTCGCTAATGATTAAGCACGCTTTAAGGTCCCTACAATCCGATTTTAATATTTTTACAATGATGTCTGTGTGTGTGTGGATGTATGTGGATGTATATGTGTCGGTTGGAAGGTCGATTTCCCAAAAACTATAATACTTAATATCTGTTTAACTACGTATTTCTAAATCGGCCATTACTGGGAAGAGGGTTTTGGTAATAATTGGACAACCGGAAGTAGCAGATTCTTAGAAAAAATATTCTAAATATTATTTTTTGATAAATTTTGTTCTTTCTAGTAAAAGAAGAGTAAATTCCCTATCTGATACCAATAAATATTTCATTATACGAGTATCTTTTACAGAGTTAGAGAAAAAGAAATATAAGGTATATAATAATCTGTTGTAATAAATCTCACAGCACAAATAATGTTATGGAAACCAATTGAAAAATGAAAAAGTTTGTAACTGACAGATAAATTTCAGTGTCAAAAATCCAGAGACATTACTGAAGATTTTTTGCGGGATGCACATACATTATATTATTTCTTAATGTATTAATAGTTAAATATTTAAAATTATAGGTATAGTACATATGCCTTTCAAAAATGCTGTCAAACCCGATAATGAATTGGAAACATCTAGAAAAATTAGAAGAGTAGGACAAAATTTCGTCATAGAATGAATTTAAAATTAAAAGTTCTAAATATAAATAATAGATGTAAGTAGAATTTTTAGTGTAGAGTATAGGTATACAAGAAATGTTAAATACAATAGGGCGCGAGCAGTCATGTGACGTTGTTGGCCTTGGCCAGCAGATATGGCGGACCGTGACAGATTGATATCTAGTAATTATGTACTTACACAGACGTCAAATATTATAAGTTTTCACTCTAAACTTTGTGATTTTCCTATTCCATGTGGTTTATTTTCCTTGACAAGTAAATTCCACACTGCTGGTGACAAATTAACTACCTACTTGAATTTAGAAAATCTAGAAATTTTAATGAAAAATTCTGACATTTGACATCTATGTACATAATTACTAATTGTCATTCTGACACGAGCCCCCATATCTGCTTGTCAAGGTCAACAATATCACATGACTGCTCGCGCCTTATAGTTATGTAACCAAAAACGGAAGTGACGAGAGGTATTGTGCTGGCCACAACAGATTTTTTTGTTAATTAAAATGAAAACAAGAAAACATCTTTATAAGCTTTATTTTTTATACAAAAAAAAATAAAATAATATAACTATATTTGCAACTTTTCATTCTAAACGAAAATATTATGACAGGAATTTGTATTAGCAGGCGGTGTAGATTTCCATTCAAAACCACGCTCGACCACCTTGCCGACCCATATTAATTATTAAAAGATAATTATCGTAATATATTAAATTATTTTTAAAATTATAACTTACACGATATAAAACGATTTCATAAACCAGTTAATAAAACTTCTTTTTTGTAATGATTAGCTTTTAAAACATCGTAAAATGCTATGGAAATGTAAATACCTATTTGCATTTTGTATATTTCTGGGGAAAATCACCATTTATACTTTCATAAGATAAAATATAAATATCTTTATTTTATTATGTAAATACAGAATTTAAATTCAGTAAATTAATTAGAAGAATTTAAAGCCCTTAAATTTTAAATCTGATCAATATAGACCTTGATGAAGTACGACCCTATCAAAGTGTTGTAATTCGAGGAATGGGTTAGAGAGGGCAACAGTGTATAAATTCTGGTTTGGAGCAGGAAAGAGCATCTCCGGTTCGGATTAGTTCAGGACTTGTACGGACTGTGAAATAGTGGAAACCCTGAAACATGAAACCTGAACGGAATATGCAAATATTGGGAAGAGATTTTCCACACAAAGGGAAGGAATCTTTGTAATATCTGCCATACGGTATTTTATGTTTTCCTCTGATACAATATGTAAAATCTGTTATTGTTTACGATGTATGTTGTAAACGCTAACATTTTTCATCATCTACTCGTATATAATACTTCAACTACTATTTTAAGGATTGAAACCATAGATTGTTTAATACAATTCGATCTACTATATTCACTCTCCTTGGTATTTGATAATTTAATAAATTAATTAGTTCATCCTACTCAGCACCATTATATTTGTGTTCAATATCTTTTAAAGCACTTATCTTATGAGTTTTGACATAGCACGAAATGTCACAATGGATAGCAGTGTTACTTAATGCAGCTGAGCGGTAGATGAAGCACGGCTTAATATAAAAATATTAAAGTAAAAATAAAGTGGAACTTAAGATTTGGTGCAAAGGTGTTTAGGAATTTAAGTGTCACTTATTACTAAGTGCAACTTAACTAGTAACGGTGCAAATGGGTATTAATATTTTAAGAATAAAATTAGTAAAATAGGTTTTCTAGGAGTAGAGATTTTATGTCATCTCTCTAGTCGTGAGAGCAAGCAATGAAAAGTTAAGTAATATTTTATTTTGTTCTACTTTCCTCAATTTATTTGCTACCACTCATATCCTCTTTCTTCATTCTATTAAAATGAAACCAATTTTTTTGATACTAGTTTATCAAAATTACATACACTAAAATTTTAGTGTAGTAATGGATAACGACTCTACGACGCATTTCCATATCGGGTAATAAATCATTCATGCATTAATTTTTGATTCATTGTCCTTTTCGGTACTTTACGAGTATAACGCTGTTACACCTCATTAATTGTCTTGTATTAAAATCTCTGCAGAAACTAAAAAAGTATTTTAATGAACTCAAACATGGTAAGATATTCTCCCTGGTGGCAAGTCAACAAACAAATTTCATAGGAACTTGACAACAAAAAATTATGAATGTCATTCTCATAGCTAGGATATTAAATAAAAATATACCAAACTAGCTTGTATGTAATTATGATTACATAAAAAATGAGTATAAAAATTACCTTTTACTTACAACCTTCATTAAAAACGAGGGCAGTTAAAAAAGTGATCGTAAACTAGATACTTAATAAAAAAAATCTGATATGGACAGCACAATACCTTCGGTCAATCCTTTGTATTATGTACAAATTCCATACATAAATTTTCTTGCAAAAGATTCTAAATTTCCAGTAAAATTATTTCATAAACAAACTGTGCAAATAGCACTTGACACTGACTTCCTTTTTTAGCTTTTTTCATTCTTTAGGGGTCGCTATTTTTAATTTTCTTTTTCCATTCATTTCTGTTTTCCGGGTCGCCCTCATTCCGCAATACAGTTATTCCATCTTATGTTTGGTCTTCCTCTGTTTCTTCTACTTTCTATTACCAAGCTATTCATTCTTCTTCCAATATATTCTTTCTCTCCTCATGACATGTTTAAACCAATGTAATCGTCTCCCCTGTATCTTTCTAGAAACTTCTAATACTTGAGTTTTTCTTATTCATTCATTCCTTACCGTATCTTTCCGTGTCTTCCCCAATATCTATCTCAACATCCTCATCTCTACCACATTAATTTTCTTTTCAGTTAGAATTTTCTTAATATATTAGTGTTTCCATGATTATAGCTGGCTTATTTATAAAATTTAATTTCTTTATAATTCTTTAACTCTATATCCATTGAATATGAAATATAAAATGCAATCAATTCGTATAGATAATAGAATATTTCTTAATATTTATAATAACATTAAATGTGTAAATAATATTTCATAGTTTGTTTAATTTTACTGGAAATATAGGATCTTATGCAAGAAAATTTATGTATAAGGCACGAGCAGTCACGTGACTTTCTGACCTTGGCAAGCAGATATGGGGGCCCGTATCACAATGACAGCTATTAATTATGTCCATAACTGCCAAATGTCATAATTTTTCATCCAAAATTTCATTTTTTGGTATTTTATGATTTCTTTTCTCGACAACTGAATTCCATACTCCTGATAACAAATAAACAACATGAAATAAGAAAATCATAAAAGTTTTAATGAAAAATTATGACATTTGTCAGTTATGGACGAAATTAATAGCTGTCATTTTGACACGGGTCCCAATATATGCTTGCCAAAGTTACTTCACTGCACGCGCCCTATACATAAATTTTCTTGCAAAAGATCTTTCCAGTAAAATTATTTTATAAACAAACTATGCAAATTGCACTTGACACTGACAATATTTTTTGTCAAATAAATCTGAAAAGCTTCGTCAAACCGTAAATAATAATTTGCTATAAAATTTAATTTTCTATATTGTATTAGCAACAATTAGTTTTAAAACAATTAAACAACTTCGCAAAATATATCAGTAACAATTTTCTTAGTTCAGTAGGATATTTTTAGAAATACATAAATCTTTTAGCTGCATTTCAGTATATTTATTGACAATGACATTTTTCCACTTCAAACTTTTCAAGAATCGTCGATAGTATAAACATGTTACTTCTTTGCATAAAAGAATAAAACTTTAAATAGAAATGTATCTACAAATAAGAAAATTTTATAAAAATATATTCTTTCACAACGGTATAATACATTCCATAAAGTTATAAACGTATAAGTTTCCGCTCTAGAAGTAATTGGAGAAATGTCTGACTACGAGTATAATACATTATGAAATATTGGAGTATAAATATAAAGATTTAAAAATAAACATACATATATATATATATATATATATATATTTACATCCCACTATCATTGCTGCGTCCTTTCATGGCTAGGACATTGTGGCAACCACCGAAAGGAATACAGATAGGCTTCGATTTTATGAAGTATATCGACTATTTTTTCCCACTGATTATGAATTTCGGTTCAAATTTCAATAAAGTCAATTTACAACGATATACGTTTCCGTTCATTTGACGATATTATGAACTCCTCCATACTGAGTGAATCCGACGTCCAGAGTATATACTTCATGCATATCCCGTACTTTGTGACATCCGATTTGTATATTTTTATCCATACTACCGTTACAATGACGTCCAGCAACGTTGCCAATATTAAATACATTATTCTGATGTAGAAACGAAAGCGCAATCTTTCATAGTCATATGCACACCCATATGTTCGATTTTTTACAATCTCTGGTAATGATAATTAACAGATATAAATGTCTGATAATTATTTGATATAGTTTAGTTCAATGTTTGAAGATTTAAAGCAGGATATCATACTTTATTTTATTCATATTTTTTTTTATTATCATTAAACTAACGAAAATTGATCAACGCAATCTTCCTTTCCATACAAATTCCTAATCTATTAATAAATCTAACGATATTTTACAAAAAATATTTTGCAGTTTTTAATGTGTAATTTTTTTTCTAATTTTTGTAATATAATTTATTTTCTATAAGAAAGGATATTTAACATAATTTCCTGATCGTAACACCCGGCACCCGTTGTAAGAAATCAATGGTAAAATTTTCGTTTGGCTCTAGAAAATTCCCTATTATAATTTTTAGATCAAAAGTGTAATTTTATTATAATCCAAATTTATTGATGTGCTAGAAATCCTGTCATTAATCACACGTAACTTAAAAGTTCTATTTTCAAGCTGTTTACACAGTGCCATGAGAAATATACCAAATAATAAACTGTTGATCTGTGTTTATGTAATTTTTACTTTGATTTTATTATTATTAAAGATAATGGAAGCTTTTAATACAATGAAATGGTTTTTATTTGTGAAAATATTAATTTTAATTTAACTCAAGCCTTAAAGTGACATTTATTTAGGTCTATCTGCCTGTTTTATTTCATCATTTCTCATGACTATTTGTAAGCAACATAAAAAGAAACTTTTAATTTGCGACTATTTCGTAACAGGAATGTATTATATCAATTAATTGCCATTTTAAATTCTGAGAAACTTTATTATTTATTTTTATTCTAAAACTAAAATTTTACCATTGTATGTATTTCCTATAGATGGGGTATTAATCACTAAATTTCGATCATCAAATTGTTTCAATACAAATATCTGTTAATGCATTCCTATTAACAGTAAAACCAATCAAACATTAAAAAAATCTTCTTTGTTAATAATGTATATACTGTACTTATGTTGTATTTGGTCGGCCCTCGGGCATTCAATAAATCTATTATTATTAAATAAAAAATACATTTTAACATTAAATATTTGCCATCATTTAAAAGATATACTCATCAAAAAATCTCCGCTCCGCTCCGGTGTGGCTACCAACGATGCTTAATATATATATAACTTCTCATGGACGGCAAATACACCATTAACCGTGGTTGACCCACACCCCTTGCAAATCGTTCTCCGGAGCATTTTTCATTGAATTTGCGAGTTAAAGCTGTAAAATTACCAAAACTTACTATTTGTAAAGTAACTAAGTAATTTAATTGTTGCTATTATGTTGGCGACTTTTGCGACTGTAACAGAATAAAACATAGATCGTAAGTAGGCGTTGAGAATATTTTCTATAGTGACAAATCAGTAATTTTGGCGACACAATAATAATACTCATATTAGCACAAAAGTAGATAATTTTTTCACAAAGCTAATTTCGTGCTGTTATTCGAAATATCTTCAAAATTTGGATATCCTTTTAATATAATATATATACAAAAAATATATCATCACGACATATTACCTATTTCTGGGTGTGTCAATCAGCTTTGAACGCAGAAATCAGTAATGATGATGATATATGCGTATCATGCCGGCGTTTACCAGACGTCACCTCAAAGGCACTTACTGCTGGTGTGGAAAGTGAAATACAGGAGTCTCTTTTGTATCATTTAAAATTCGAAATAATTTTGAAGTCAAAGGCACATGGCCACTGGATACCATATATTAAAAGAAAAAAAAAGAATTTTGCAAAAGTACAATTTTTATATAATATAATTCCAAGAAAATGGAGGCTAATTTTACAAAAAAAAAATCAATTATTAATTCAGTTCATATTACATGTCTAGTGGTTACTAAAAATAATTATCTGTATTTTGCTCTGATTTAAATAAATATATTTAATAAGTTCGTTTTTCGCTTATTTTGTAACAGTGACGCATTAGTACAATTCACTTTGTTTTACTATACTGATTTTTTTTTATTTATACATTTATAAAGAAAATGAATACAAGTAAACCGGGGATCTTCTTTATATTTGCTATAGTAAAAAGGAATTTATCACCCAATACTTATTAGTTACCAAACGCAAGACCCGAGATTCACTTAATCCCACACATTTATTTTTGTCTCAGATTAATAATTAAACTATTTTCAAATTAACAGCAATCTATACACTCAATAAATAATTAAGCACCTATTTTGTCCCGCACGAAATAAGTTTTGTGCACAAATTATATACTTTTGTACCAATACGAGTATTATTATTGTGTCGCTAAAATTACTGATTTGACTCTAAATAAAATATTCCCAACGCCTAGTTACGATCTATGTTTTATTCTGTTACAGTTACAAATGTCTAAATCATAATAGCAACAATTAAATTGAAGTGTTGGTAACTTTACAGCTTTGACCCGCAAATTCAATGAAAAATCCTCCGTAGTTTTGAGTAATTAGAAAATATTTTTATACTTACTAGTACTCGTAATAACGATTTTAATTATGTATTAAGTATACATAAATATCACGTGAGACTTTTCCAACGTCCCCCCCCACACACACACACGCACACACACACACACACACACACACACATACAATCATCGTGAAAATGTTAAAATCGGATTGTAGGGACCTTAAAACGTGTTTATTCATTAAAATCTGGATATGCGATTTTTAGGATGAACCCAATACCTCTCTTAGCGAGAGGTAAAAAGCAAATGCTTAATAACTTTTTTTCACAAAATAATCTTATAAATTTTGTTTTAGGTACCTACACCTACATTTGTAAACAAAAACTATCTAATGGGTCTATATTCTGTTCACATCTGTAAGTCATACGGATTTGTAAATCTGTAAATAATGAACAAAATCGCAACGAAAGTTGACACTCTTATGTATAATTTTATATTAATCAACAAGAATTAGTTGTGTTTTTATCACGTTTTTACAGATTTAGAGATCTGTAAGACTTACAGGCACGTAAAGATATTTATTAATAAGTGTAAATAATTAAAATCGTTATTACGAGTACGTATAAAAATATTTTCTAATTACTCGGCAATTCACTTTGGCTAAACACTAGTAAGTAGAGGGGAAGTCGAAAGAAGTACCTAAATAAGAGTAATTAAATTATCTATATTTTTTAATAAATAGTTTATAGTTTATTAAGAGTTAATTTGTTTAAAACATTTTCTTCTATTTAAAAATTATTTAGATTCTCCCTTTTTCTACTCCATTTAAAATTTCAATCTTGATATTTTAGAACAAAAGTTTTAAAGATTTTATTTTTATATTTCACTGTAGCATACCGTCCTTATATTTATTCCATACATTTGATCATACATTTTGTTATTTGGCATTTATTTACAATTTGCACAATATTTTGTAATTATTAATTCAGCTTTATGTTTTTTAAATAATTACCTTCTTAAAATTGAGTACATTTCTATTTTAACATCATAGTTTATCGATTTTATCTTTACTAAGAGGATTACAAAATAAATGTTTGATTATTTAAATGTTACTTTTACTATTTTGGTTCTTTAATATGTACTTTATGAAACCCATTTGGATGTCATAAAGTACTTCTTAAAAGAACTCAAACCTAATTTCTGTTAGGTTGGTACGTAGTACCTACATTTCTAGACATTTGTCATTTGAAAGTAAATATTATTTAAATTGTAAACAATAACAATGAAACGTCATAGTTACGAATATCAATCACTGTTACTGTTACCAACAATCAAATAAAAATTAAAGTATTCCTAAAACTGAAATCACGTATATTTGTAAATATTTTTTTGACAAAAGGACCAAAATAGAAAAAATAGTATTAAATACACGTTTCATAAGACATTTCAGCGCACTTGTCCCGTTAGAAAACTTGCGGCAAGCCGTTCGTTTCTAACAAAGACGCGTGCGCTAAAATCATGTCTTATGAAACTTGTATCTTAATGTACTATTAATATATTATCAGGAGTGCACAATATAACTTTAAATATGATTAAAAGACTTGCGCGCTAATGTATTGCCCAGTGCCCACTGTTGCCAAGTATACGGAGTTCAGATTGTCGGTGGAATGAAACTTCTGTATATACGGTGTATATACGCCGGACGACACTAACGCCGCAAGTGGAATTTTTTTGAACTACAAAAAATATACATTTTTCACTCCGCTATCATTGTGACGTCCATAACAAATTTTGCTAAACGATTCTAGGGCCCCCCCTAATGCCAGAAAAAAAATTACAAGGCATTTTAAAGTGACGTCCGTATACCGGACGTCATATGCACAAGGACGTCACTTTGAATGTAGAAAATTACATAGGGGACGCCACAATGGTAGTGGGATGTAAATATATATATATATATATATATATATATATATATATATATATATATATATATTTATAAAATTACATTTCCCGGAACTTTAAATTTGTTTATAATGACATCATTATTCTCATTTATTACATTCATATAAATAAATACCGAAAAGGTATCAATGTAATAATTTTCATTTCACTGTAGTATTCATTGTAGATTTTCCGCTATTAATAGTTTATTTTGTTGTACAATTTTTAACATCTTGATAATATGACAAGAATGCAAGCTATCGTCATTTTATAGTAGTTATACTGGGTGTTACAAGAAAAATAATCAGTTTGATTATTTTCTTTATTATTAGGAATATCATTAAAATAAAAGTTGTAGTAAATCGAGGGGGACATTCACTACTTGAAATATTTTTTTCTGAATTCAACCATATATTCATTTTATAATGTTACATTACACAAATATTGAGAAAAATTCAATTGAAATTTTTAAAAAATATATTTTTATAGTTATTTTTCAGTAGGTTATGGACGAAAAATTAAAACTGCTATCTGTCAATTTGAACTATTTAGTTCATAATTCACTACTTAATTGTTTAAATACTATTTAACAAATATTTGTTTCGTTTTAATTTAAGTTTAATTGTTTTTTTATACATAGCCTACTGAAAAATAACTTTAAAAATAAAATTTATTAAAATTTCAATTGAATTTTTCTCAATATTTTTGTTATGTAAGGATATAAAATAATTTAATGGTTGAATTCAGAAAAAAAACTAAAAAATATATACCATTCTATTAAGAAAATATAACTTTATGCTATAGGTTGAGAACCACTGGTTTAAAAAAAAATCTGCAAGAATAATGAAGAAAATAATCGAGCTGATCACTTGTCTTGAAACACCCTATACAGGGTGTTTCCTTTAAAACAACCAGCGCTTTTTTGGGCGAACTAATGACTTTAGAGAAAAATGTTATATACAAAAAATTACCAGAAAAAAGGGCTTAATTTATTAGGAATAATAAATAAAAAATTCAACCAGTGGTTCTCAAACGGTAGAATAACATTATATATTTTTAAATGGCAACCTATATAAATTTTTTGTCCATTAGATAGAGAATTTTTTTCTGATTTCAACGATATAAATATGATATGGGGTTGTATAACAATTATTTCGAGAAAAATGATATTAAAACTCAGAAATAATTTTACAATATTGAAGTAGGCTATGCAATAAACAACTATTAATACGACTATTGCCTAGGTTACGATAGTATATTATTTTTTTATATCTAAAATAACTTGTTTTACTAAGAAAAAAAAAATGTTCTCAATAATTCACGAGTGGGTTGCACTTTTTGGGGATAAAGCCGTGAAAATCTTCGTATCGTAGAATTTAAATTTTTTTCACACTCTCCATACATAACAGTAAGATTAAAATAGTCTAAATTTGTTAATTCTTGCAACTGCAAAGCCATTTTTTATTAATAAGTAATTAAACAATTACGAAAACAAACACTTAATAACGTAAGTAACAAAACTATCTGTCACCTGTATCATTTGTTTGCATTTGTTTATTGCATAGCCTACTTCAATATTGTAGAATTATTTCTGATTTTTAATATTATTTTTCTCGAAATAATTGTTATACAACCCCATATCATATTTATATCGTTGAAATCAGAAAAAAATTCTTTATCTAATGGACAAAAAATTTATATAGGTTGCCATTTAAAAAAATATAATTTTATTCTACCGTTTGAGAACCACTGGTTGAATTTTTTATTTATTATTCCTTATAAATTAAGCTCTTTTTCCTGGTAATTTTTTGTATATAACATTTTTCTCTAAAGTCATTAGTTCGCCCAAAAAAGCGCTGGTTGTTTTAAAGGAAACAGCCTGTACACATAGGTAAATAAAAAAAATAAACTAAAATTTTTCAGGTATTCATTGATTTACAGCTAACATTAAACAAGGAAATAAAAATAGAACATGATTATGTGGGAATTAAATAAACATATAATCCTTTATTGTGAATGAATTTTATGAAACTAATATATTTAATTTCTTGGGTGAAGTTAGTAACCACCATAAAAGCAGAAACGAACAAATTAATTTTAAACATTTGTTAGTGCTTACTTGTCCCTCTACAAAATATTCAACTAAAAGTGGTCACCTTGGAAAATTCTGACATATACCATGAGACAAACAAAATTTATTATGTTTTCAGGCGTAATTGATTCTAAAAGTTATCATTTGATTATGAAAACATAATAACAGTTTTACAAAAATATTAAACTTTTGAAGATTTAGCAAAATAACATTACTAGTCTCAATTGATTAGTATTACGCCAATAGTGCATACTCTTATATCACCTTTCTTAAGTGTGGCTCATAAATAAATTATAGTCATTTACTTACTGTAGGAGTCTACGTTATCAGCATGATTTTATATTATAAATTATTATTCTTTAACCGAATCTGTACAATCTTCAAAACCATTGGTGTACGGGAGTAGTTCCACTATACCGCAGTATATTTTTTTTGCATAGTCACTCATCCGTCATATATTCTTGTTATGTAGTCATCCCGGGCATATCATCACAAAACTGCCACACTGCCACACTATTTATTAATGTCTCTTTCGTGGATTTTCAAAGCAATAAAATAATCATTCTTCATTGTTGGCCCTTCGAGTCCCTATAAACAATGCTCCATGAAAAGTATAATAATTGATGAAAAGAGAAAAAATCCGTTGTGACCCGCGCAATACCTTCCGCCAATTTCATTGTATTTTATATAAAATACCGTGTAAAACATTTTTTAACAAAAAATATGTATATTCCCTAATTCCAACAACAATAATGTATTGTTTTTTAACGTTTCTATCAAAATTATATCACGAACTTAAAATCATGTAAACTGTACTTTATTTTTGAAACTGACATTTACCTGCAAGTGTTATTGAGAAATATTTCAATTTATCAACTGATCGCTATAACGTAGCACAGACAGGGAGATTTATTATAACGAATTACTCAAGTAGTTCATTTTAATTTAAAGCCATAGAAGCAATATACAATGTAAATAAAATTTCTAAAGAATAAAATGTTTTTTTTTTAATATTAGTTATAACATAAATCTTAAAATATTATTATTTAGAAGGATTTTTTAAAAGAATAATTGTTTTGAGCTTCATGTAAAATACTATTTTCAATTGAGTAACTATTATTAAAAACTAATTAGCTGTTCCCATTAATGTAGATATAAGGAATTTTAAAATACATAGGTTTTCAACTTTTAGTATTTCAGAAATCGTACCACCAATATCCAAATACACATATGTATATGTTCACATACTCACTATCTCATTCACATTCATACTCTCATTCCCACTCGTTCGCACACACATATAACATATCCCCGTAAAATGTTAAAATCACATTATAGAGACGTGCTTATTTTATAAATTATACATATACGATTTTTAGTATGATTCCTAGGTAAAGAAGGTCAAAATCGGTGGAAAATTATATGCAAATCGTGTGAGATTTCTTGAAAATTTTACCCACCATATCATTTCTTCATAAAATTTGATGTCTTTCAATATCCAGATGCAAATTAGTTGTTGAATAATGTTACTGAAGTTGCCTGGTAAATATTCATTATTGAACAATGTTATTAAGTTTCTATTGTAGGTCAAATACAAAGCGATGTTTTAATACTAAATTGATGATTCCGTTCTGAAAGAAGCGATGTTTTATTCCTTTATATTGTCAAGGAAATTCTAGCTTAACAAGTAATTTTAAGAGTGAGCAGATATAAATGAATCGTCTGAATTCCTTAGGAGTGGAATATAAAGATTTTTTATTGCTTTCCGCGCATCCGTACCATCAATAAAACATCCCCATTATTTATCCCCTTTATTTCAGGTTCCAATTCCAAGTAAAATATAACCCTCAGTCGGTAAGTTTGAGGAACTAAACACCCTCTTTCACAGCAAAAAGCTTTCGATTATTAAGACCATCTGTGGTTGAATTACGGGGTTGGCGTGTTATAAATGCCCTCGCGGTCTCCCGCAATTCCACCGGACGATCAAATCAAGTCGAGGATCGATTCCTTGCTTCTAATTTATACCACAAGGGGTGTAGGCGCTACTCATTTAAGTAGTATTACACAAATAAAATAGATGTTTATTTCAAAAGTTTCTGTATAAATCTTTTTACACACATGCAAACTATAATATGTTACACAGAATATAAAGTTAAATACCTGAATGACACCATACCAAATAAATGAATACTGGCTTGAGAAATAAATAATTTAAAAGTAAGGAAAACGTACATAGAATACAATCATACGTTAACAATATGTTCTAGATTATTGAGTTACAAATAAACAAAGAAATTCTAATAAACTTTTGTCCATACAAGAATCGTTAACTAATTTAACTTTAATAATAATTAAATATTCAAAGCGATTACCTTCAGCAGTTATAAATGCGTTAGCTTTCTCAGATATTGCCAAACTTGTTGAAAAATCAAGAGTGTTTCGATAATGTCAAATTAATTTATAATCCTCTGCAAAATTTCATCAATAGATACTTATTATTGGTTCTGCGACGCAAACTCAAGTATTCAGATGATTCTAAATTAAAAATTAATATAACTGATATCTGTTGAATAGAGTCCCAATTTTGGATCTCTGCTCTCAAACCACCATTGATCTTGATATATTTGAAAAAAAATGGTTTCAAAATGGTACGGGATACCTCGGCATCAGGCAACTCACTCCGATAATTAGGCACAAAACAACTCAGAAATGAGATATTTCTCCAATGAACATATTCTCAGCCTCAGTTACAAGAAATCTGGGAATCTGAGAAATTTAATCAAACTTAAACTTACCTGCTACTCGTATAACCTTACCTAATCTATTATTACTTGCTTAAACTTTACAAAACAGAGACCTTTCAGCAATGTACAGTAAACTCAATTATATTTGGGGTACATGATTTATGGCCTTTCATTTCTAATCAATACGTATGTCTTTGTTACATACTTTCTAATTGAAAATTGTAACAGAAATCAACCATATTGTTCATTTCATAAACATTATGTTCTTGAGATATAAAGCAAATTGGACAGATTTATATTACCTGTTCCCATGTAATTCACAAATTAACTAGTCACAAACGATTATTGAACACGAGCACGTTGCGAGTATAAATTTCGAATACCGAAAGTGTATGGCGATGCTTATGATAATCTCCAGCTTCTATATTTGGTGTTTAATATTGTGTTAGCAAGTTGTTAATAAAAAATAAAATATATCATTATAAGTTAACTCTCAAAACATCATTGGGGTGCTAACGTAAGTACATAAGTATTTATTGGAGTCCTGTAGATACGTACTTGCATTATGCTGTTAGTTGCTGTTAGTTGCAGTGAACTGACGATGTGAGATAGTGTGTGATGTTTTTCAATGTGCCAATAAACATGAATGATTCTTGAAAACTTCAAGATGAAACCAATCTCACTGATGATATAAAAACTGATCTAGAGTTTTAAGTATTTTATTTACGATAGTGCGTAAATTTGAGGTTTAGTTGTCAGTTTTAAATTTGGAAAACGTTTGTTTAGTAACAAGATTTCATTAGTCACGGATTGCCGAGCAATGATTAATTAAATTTGCAAAAAACAATGTAAATATTTGTTATGGCATACTTCTCATTTAATATTGTGATACTAATTCATAAATAAAAGTATTTGTTAAATTTTTTATTGGGTGTTTAGAATCTATCGTAGATAAAATATTGTTTGATACACATACGTAAAACATCTTTAGTCAGTCACGGGTTTTAAAACCCTCGCTCCTGTTTTAATTCTGACCCGTTCGTGACTACTAGTTTTACTTACTTGCACCGTGAATAACTATTAGAAGGATTGTAGGGTAGTGACGAAATAATTATCAATCAGAGCAGCATCTTGAAACTTGAACGGACCCTGATATATCTATTTCTAGAAATAATCTAGAGCCTAATATTCGATTTTATTGCATGTATATAAATGGAAACGAGGAGGGGCCGCATTAGTTCAACGTACTTGTAACCTGTGATTAATTTGCAAACGACACTTATGTCATTAAATATAATAAAACATGTCTGGGTTTACGTCAGCAGTGGAGCAATAGTATCAAAGAAGTTAATTTTGTTTTTACTCCAAACAGATTTAATAAACATTTAAAACTAAAAATTGTACTTCTTAGTAATTATAGTATTAAATAACTTATACAAATGGGGTACATTTATACCCCACTTTAATTTAATGTAAGAACAACATGTCCGTTATTTGAGGCGAGGGCAAGGGTAATGTATGAGGTGTAGAGGCAAAGGCACTAATAATATCGTAATAAATAATAGAAATATTTATGTATGAAGAAATATTTTTGTTTTTATATTATTTTAATATTGTAATATACCATTTTCTAAGTTTTTATCCGGGACTTATGTCTCATTTACTCATATATTTTGTTCAGAGTTTAGGAACCATTGCCTACTTAAAAGTACTGAATCATTCGTTTTCGGCTCAAACTCTGGGTAATTGTTATATATTTTGCACCTAACATTTTTTTTTTTTAGAATCTTTATTTAACCTGCTAGAAAAACGGTTAGATTAACCGGTTAACAAAATCAAAATTATTCAGGTAAATAAAACTATGTTATTTTTCCTACGCTCATTAAAAATGTTTTATCCATTTATTTTTGTGCACTTTTACCTTTTTTGGGACTATTTTATAGAACTGGTTTTAATATATTGGGGTAAAATTTAAAAGATGAGAAAGGTGGAACATTTAAAAGATATTATCAGCATATTTAACGTTTTTCAATGTTATACTTTATTATTATAACTATGAATCCATGTTACAATCGTTGTGACTAATTATACATTTTATTTTATAATCTATATGATTTATTGTCACCAATAAATATTATTATTGCTGTAATCAATGTGTTCCATTTGTGTTCTCCAGTTCAATTATTGTAATAATGAGTGTATTATGTACACACAAATTTTGTTCATTATTGTAATCTATGAGGAAAAAAGTGTTTTTAATTTACAAATTAATATCTTTATTCGTTTTACCAATATGTTTAATCCAAATCGTTATATATCTAAGAGTTTAAAAGCGGGAAAATAGCGACATCCACAACTAGTTGATTATAATATACTTTTTGTATTGAATTATTTCGTAATTTGAATACATGTAAATATTTACCTTGTCTCTTGTCCATTTCTAAATGTGTAATAATATTGTATTTTAGATAAGGGATATAAAATTAAATATTTTTTTTAACTTTATGTTAAATAATTAATATTATAATGTATGAATAGAATTTTTTTAATTAATTTTGTCCAATATTATTAAATTACTTATATTTTGATAAATGATTTATTATATTTATTATTTTTGAGGAAAAAAAAGGTGACATCTGTCATTCTAAGGTTAACTTTTGTATGATAAAAGCGATAAAAGATTTGTATGTTTTAAATGGCAGTTAAAAGATATCTACCTACCAGTTAAATTATTTAACGTTGCACTGTTAAACCAGCTTTAAATAACACAAAATATTATTCATGCAGCATATTTTACATGTATTTACTCGATCTGCGCTGCCATCTTTTGCTTGACTCACGGTAAATGAAAATTTTATGACCTTATAAAAAATAAACGGAATCAAAAATCATAACATTTTAGAATTTTGTGTACATGTACAAAGCCACAGATTTTATTTAAAAAAACCTAATGTAGCCAGCTCATTACCTTCAGCCAATTCTACGTATTTTTTTACAAATTCCACACAGAATTCTTTTTTTACAAACGATTGTATAGGCACTTTCTTTTAGGGGAGAAATGAACTGGTCTTACCTCGTACTGAACTGAACTACTCCTAAAAAGAACAGTATGTTTTTTTTTAAATAAAAAGTAGAAAATATAAACATATGCATATACTTATAACATAATAATCTGCTGAATTGACTTGTGGCTATAATCTGATGTGTTACATTATGTGATTTATTTTTGCCACATTAAATTGTTCTACATTTTTATATTTCCAATAAAATCATTTCACAAAGATATATAAATTTTATTTGACACTGACATCTATCAATTAGTAATATTTGAATGATTTGTATATTCTTTTTCCATGGTGCACCAGCTTTTAGCTGCATAGGTGGCAAGATATGTCTTTGTAATTTTTTTATCTCTAAATACATTGAATATGAAGAAAAAAATATAATTAAATCGAATAGAGAATATATTTTTCTTTAATATTTATAATAATATAAAATGTCAAAAAATGACATTTAACAGCATTTTTTCAAGAAAAACTGTTAAAATCTTCAAATTAGGGTACTTCTGATTAACCAATCGTAACCAAAATCTAATCAACTCTTTATACAGGCGTACAAAAGGGGAATACGAAGGAATTATCATTTTTGGAATTGTAGTATTGGTCTTATCGAAGGAGAAATTTTTGTCGCACACACACACACACGCACACACATACACACACACACGCACACACATACACACGCACACACATACACACGCACACACATACACACACACACATACACACACACACATACACACACACATACACACACACATACACACACACTCACACACACACAGAGACATCATTGTAAAAATAGTAAATTCGTATTCCAGGGACCCGAAAACGTGCTTATTCATTTAAAACTCAACATCGATTTTTTTTTTTTGACCAGACAATAACTTAACTAAAGGTGACGGAAAGTAATAATGGTGACGGAAGGTAAAAAGAAACACCAAAATTGGTCCGATAGAAGTTATAACTCAGACCCTAAAGAGAAATCATTTATACATTATGGTTATGAACTTAATGTCATAAATTTAAGGATAAGTAGTATGGCATGTGTAGATTACGAAACGGAAAGATTTTTTTAAAAATTCGCATATTTAAGGGTAGTTTTCATGAAACTAACTTTTTGGTACCACTGGACCACTAACAACGCATTTGCATTATTTTATCTACCTATTAAACAATTATTTTCGTTAAAAATGCTATTTAATTTAATTATTAAGAATAATATCTTATTCAACTAATTTTGAATGTATTTTTGATAACCAAATTTTTAATGAAATATTAATTGAAACAGCAGTAAAAAATAGTTATTTAACTATCAAGTGTGTTAATGAGGGCGATTAATGATCGAGACATTTTAACGCGTGAGCGTAGCGAACGCGTTAATTGTTGAGATCATTAATCGCCAATTAACACACGTGTTAGTTACAATATTTTTTCGTTGACCGTATCTTACTTAAATGGAAAATCTAATTTTATTCCATGACAAATTTTTTTAGGTTAGTAATGGTTGACCGAACGTCAAATTTTACGTCAGAAAATCAATAAGTTTTGTCATCAATTGTTTTCAGTGGGTACGTTCAGTGTACTTAATGCTAGACAATACACGCGGTTTTTTATGTTATTTGAGGAATTTTATTCTTTCAAATTCATTTTAAAGGTATGCTACGTGAATATACCTAGCTAGTAAGTGTCAAAAGCATGACTTTTAATTCTGTCTACCTTTTTGCTACAACTTAGCGTTAGCAATACATGCTTTGTTCCATGTGGTGAACGCACCCAATAAATCGTTTATTAATAAAAAATCATGCATTAATAGGGGTCATTAATGAATGATTTTCTATACATTAAGATAGCCTATTAATAAACGGTCGACGGAAAAAGTATTTTTTCGAATTTAAAAAAAATCTCTGTATATTATATATATATATATATATATATATATATATATATATATATATATATATATATATATATATAAAATGTTAAAAAAATGAAGAATATGTAATTTAATGAGTGATATCATAGTATTTCTTTAACGCTTTCATTAATTTAAAATACTGCAAATATATTTTTAAATATTCTTCTTATACAATGAATTTATTCTTGATATTTCAAGGTATGCGTTCTGTACTCAAAGAATATAAATTATTTCAAAGATATACCAGTTCATGATACCCACTTCTAAAATATATTATGGATAATGAGGCTACTAGCTTCGCCATTGAAACTTGAATGTTTTCGTTAAATCGTTCCTCTGCGCTCAGTAATGGCAGACTGGTTGCGAACGACAGCAAATTTATTAGACAAAAAATGTCCATGGAGACCGATCAAATCTTATCTGTTTCTTTTTAAGCTTTTCATATAGATAGCTGAATTTGCAGTATTTCGGCTATAGATTAAAACCAATTATTCAATTTATGATCTGGTAAATTACTTGACTGGGATGGATCATGAAGGATAACGATATTTTTGGAATTCAGTCAACTTTATTTCATTCCCGACTAGTTTCGACACCACACGTGTCTTCCACAAGGGCTACATTTACAGAAGAAGAATTTTACAATAATATATTGAGATACATTGGTTTAAAATATATAAAAAAAATCTGATGTGGCCAGCACATAACCTCTCGCCGTATATTTTACCTGGCTGTATGCATAAAGCAAAGATTATTTTTATAAATACAAATAATATATTCATATAAATCTATGACGTATAAACTTCTTTATTATTCAATAATAGCATGTCTCAACATAAAGATATTTACCATAAATTATGTTACAATAAATTACAAAGTAGAGTTTACCATATATAAATATTAGGCTGGTAACAGCAATTTTCAATTCGAACAACTTTGTTTACTTTCTCTTCATATTCTTCTAGTAAAAACATTAATTTTGGGCGGTCTAAAATGTATATATCTGGATTGTGCATCTATTCTTATATATCTTCTTTTACATTTTATTTTTTCATACTTGTTATATCTAAATAACCTTAATTCCCTTTAATAAAGTGACGGATAGATTGCACTCCGATTATTCTTATATCGATGTGTAATTTTGTCAATATTTACAACTTACTTGAGAAGAATTTGATAGCTTTTTCGCAATTCAAAGTTACTCTAGTCTACAGTGCTGGTGTACATTGTCCCATAATGTTTGAAACAAATTTAAGTCCTTCAACCTAGACTTGTCATCTCCATAATAGTCACAGATCAAGAATTAAGGGATTCTCCAAATACATTTTTCTTTCATTACTCATTATTTCTGACACTGACATTTATCTGTCAGTTACAAATAATTTAAATTTGCAACTATTTTTCATGGCATCCTTTCGGTTGTAAAATTAATTACAACATTAT